>ML685786.1:16987474-17167910 GCA_007922175.1 Pelusios castaneus
CTTTCTTTCTTTCTTTCTTTCTTTCTTTCTTTCTTTCTTTCTTTCTTGTGGAGTCACAATATTGTGGCAAAATGTCATTGCTAATTCTTGTTATGTATCTGTTCTGTTTATAAATAGAGGCCATTCTCAAATATTAATTAGGTCAGCTAAAATTCACTTTTATTTAAGCAGATGTAAAACTGGATTCTCCAGGTATCTGGAAAAGTAAAAGTGTGTATCTCAAGTAATATATTTATGTTCAGTTTCCTATAGGTTATGATATACCAAAGAATAACCATGCTTTTTTAGAAAAATATGATTTTAAGATGTATTATTAAAACCTGTTTGTATGACTTAGTAAGCATCCTAGTAATTGGATATAGCTAAATTAAAGAATTTGTAATTCAATTTCTGTGTTTAGATTTATGAGATTATAGTTTGTATCTGGATGAGATTTGAGAGGGTGAGCTGTTTAGTTGTTTTTTATTGCAGAACCACAGAGAAAATAGTTGAGTAGTGAACAAACTTGGTTAATTCATGTGTGTGTCTGGTTTAAATAGTAACTCTTCTCACAGCAAGAGTATATAATTTATTTGTTTATTTGAAATGTTAATTCTTTAACTTGAATAAAAATTCAATTTCCAATCTGGGTCAGGCAAACTAAGTTTTAATATATGTTTAGAGTTGTTGCATCTGTGAGAATTTAGAATACTGTCCGTGCCCTGAATAAAAAGATGGAATGGGCCAGTTACCATTCCGTTCTTAAAATCATTTGTGGCTTTGAGATGGAGCTGCTTTCTATCCATTCAGAAATAGTTAGTTTTGTTAGTTGGCACCAAAGCAGTAGGTTTTGTTATCTAGGTTCCCTTTTATTGTTCTAGGGTTTGGCCATGGTTACTTATCTTATGGCCCCCAAGTTTTTATCTGGCTGTTTAGACTTAATGGGGTTTGTGGGTTTCATGTGGACAGGAAATTTTTCATGAAATACCTCAGACTTAAGACACCTCATTGTACTGCGCCAGTAACCCGGGCTGCTCCTGAGCAAAAACTTACACAGACTTCTCAACCTGATGGTTTAGCCAAGGAGGCCCCATTTCTTTATGCTGACTTTTTGGGCCCCAGTGTTATTTCTGCATTATCTCCTGTTGAGGCTGTGGTTCCTCCTCCTACGCCACAATTAAATGATTTTCTGTCCCAAACAGTTTTGGTTCCCCAACCTACTGAACTTGGCATCCCATCTATCAGTTAGCATCCTGACTTTCCCTGGTGACCTGATTGAGTGCAGTGGCAGGGCAAAATACCTCAATCAACTCCACTTCAAAGCATGGTATTGGAACAGCATTAACTTTAGAATGGACATGTTTCTCAGTGCTACAGTACTTTCTCTCTGGTACAGAAGTCCCCAAACTGTGGGGTGTATCCCCTTAAGGGTACGTGGAGGAATTTTGGGAAAGGCGTGGCAGAGCCTGGGCCTGCCCCTCCAGGGGACAGGGAGAGAGTGCCACCCAGCCCTGCTCTGCCGAAAGCTCTGCTCTGGTCCCACCCATCCCCCAGCCTCAGCTCCCAGCCTTAGTCCCCAGTACCCAGCCCAGCCTTGGCTCCCTGTAGGAAAACTGTTGGAGAGCTTAAGAAGATGAGTATTCTTTTCTCCAAATCAGTAAAATACAATAGTTACAATGAGTGAAGCAAAGATTTTCAAAGTCATTTTGCTATTGCGTCACCAAAATGCACAAAAGGAAGGCAGCAAATTTTTGTAAGGCTTCATAATGTCCTGAGACATTTGCAAATGTAAAGGAGAAAATGGGATGAAAAAAGAATAAACCACTAACTTAGTTTTTTTCATCTGAAATCAGAGATCTAATATTTTCTTTAACAATCCTTTTTATTTTCAAATTATTCACTCATAAATTGAGGTTAATGAGGCTACTATCTTGTCTGTTAACTAACCTAGATTTAGACATATGGGGCAATAGAATTCTGTGTTTTAAATCTGGAAAGCTTCCAGCCATCATCTTCCTGACGGTCTGGTGGAAAGCTGTACTCACCAGGGACAGTAAAACCGTTGCATACAAATGATTTCATTTGCTGCCCTACTCCATCTCTTAGTGGTGATTAATCTTTATGTTCTAAGAGTATACAAAGAAGTCATGATAAGCATATTGTAGAACTTGGAACATTGTGTATTTAGAGTTAATGTGAAATCACAGTGAATGGTTCAGAATAAATTGAGTTGCAACTGTCTGGGATTTTGTTGTTTTAACTAGAAAAGAATCCGCAGAGAACACTGTTGCTGTAAAATGACTGAAATAAAGTATTGTCAGAGTCAAGATTGTCTTTTAAAATGATTTCTTAAAATTATAATTAAAATGGAAACCATTAGTATTATACTGAGCTGAATTTTTAAAAAAAAATCATAGTAGTGAGTCCTAGACACTCTCCAAAACTGTTAGAGTATGTATATATTGCACTGTAAGCCCAAGGTTAGTGGGACTCAAGTCAGCAGACCCTAGGTTAAGAATTTTCTAGCCTGAGTTTGAACACAGGGCCCTGGTGTCCACAATGCAGCACACAGATCTGAATTAAACGAATCATGTCCCAGAGTCCCTAGCAACCTTTAAATGTGTGTGCTCCACATTGTCGGTCCACCCTGCCCATTACAGCAAGTTTGAACAGCCTGCCAACGCATCCTGCTGAGAAGTCATTTTGATCTGTGTGGTCCCAGCTTCAGGAGCCAACAGCATGGAGAAGTTGTCATTTCAAAAACTTGTTTTGTTTGGCGGCTGTTCCTATTTCAGGACATGGGGAGAGCTTCCGTGAGACGCTGGCAAGCAGCTTGGCAGTGTTTTCTGACACTTTAAAGGCACCTGACAGAGGTAATAATGGAGCAAATGGAAGAGAAGGACATGGTAGACTTGAACTTGACTGATGCTACTTATGATGCTTCTATAGCCACTGATGCCTCCTATGGCACTTATGGAGCGTGGCCATGAGTACAGACTATTTAGACCACATCCCCTTCCAGACTTGGATGAATAGCAGTCAATCCTGAACTTTTGCATGAAGAAAGCTTTATGAGGAGCTTGCTCTGACCTCCCAGTATAAAGACACCCTCAGGAGAGCAGCCTTGTCAGTCCAGAAGCAGGTTGCTTATAACCACCTGGAAACTATCACCCCAGACTGCTAAGGGTCTGTTGTCTATCAGTTTGGTGTTGGAAACTCAACTATGGGTGGAGGCTCTGAAGCAATCAGTCATGTGGTTTATCCTAAGGGGCTGGAAAGAAAAAGATATTCCTGAAGTAGCTGCTGGCTTGAGAGAATGCATTTTCCAAACTGTGCCAGCTCCACTGAGGGGACCCATGTGCCTATAGTTTGCCCTCTTCAAGGAGCACATGATTATATAAACCACGAAGGGTACTATTCCATTGTTATGTGGGCCCTCTTGGGTCAGAGGTTGATTTATGATTGTCAGCATGGGCTACACTGGAAAAGTTCATGATGGAAGGGATGGTTGGTTTTTGTGTTTGTTTTGTTTCGTGGTTGATTTTTTTGTGGGGATTTTTTGGGTTTTTTTTCTTCTACTCAGGAGTCTATGTTCATGGTCAGGCTGAGACTATTCCCATTAAATGACATTGTCATAAAAGGAGTTACTGTCCCCACCATTATTCTGGGGGATCAAGCATGTACCGCCTTTTGTATTGGTTTATGAAACCTTACACTGTTATTAGAGGTGTCGGCAAAACACCCTTTCAGCAGGTGTAGAATGGCTGTTGAATGTGCTTTTGGCAGATTGAGGTACTGTTGGAGATGTCTACAGACCTGTTTGAAGTCCAGTGTCATCAGTACTGTCCACATTCCTATGGCTTGCTGTGCTCGTCGCAATCTTTGTGAAGCCAGAAGTGAGCCATTTCCTCATGAATGGCTGCTGGCACACTCAGCCAGAAAACACACCTACTATAGTTGCAGCTGAATGCATCCAAGCAACAGAAATCAGGGTGCTTTGTGCTCCCACATTGTGAAATTGCATGGACTGATAGAAAAGGGAGAATAGTACATTTGTTTGTGTGTGTGTTGGGGGGAGGTTGATTGCCATATAATGTATGTAAGAATGACCTCAATACTTGTCAGGTGTAGAGGGAGGGAGGAGATTCATAATATGTAAGGAAATGATAGATTTGTAGATCGATGTACCTAACTACTGAGAAAATAGTTTGCTTTGAAGTTCCCAGTTGTCCTTGATCATGTTTATCTTTATCATTTGAAATACATATATGATGTGATGTAGTTACAGCAATAAACTTATTTGATAAAATAAAAAGCTTGCGTGTTTTAATATGCTTTCAATTTCTTTCAAAGGAATAGTTTCCAACATTTTCAAAAGTCTTAGAAAACAATATCACAGGGCCTTAATTTGAAAAAGAATTCTGTTTGGGGGATTGATTCATTCACTGTTTCATTTGGCAGTGCATGATGCTTCAAAATCGGAACAAGTTATTGCTTCTAAAGCTGAGAATACTTCCCAAGGAAATGAGTCTATACCATAGGCACATTGAAATAGGATTGGCATATTTTTTTAAATGGTTGAATACAGCCTTATGTCTTGTAAAGTGAAAGGAAGTCTGCACGTTTTTGCCTTTCACCAAAAGGAAAATAAAATGTCAGGGGGTATATAGAATGAATTGTTAGTTATTGTTAATACAGATCAGTTACTGCTGATTGAATGAAAACATTTTCTCCCAGCTATGCCTCTGAAGCTTTGGTTTTTAATCAAGGTGAACAAAACAGAAATGTATCAAAATATCACTTAATAAAGCAGAACTGGAACTTAAATCTCTTCAAAATGTGAAGGAATAAAGGTATACAGATTGCAAAACAAAGTAAGGACCTCATCCGTGAAGGCACTGAATGTGCTTGACTTCTGTCTACTGAATTGGGTGTTAACTTGCAAACTGCTGTATGTCTTTATCATTGTAAGAAAAATGAGATTGATCTTTAGAAGTACAATTTAACAAATGAACAAAATTAATCTTGAATTACTTAGTGCCATCTTGTCTGGTCTTCATCTGGGCAAAACTCTTTAAACTGGTGCGGTTTTTATTTTCCTACAGGATCTCAACTAAGAGAACTAAAAGTAGTTGTACAGTATAAATGGCAGAAATGTGTAAGTCAGACAATTATAATAAAAATACATAGTTGTAAGATTGCTTCCGTATCTGCTACAGAAATTCTGTTTGTTCTGCATGTTCTCAGTCTGAGCAAAGATTTTGAAATTTTAAACAGATTATACCAATGATACTCTGATTGAGGCTTGGGATCTGCATTGTCTAGCATCTGACTAAGTGGGACTTCACCTAAGAAAGTTTGTGTGAAAAATAAATGTGTTAGTCTTGAAAAGTGCCTCAAGACTCCTTGCTTGTCTCTTTAATGCATCTCCTGCATTATCATATAGCAAGATATTAAAACACTGCAATTTTAATTATTAATCAGGGTGCTTTTACTATGTTATTAACCAATAATGTTTGGTCAGTCATTGTTCACGCACGCACGCACGCACACACACACACACACACGAGTTGTAAATGAAGCAGTGTATTTACACTACAGCTCTTTTGGATCATGGTACCTGCACATCACTTTTCATGCTGTGTAATATTTACCAGTGTAGCAAATTCTTCTGTCCCTGCTACCGAAAACTGCTAGTGTGGTTTTGAGAAGAGAACAAACTGTTAAGTCCCAGATTAGGAAAGCATCTTTGTTCATCCAGGGTGCTTAAGCATGTGCTGAAATTGAGGACATGGTTAAATGCTCCCCTGATTTGGGGTTGTAATGTATATATTCATCGACATTGTGAAGGAGAAGCTGAATGCTTGTAATAGACATTTAGTTTCCAGTGATAAAACTTTCATTTACAAACATGATTTCTATTAAAAAAGCCAGTTCCATTAATTTGAAAAATAGATATTTTTGAGATAGTAGTAGTTCTTTAGAGATTATTGAGTCTCCATGTTAATTCATCCTAATCATAAATGTTCAAAGGTAGATGTTCAACATGCCAAGATTCACGTTACCTATATTCTGTTAGTTTACCTCACTCACTGTTAATTAAAGAAAACTTATTAATTTGGTATTTTTTAATTGGCAAGTCTCTCTTTCAAAACATGTTTGAGAAATTATCTAATAAACTTAATTTAACTATATGTGTTAAATGTTCAACCTCAGAACAATGTGAGTTTATTGTAGCACTGTGTCAGTTCTCCTCCTTCTGGTTACATAGCTGTCACAGGACTTGGATGATGAATTGTGAAACATAATTTTTGCCACAATGAAAGCATCTGGCTACTTGGCAGCTTTAGCAGTTGTCTTGTCAGTTTTGGAATAGCTTTAGGATCTCTAGCATGGTTGAAATGGTAAGGATGTCTAGTCTCCTAATTTCCTTGGATTCATTTTCTTTTTAATATACTGGTTATTTCAAAAAATGTGCAGTTTTCATTTATTTTATACAGACATTTTTTTCTCGATGCCTATATTTTCTGCAGCTATAGTTGCATTGATACCTGCATTAACAGATAAAACTGTGTTCCTTAAGTGCTGGTCTCTGGGTGTATTCCACTGCGGTTGTGTATGCGCTCCATGCACTTGAGACCAGAGAATTCTTGAAAGTAATGTCCGGTTTTCCATGTCTGTACACCAATCTCCTTGTGGTCTGCACTGAAAATATAAGGGGCAGGACGGATTGCTGCAGGATCTGAGTTGGAATCCTTTAGTGTCCAGAACTGATCCTTTTCTTCCTATAAGTATTTACACTTATATATTATTCATAGTGTTTTGATGGCCCCCCCCAATGTTAGAATCTTCACCTTGGGGAACGTTTCCTGACTCCCAGTGTGGGTCTTAAATTACATCCAATATCAGGCTTCAAACACTGCATGTTCTGTCCCCATTCATATTTTTGGAGAAGCTTATATCCCTGTTAAGTATGGTATCTGTTGCTCTTTCCCAGGTAGTACATGGTAGGCATGAGAACTTTGGCTTTAAAAGCACCTTATGGAGCGTGCAGTGAGATGCCAGTCAGACCCAAGCCAAAGACCCTTTGGTTCTGCCTCCTCACAAACATAAAAGCAGTCTTCTTCTATACCTTCTAAGAGAAGAGATCCCTCCTGAATGCCATCCAAATCAGGTTAGTCTTCACACTCAAGCCATGAGGATGTAGGTCGTCTTAAGCCACAAAGGCATGTTGAAAAGACTCTCATAGGCTTTGGTACCAGCCTCCACATCAACTTTAACACTGTCTATGATGATTAAAAAATGAAACACTGAGACTCAAAGGTCTGAGACCTAGCAGTAGCATAGGGATGAAAGAACTTAAAGACTATATATCAAGGCTTCATCTCAGGAAGCAGCAGAGCAGAGTAAGTTCAGTTTACTTCCCAATTAGTCACTCACTCTACATGTTGGGTCAAGTGTTCACACCGGTTTTAGCCTTTTTGAACTGGTGGGTGGCGCCAACCGAAGTGCATATAGGAGTGCCTTTCATTCTTCCACAACCTATATTGATTCCAGGGATAGACACTTCTTCGCTAGTTTGGGGAGCCCACTTGAGGAATCTAAAGACTCAAGGTCTCTGATCTGATCAAGATATAACTCTCCACATAAACATAAGAGTGTTAAGGCCTCACATCTTGAATACTGCGAGCAGATCTGGTTGCCCCATCTCCCAAAAAAATATTACATTTGGAAAAGGTACAAAGAAAGGCAACAAAAATGGTTAGGGGTATGAAACAGTTTCCACCGAGGAGAGAGTAATAAGACTAGGACTTTTCAACTTGGAAAAGAAACTAAGGGGGTGATATGATAGAGATCTATAAAGTGACATTTTTAATCAGATGAGTTAATGTTTTTCTTCTACTTCGTAGTAGTCATGTACGTAGTATGTATTTGGGGGGAAAAACATTGGGTTCAGTTAGGGATAAGTCTACATTGCAGAAAAGCTCTTGGGCAGCAAGTGTTAGAGCCCAGGTCATCTGACTCGGGCTTGCAGTATGGGGCTAATAAAGCAATGTAGAGATTCCTGCTCAGTCTAGAGCCTTCTCCCTGGGTTTCATGCAGAATGCCCTGCATAAGAGAGGATAGCTATAGATTCAGCACTGAGTTTGGTATGCATTATTAGCAAATTATGAAAGCTTCATCTGATCTCTGACTTAGCTGGAAATAGGGGAATTTTGGCAGTACATTGCCCAGTTCTGTCAGTCGTCTTGTCATCTGGGGAGCTAAGCAGTGAAAGTTACCAAAGAGAAAAATAGTATTTAGAGTAGTAATTCCTAGCCTTTTTGGCTTGAGGGCCACAGATATTTTTATAACCCCGAGGGGCCACCAGTTTCTGTTAGCAGCAAATGTCTGGTGAGCTACCAATGATAGATAGTTTCCCTTGACACCAGTACCATCTGATCATTGAAAAGAAGGTGAGAATATAATGAATTTCTAATTCAACTATCAAATGTACATCATCTGTCAAGGGGATTGATATTTGATTGCTCTCCCCAACATTCTAGCATCAACTAAGTGTTACCTGGATTGAGCCCTGTTTGGATAAGGTACTTGAGTACTTGCCCAACTTCATGCCTATGACCAAATACCTTGCAGAATCCAAGATTTAATCCTCAATCAAATAATCTTTCCCAAAATCTAATCTAACCAAACAAAGACTAATGCATCCAGTTACACCACATAGGATAGATGAGATGTTGGAGTTGAACTGGATGCTATTAACATAATGAAGGCACCCTTAATATGCCCCTCTGTTAACTCCCTTATGCCATCTTTCATGCTTTCAGAAGGATGGGTGACAGAAGTGGAATCTACATGAGGTTCCTCTGGGCAGAACAGCAATTGCCCAATACTGCCATTTGGGTTCTTCCAGAAAGAAAGTAGTAGGGTCAGGTCTCTGATCCTCCTAGCATCCATTTGTATTAACATCTGCAGGTAATTGAGAACATGATTAACAGCATTGAAAGTAGAAAATATATTGAACAGTGATAGCAGGGATACTGGATCTTCATTCTTTGCCAGAAAGAAATAATTGACCATTACAACAAGGGCAGTCTAGTCTAAACCCTGTTCAACCAAAGTGTCAAGGAAATCTGAATCATCCAGATACTGTGGAAGAAGTCTCTAAATACCCTCCTTTAATGTTACTTAGAGAGAAAGGTTTCAAACAAGTTTGATAGTTGATTTGGTTTGATTTTTCAACATTGAGCTGATGTTTGGAGCAAGGCCGTACAAGTGCATCCTGAAAGGACAGCTAACACCCTGTTTTGTTGCAAGGAGTCAAAAAGTCTCCTCCAACAGCATCAACAGTCCTTCCCATGAGTTTTCTCCAGGCAAGATGTGGCACAGATATTAAAAATTAGAGAAAAATTGTGCTAGCTGTATGTGTGTCAAAAGTAGGTCTCATCTTAATTCTAATCTGGGGTTTGCAGACAACACACTCATCACATACAATTTGGAGGTAAGGCATCTGTACTTGAGATTAAATGTAAATAGCATAGGCTATGCCATGTTAAGAATACATTTTCTGCTACCTGAATGGGGGTAGTATTTTGGCCTTATTAGTGAGTGTTTTATTTTGATTGCTTGTTCTGTTGTATAGGGAGTTCAAGATCACTCTTAGATTTATGGTCCTTTACAAAATATAACTGTTAGATGTGTACTGGCACCAGTTTTCATATAGTGTATTCTGTTATATTGTCATTTCCAAAACTATACAGTTTGTAGTTAATTCTTATTCACTTGGCTCAATTTGTTTAATATAGTCTTTTGTACCTAAGGTATTTCAAAGTGCTTTACAAAGCAATAATATTGATACTGGTAATGCAGTGATATTTTGTGATATGGAAATTGTCATTTATGCTCTTATAAAAGATGCTATTGGTTACCACCTTGGACATTAAAGTCAGTTTTATTGAGGATAAATATTGACGAAGAAATAAAATTGTCCCAATTCTTTTTGAAAAATTCCTTAAACCAATTAAAATTTGACTAATATCTTATCTGAAGGATGGCATCTTTTGCAGTTCAGTATCTTCCTTGCCAATCCCTTATCATATTTTGAGGATTATTTTTGTATTTTTTTAAAATAACTTGTTGAAGGACATTGAAATATTAACAATAAGTAATCGTCAGCATAATACACAAATTGGCAAAATCTTGTTTAAATTTGATATTGAAGTATTTAAAGAGTAACTGATGGAAAAAATTATCTAGGCACAGTGTAATTCAAATTAGTTTTATGATTAAGATGTGTTTATGTATTTTGCAAATGTGATATTTAACTGATAGTTAGGGCAAACACTTTGCACCTGTGAATTATAGTGTTCTGTTTTGCTTTTCGGAGTGGAGAAATAGCTCACCCTCAGTTCACCTTAGTACTTTAATTATGTATTTGAGGTAAAAGGGGAATTAGTTTTTAGAATGAAATTATATTTTGATTGGCAAGTGATGCCAAAGAATTAAGACAAAATAATTATTAAAATGTGTACCATATGTAATTTTCTTTGTAATAATTGTTACCAATTGCATTATCACTTGAGTAACAGTTTTCCTTGGTAGTTTTGATCCTTTCTCTCTGAACTCCCTCAAGCTGCTGGGTCAGCACTGTTGATCAAATGCTTGTTGGTGCTCCTTGACAGATATCCACAAGTGTCTTTTGTTTTCCTCTAGGGGAAACACTCTTTGCTGGTTGAGGGGGGGATATGATTGCTCTCTATAAATACATCAGAGGAATTAATATCAGGGAGGAGAGGAATTATTTGAGTACAACACCAATGTGGACACCAGAACAAATGGTTATAAACTGTCCATCAAGAAATTTAGGCTTGAAATTAGACACAGGTTTCTAACCATTAGAGGAGTGAAGTTCTGGAATAGCCTTCCAAGGGAAGTTGTGGGGGCAAAAACCATAACTGCTTTCAAAACTGAGTTTGATAAATTTATGGAGGGGATGGTATGATTAGCCTATTTTGGAAATTGACTGATATTTGGCGACATGTGGTGGATATACAAGTGGCCCAAGAGGGGAGAGTACATGAGGTGGGGTCTGAATTATTACAGAGAATTGTTTCTTGGGTAACTGGCTGTTGAGACTTGCCCACTTGCTCAGGCTTTAACAGATCGCCATATTTGGGGTTGGGAAGGAATTTTCCCCCAGGGCTGATTGGCCTGGGCTCTGGGTTTTTTTTGCCTTCCTCTGTAGCACAGGGCATGGCTCACCTACCGGTGAATTCTCTGTATCTTAAAGTCCTTAAATCATGATTTAAGGAGGTAAATAACTCCGTCATAAGTTGGTGGCCTATTGCAGGAGTGGGTGGGTGAGATCTTGAGGCCTGCATTTTGCAGGAGGTCAGACTAGATGATTGTATTGGTCCCTTCTGACCTTAAAGTCTATGAGTCTTTTTTTTACTTCTCCTACCAGTATAGTATGTGGGTTTTGTATTTTTTATCTTTAATTCAGTACTTTTTTGTAACTTTTGCTTTAAACCAGTGGTTTCCAAGCTTTTTTGCTTGAGGGCCACAAATATAATTTTTAGAGCCCACTAGTCTATTTAATAAAAATTTAATCAATTACATTCAAATCAAATTTTAATGATAATCAATTAATTAAAAACAATCAATTAATTTTAATTAGACTACTGTCCATTCAGGGTTCTAAAAATTATATTTGTGGCCCTTGAGTCAAAATGATTTTTTAAAAATTTGAACAAAATTAAAAAAAAAAAAAAAAAAAAAAAGGAAGGAAAAATGGGCTGGATGCCCATGAACAGGGCCAGCTTGTGGGCAAGCGTATGGGCCCCAGCCAGCAGCACCAACGCGGCCCACGCTCCTGCAGCAGCCATGCCAGCCTGCGGTGCCCCCCAACATGCTCTACAGTTTTGCCGGCCTGCGGGTCCCCCAGAACGCCTTGTAGCTGCGCCGGCCTGTGGCCCCTGCAGCCTTGGAGCCTTTGATCCCACCTCCAATCCCATATCTGTCCCTGGCTGGGACCAGAGGGGAGGCGGGCAGCCGCAGACGAGCTCCCAGCTGTGCTTCAGGATTGGGTGGCTGCAGCCCAGCTCCAAGCCAGCGGCCCGCAACGCGGACCATTTTAAAAACTCTGTGGGCCATGGGTTGGGAACCCCTGCTTTAGACCCATCTGTGCCATAGGACATTCAGCCTGTATATGGGTACTCATAGTGACTCTGTATTCAATACCTTTCTTGAATTCACACAAAGTATTATTAGGTGAAGTTGTGCTACAGCAAGTTACTAAATTTAAAAAGTCTTTGTTCCGCTTATTACATTTCTTTAGCAAAAGTGTAATAAGTTAATAATGCAACAGCTATATCTATTATTATGGACACATCACTTGGAATTCCATAGTTAAGGCCATGTCTGGAGTCTCACTGAGACATTTTTTTAACCCTTCTAACTTTTAATTGGATTAAATGGTTCGAAAATGCTTTTGGCTATAAATTAGTTCAGTCTTCTGCCTACTCCTTTTTACAGTCTTGTATGAATAAGACTTTGATGTTCAGCTCTAGATAATTTCGTAGCTATTTTATTACAGGGAAAAGTTGAAGTTGTTCAGTGTTTGGTGTTAATTGTTTTGCTGGTTGGTGCACATATATGAATTGTTATCAAAGTCAATGTTCAGTTGCCTTACAAAATGTCCTTCATGAATTCTATAGTTTATAATATTTGGGTTGTTTTTAATTATTTATGTAATAGTACAACTTCTTTGGAGTGTTATTTAGCAATCTCAATTGTTTGTTGCCAAAGTTTTAACCTGGATATTTGATACAGGTTTAATTCTACTAATGTACACATAATATTAAAGTTACAAAATGAAGACAGTCTCTCTGCCAATCTGAATTAATATGTTTCTATTAGAAACTGGAATGTGTCGTGAGATAATTCCAAAGTGACTATGATTGCTTATTTCTCTTAGCTGAAATCTGGAAAAATAAAGTAAAATGCAACACTCAGCTGAATGCTATGGGAGCCCAGCTATGCAGCACCTTCAGCAGATTCTACAAGTTGTTCACATGCCCTACCTACAGTACAGATAGACCAGCTGCCTCCGCCAGATGTCTAATTGCTCATCAGATCCCTTTTAGCACCCTTTAAAAAAAGTAAATTCATTCCTTCAAGTCATTTTCTCCAGTGGTTGAACATAAACATTCACAGAGTGACTTAAACTACTTAATCATATTTTTAAACTGATCAGTTTAGTCATTGGAACTTTTTGCTACTACACCATCTTCACCTTGATTTTAGCTTTCTTGAACAGCTGTTCCACTGCAATATCTGTGTTCCAGTCATAACTACTATTCTACCATATTTCTGTTATCCCTATAAATCTGGTTTCTCTTTCTGCACCTGTAGTTCTAGTTCTTCCGTTTTGTTATCCAGTTATCCACATCTTGATGGTCTCTGCTTGGCTTCATCCAGATTCCTCGCCTGGTTAAACACAGTCGTTTTACTGCCAGTGTTGCCTACCTGGCAGTTACTCTCCGTGGTACTGGCACTATTTTTCTGCTTGTTGTTCAGCTTCTGGTGGGCCCTGGATTTGAGGGGTGTTTCACCTCAGAAGTTGATTAAGCTTAAATGTATGCATTTAGCCACCATGAAGAATAAAATAGAAAAACTCATTGTCAAGTTAATTTGAATAAGCAGGGCCTCAAGAGGCAAGGGCAGCTACTAACTGCAGGCTGGCAGTTTTTGCTAATCAGAATGGGAGGTGGGAGAGAGAAGAATCAACAATTTGAGACAGAAAGAAAACAAGCGGATGGGAACCTTGAGTTTAGGCATCTTTGATAGAAAAACGTATTATGACTTAAGTGGTTAGGAATGTGTTGTTAATAAGTAGTTATTGAAGTTAGGAGAGAAGGTGATCCAGTAGGGGTCACAATCATTTATTCATTTTGTGATAGTTAGTATAAAAGGACTTGATGATAGAGTTTTTGGAGCAGTTCTCTGACCCTATCCTGAGACAGTTTTTTTCTGATATCTATACTCTGTGGCTGGTCTTTGCTGATCTACTACAATTACTCAAAACCATCCCAGATTCTAAATAATTTGAGGCGCTCTAAACCTATTGCTTAGGTCTCTGTGTGCTTAAATTTTATAAATAGTAGTTTTAGATAAGAGCACACTTGCTTGTATTAATCTACATCTGTTGGAAATGCTGTATTGTTTCTATTAGTTTATACCTGAAACTGCCTGGAGTGAAACAGTTAAGTAACCTACTCTGAGTTCTGAAAACCTTGAGTAACATCTGTTATTCCTTTGTCCCTTTCTGTACCTTCTTTTACTTAATTTTTGTCCCACTCAGTGTTACAATCTGGTATGGAGATTACATAGGCATCTCCTAACTATCTCCCCTCAAATTCCTAGTTCAGAGCTCTTTTAATCTCCTTATAGACTCATTGTCTGAGCCATCTGTTGATCATCATAATCTTGTCTTGCCTTTGCTCTCCTTCTCTAGGGACAGGTAAAATCCCACTGAAGATCACCTGAAATGCCATTTGTTTAAGCATCTAGCCCAGACTGGTATAGTCTGTCTTGGTGAGAGAATTTAATAATCATTTGTTCCCATATGACAGGACAATTGGTGGATTCTTTCCTCCTTTTACTAGGATCTCTTCAGCTGCAGGTCCACATCTCATATTTTAGCTCCTAGTAGAAAGCACACCCTTCCATTCTCCTAAGTCAGCGCAGGTGACAAGTCTATCTGTTCTTAGATACGTAGACTTGCCTCTTTCTGTTATTGGTGCAGTTCTCCTGCCTTGCCCCTTCTGTCCTTTCTGGCTGCAAGGCTTTTTGTCTTCTGTTCTCATTTCTGGGAGTTATTCTCTATGTATCCTCCCAAGGCTTCAAGTTCTGTCTGTCTCCATTGTCTCGTCTCTTCTCTTCTTGCAGAACTAGTAGTTGTTGTTCTCTTCTTCCATCTACTGTCCACATCTCCCCCACATTACGCATCTCAGCACACCTGTTCGTGAGCTCTATTTCTCCTTCATTAGCCATTCTTTACCTCTGCCTTGATCTCATAACGATATGCTTCTTCTAGCCACATTTTTCATGTAGCCGTCTACCTTTGCATCTGCAAATCATGTGGTTTCCCTTCAGCCTCTTGTTTCCTTTCCTCCATCTGGTCAACTTTGTTTTGAAATTCACCTATAATTTCTAGTTGCATCTCCAAATCTCCAGTGTTCTCTTCCATCAGATCTGGTAGATGGCACTTTGTATAAACAAAGTGTTCTCTCCAGAATAATGTATGTTGCACAGCTTCCACATCCAGTCATCTTCATTATTTCTTTTGTACCTTGGGTCACTGCCACTGTTTCCTTATTAGCTCTGATAGCCTTTCTTCTTAAGCTCCTTTAGAGATATGAAGAAAAGAAAAACCCCATATCAACACCAGGCACATCCTCCTCCAAACTCACTCAATCTTCCCATTTTCAGTTCTATTGGCTCCTGTGCTATATTTAATTTATTACAAAGTTTAGATGTTCTTTCCTTGTCTTCTATATTTTTCTCCGTGCTATACATTTTTGTTAGGTTCTTGAATTTTTTCTCCTTTGTGCTTTCACATGTACTTCAGTTATATTGCTTATCTTGCTCAGGAATATACATTCTTTATTTCTTTGATTTGTAGTTAGCCTTCTATTTTTTTAAGTTTTTGGAGATTCATAATATCTAAATTTTATTTTTGGAAACTGTGTTCATACAATATCACTTCTATGGAGATCATTCTAAAATCTCTTCATTCATGACATCTTTCCAGGCTCTAAATCCCATATTCAAATGATTTCCTCTTAAATTTCCTGAAACTTTTTTACACTAAACCTGCTAAAAACTTAGCAAAGGAGCTTCTCTTCTTTCCTCATCTACCTTTCTGCATCACAAATCCACCATTATACCAATCACTCAGTATCACCACTTTGGAGTCGTATCTAATTCTTCACATATCTGTCCTATTCAAATCTTATACCTTCCCCTCTGCCATTTCTAAAATATGCTCCTTCCTCTCCACTCTTATTACTAAAATTGTTTCTTTATTTTCCCTAGATAACAGCCATACCTTATAAACTCTCTTAATGTAAGAAGGCTAATTTGTCCCAAATTAATTTAAAAATGGCCCTGGATCAAATCTAATTCATTTCTAAAGTATTAAAGTTGCACCCATAGTGTGACAAATTTATTCAACTGAATATTCTCTTTTAGGATAAGTTACTATCATAACTTTTTTCATTTTGATCCAATATACTATGCTGTTCCTCAGTGCTTGAATCTCAACACCTATTCTGATTTGCTGTTACAGCCTGACCTGATCCTGTGTCATACATTTCCCTGCATTTAATTTCCTCCCATTCTGTAAGTTTCCCCATCTTCAAAGCATCTGATGAAGTGGGATTTTCTCCCATTGAAAGCTCATATGATAAATAAATTTGTTAGTCTTTAAAGGTGCCACAAGACTCCCTGTTTGTTTGGCTGACCTAGACTAACATGGCTACCCCTTTGGAACTCGTGAAAATATTTACTGTACCATAGGTAACATTGAGAGGAGCATTCAACTGTTATATATTGCCTGTCTGGACTCTTGTGAAAACATAGCCACACTGCATATTAAACATCATTGACTATCTCAGTAAAGCAGACTTTACTCTGAAAAGTGTCCCTTATGTAAAATTTGGGGCATAGCTTCTTTCTGCCTGTATAACTAAATAAATGTCACTATTCACTTTCACATGTCAGAAGACAGGTGAGAAACTGTCCTATGAGCAAAGTTTTGGAGAAAAAGTAACCATGATGTTGAAAACGTGCATTATAAAGACCTAGGGCCTAGTTTATCTTGCAGAACTTCTACTGTTGAAGGGAATGATAGCTCAACTTTCAGATCCCAAATTGAATTTATAAGATTAAAAAAAAATCCAAACCCTTTAATTTATTTCTTGCAAACTCAGAAAATTTGATAAAGAATTATTGACATACAAATTATGGACCCCTTAACAGTAAATCTTTTTAATTAGTTTTGCAGCAGGGCCAAAATTGACAGTTCTCTGAATTTTGCTAAAAGGAAGAAGTCATTTTCACTGTCAAGCTGCTTTTAATTTAGCAAAATTCTGTTTCTAAGAAGGTGCGGTTGCAAGCCAAATGAACAAATGATTGTGAAGGATATGATGACAGTTTGGATTTTTTAATAATGCACTCATTGTAAGATGTATGTATAAATCTAATATATATTTAGATAATTTGCAAGTCATTTAATAGAGGAAGCTTAACATAGAAAATACCTAACAAAGTAGAAGTAAACCGGTCCAACCAGAGAAATGTACTCAGAGTTGTGATCATGGTCCATAAAATAAATTTCGAGCCTTTTGAAAGGTTAGCCAAAAAAACGCTTAAAACTAATTCTTCATTCCCGGCCCTATTTCTCTCTGCCTAGGCTTACATCTGTTTCCATTTCTTCCTCTTTCTATCATTCTTCTTCATGGGTATCCTGCTGCCTCTTTATATAATGTATGGCAAAAACAGGATTATCCTATCAGAATGATGAAAATAGAACTTTCCTCAACTGAAGGTGAGCCATCAAAAAGGTGAAAATCAAATTTAAATTACAGTTAATACTTTGGGAAAATTTCACAAAAAACTTGAGAATTGAATGAATTGAAACTGAGTACTTGGAATTTGTTAAAAATGTCCAGTTTTGCAGTGGAAATGACACAAAGTGGGAAAAATCAGCATTTTACTCTGCATGCTAGGAACATTAGCTGTATTATCACTGGAGATAAAATATTATATTCTAAGTTTACTACTTGTATGTAATTCACACCTCCTCCCACAGAAGTCCTGGTAGTGGGAGTACAAGCTTCCACACAGAATCCTGCCGATGTTCATCATTTGTGACGTAGAAGGTCCAAGTCTGAAAGTTCACTCTCCATTTTTGTTCATTTCACATGGGGCACTGGGCAGCCTTCCCACTGAAACTGCTTTTGGTAACTACCAGTTTGACATGGAATTAAATAAGTCTTGATCTATACTGATAGTGAAGTTCGACATAATGCTCCTTACCTTGACCTTCTGCAGCCTGTGTCTCCACTATCAGAGTAGTAAATTTGAAAAAAATGGAGTTGTAATTCCACCTGCTAACACCATCCCTGCAAGTGGCATAGCATTGAAGTCTAAATCTGCCATTTGAATTTAGGTCCATGTAGCCAGAGAGCACTTTTTGCATTTTTCCAGTGTATGTCGCATCATAGCAACATCATTCCACCCCTGCCTATGGCCCCGGAAAGTTTTCAGTTAATTCATCTCTCTGCATGCAGCTCTGGACCTCTCTGTTGTGCCTGCAGCAGAGAAACAGCAAGGAAAGCTTTTCCTGCTTTTTTTCCTTTAGTGAAGAGGGGAGAGGGAGTGAGCAGAGGATGACTGCCCTCTTTCGTTGTCTGGGTGAGTTGCGGCAGCACAATCACCCACTGTGCCATGACACACTTTTGTGTTGCAACACAGCAGTAGAGAACCACTCTGCTAAATCAAATGCTAAATTCCCAAACAGCGTTTACTCTTACTTTACCTATCTGTAAGTTTCAATTACCAATGGAAGTATTTTTTCATAAGTTTGTGTGTATATGTTGAAATGGATATTTATGGACTTTTACAAATAAAAGCCTGATCCTTCCAAGCCTGGTCAGAGATTGTCCAGTTCTCCACAGCGTTAAGTTTTGTCTCAGTAGGTAATCCTTAAAATTTACATTTCTGTTATACTGTATGTATGTATAAAAAGAGTTGTTGCATGTCTTTCAAACAAATGTAGAGAAATTTCAGAAGGAAATGGTAAATCAGATGTGTCTGAAAACAAAAGGACTTTAAAAGCAAACCTCGAAAATATTCTAAATGTAAATAACCTAATTTGAAGAAAATTAGTTTAAAAGTACCCATTAAAAAAAGTCATCTTTTTGTACCTTCAAAATAATGATTTTCAGTTTCAGCGTAGTATGTTTGGAAATTTGACTTTTGATTTAAGATCAGGATTGCATTCTTCTACTCTTTTTTCCCTTGCCATTTTTTGTATTTGAACATTATCTTCCTTTTGTGCTGTTATAGGATGAAAATTGCCTTTAACTGGGAATTGATACCTATATAAATCTGAAAGTTATCAGCTTTGTTGTGTTAGTGGTAGTAATTATGCATTATTTCATAGCACATTATTGATTGCTGATCTCTTTTTCAGGTGCCACGGGTACACTGGGGCAGTCAGACAAATTACCGTTTAATAACTTAATTTTATACGTATATGATAATTATCTTTTGCCAACAATGCAAACTCAATTTGAGTTCTGCATTTCAAGCTATGATCTTTCTTTCTCTTTCGTCACCATCAGAAATAATTTCAGAATCTAGAGCTCTAATAATAACTGATTGTTTTTCAGTTGCTGGCAACTCTGGAAAAGAAAAATAAGTTTGTTAGGTTATCCCCTAAAAACAGTAGCAACTTGTGTCACAAAAATTCTGAACATTAGCTATTCTTATAATACTTAAATAATAGTATTTTAACCATACATTATACAACGTTCAAATGCAGAATATGGACTCAAAGAGTTAACAAGTAAATTTTCAGGTTTACAGACAGGTTGTTTCCAAATGCTCTGAAACACTGTTTTTCTGAATTCGGTGATAGTTTTACTAACACTAATGTAAAAACATGGATTTTTTTAGAAAGGTATTACATTTTTGGTCACTTGATTCAGAATTAATGCACAGTGATTTGAAAAAGCTGTAACTGACTAATTTTTCTCTGCAGTCTGACTCTCAAATGCTGTTCCGTATTGCTGGGCTCTCCTTTCATGACTCCATCATAGTTTATTCATGAAAATTATTGATCGACTTATAGGAAAATTATGTGACATCAAATGGAATTGTATTCTGAGATTTGATGAGCATAATGTAATCAAGGGTATGTAGTTTTGCCATACTTTTTGCTCACTGGTTTTTCAAAATTACAGTAGCTACATTTTGACTAAGGAAATATAATTAACTATATTTAAAACTATGCAAACTTTAAATTAGGAAGCAGTATATTTTTGGGGTAGGCTTTTAAACAATTTAATACAATTTTGTATCTAATTTTAGAACACAATTACTGTGAAAGTATGCACAAATTATCCAGCATCTTAATAGTGGTTATTAATTGATTCTTGCTCAATGTTATTGATCTGTTCCCATCAATACGTTGTGCAAAGATGTAGAATGTCAACTTCCCCTTTACTGAAGAACAAATAATCTAACCGTAGGTGATTCACAGAACAAATTAGGAACAGCATACAGATAATATAAAAAAAGTGTGTTGTGGAAAAGGAATAGGCAGAGATGCTAAGGGTTAAATTTTCAGATAGCTTAGTTTGTAAAATTATATTGATTGCATGCATGTATTAGGTAACTATGCACAGATGGCTAATCTGTTTTTATGTTTGCTGTTAAGTTGTGGGAAGTTACTTACACTATAAGAAAGCACGCTTGGCACTGAAATTACTTTTTTCAGTATTTAATTTATTGTTCAGTTTTACTCACTACAATTTGCACCTTATTAGGATAATAATTATAAAAGCTCTTCATTCCAGAAATATTGCTTAAAGGATTTGAGTTTGATATTCATTTCCATTATAGACTACTCTAGTATTTTTTATTTTAGTTCTGCCAAACCTTTGGAACATTGATGGAGAATTTACCATCCTCGAGCAAAAGCAAGTAGGGAACAATGAAGAACTAGCCAACTGCTATGAAAGAAAACTAATTGAGGTAAGAATCTGTTACGCTTTAGAACTCTTACTATGGAGCTAGTAGCCAAAAGCCCATGCTGTCCGATAGCTGTGACAGCTGGGCCAAGTTATCCATCATCTCTGCAGTATTCCTCATACAATGAAATGGTTGCATTCAAAGTAGCTGTAGAGTCAGGATGGTGACTGGTTGAGTAACCTCTGATGTCACAATGATTTGGGATTCTTACCTTGGCATAGATACATACCTTGCTATTGCACAGCTGTAATTCATAAAGTCAAAATGGCTGAGAATTTAAAAGCTTTGATGGTACACAACTGCATGTTCCTGTATGATTCAATCTGGTGATATTCTGAACAAAAAGAATTTTCAGCCATGTAGCTGTTTCCATTTCTTCACAATGACTCAACAGATATTCTAGGCTTCAGAGTGACTCCCAATGTGACAATCTGGGAATTTCATTATATAGATCAGTGCTTTCTTTCCTTAAAAAAAGGTGCTAGTATGCCAGCAGGAGCAATGTGGGGGGAAGGTGGGATTTGTCAGGACCCTCCATCACCGCTGCCCCCTGGGGCTTCTCCAAACTTCCCGCTCCCAGCGGCCTTCCCAGTCTCCCTTCCCACCCACCTGCTGGTTCCCCGACCCCCCGGGCTCCTTCTGCACTCTTCTTGCCCCTGCTGACCTCGGCCCCCGGCTGGGTAGCAGAGCTGGCCAGGGAAAAATAGGTGCTGGTACACTGTACCAGTGTATACCAGCAGTAAAAAAGCCCTGATATAGATAATAGCAGTGATTTAACAGCTCAAGGTAAAAGACCATTTCCATTCTTAGCCTGACTTTTGGTGTCTCCCTTTAATTCTTTAAATAAACAGTTGGATATTTCTCGTGCTTTGAATTGTTTATTTAAAAATTATATGTTGATTGAAGAAGTTGGATAACTACAAGTAATCCATTTATGCTTGGTCACCACTTTCTCAAATGGTGTGGCCTTTTTATGTTGCTGAATTTGTCGGAGGAGCTTTTTTTCGTGAAGAACCCAGGTCTTGATAAATATTAAAAAACCCCACCTAGCCTCAGCTGCTATGTTATTTTCCCTGAGTTTCCGGATTTGCTGATGACCCTATGAAGTTTCCATGAAAGCCAGGGCTGTCAATAGCTGGTCTCAGAATTCCTCTAAATCTGTAGAATTGCAGGCATGCCTGCTCCATTGAAAAGTCTAGTTGAAACCGTATTAAATGCAGACAACATGCCTCTCTGCCCAGCATAGTATGTTGTGTTCACAGATCCATGTGCCTAAAGAGGCACATGGGTATATAATAATTCAAGAGCTGATACTGATGCTGTCCTTACTTTTTTCACTGAACAAGTGGAGGGTACTAACACTGCTGTCACTTTTTAAATGGACCCATTCTAGCTGCCAAGTTGGGGAGTAGGAAGGGGAACACTCTGTAATTCTTCTGTGGTAGTGCAAATACAGCAAGAATTGGGGGGAAGTGAAGGGTTGGTTGGCATGACCAGATTCAGGCAATCTTGAGCTCTATGCACACAAATTTGCAGGACCTGTTCGTTGTAGAA
Source organism: Pelusios castaneus (assembly GCA_007922175.1). Taxonomy (NCBI): domain Eukaryota; kingdom Metazoa; phylum Chordata; order Testudines; family Pelomedusidae; genus Pelusios; species Pelusios castaneus. The sequence continues at coordinate 17,009,831 of ML685786.1, forward strand.
TGTTTAACATCAGGCCAGAGGCCCTCTTGAACTTGTCAGCAGCTGATCAGGATCCTGCAGTCCATAAAGAAATATGAGAGAAGCCTTGACTGGCCAATGGAAAGTTAAAAATGGGTATAAAAGAAGATGGAATGTTTATACAATCGAATGTAATGTCCAAAGTTGTTCGTTCATGATTTTCCATTATTGAGAATTTTGTCTGTGATATCTCATGAGTGCATGTTATCATTTATTATATTAAAATGATTTGAATTTCTTCTCATCATTTGTAAAGGAGTTGTAGGCAAACACACTTTATTAGTCTTTATTGCTTTTTATGAATTGACTGATTTAACAAAAGTAGTATCAACATATAATGAAGACTACAAAAAAGTAGTAGGAAGTTAATTCAATAAACTTCCATATAAACTTTATTAGACACACTTTTAATGCTTTAAACATTTACTGAGAAATGTTTTACTTTGCATAAATTCTACACTAAAAAAAAAAATCTCTGGCACTCTAGAAAGATCTACATAAGAATCATCACTCTTGTCGTTATTTCTTCTAATGAGAAAGCTTGAGATCCCTCCCAAAGCAACTAATGTTTTGAGTTGCTGACAGAGTGTTTTGATAACACTGAGATATGTTTGTCCATTTATATGTGGCTCTTAGTTAGCCAACCTAGTATAATATGTGGCCAGACTTGTGTTTTACCATGTTCTGTATACAACGGAAAATAGATTGTAGAGTTATTTATAATGCAAATCCATAAACAATGATACTTGTTTAAATGCACTGTAAGACATGTTGCTTTGTGCTGCTAATGTCATTTTAGTGTTAATAGGGAATAAACGTGTATATTGATTTGCAGTCATTTTGAAGGGGTTGTCTAAATAATTTAACCTGCTCAGAAGTTTTTCCACCTTACATTTCCGACTGGGAAATATAAACTCACTATAGCCTGCATCACATTTACCCTTGAAATAAATAGTCACTGAACATTTGCTGTCCTGGCAGAGCTGGCATTGCTAAGGATTAGTTAACAAAACAAAAAACAGCTGTGATTGATGTCAGGATGTACAAACAAAAACAAGATCTGTGGTTGGGTTGATATCCATAAGGGACATTATTGTTTACAGTGTCTTTCTTTTTGTGGCTATAGACTAGTAATGAACATTTCCTGAAATGAAGAGATGAGCACTCATAATGAAAAACTGGAAAAAAATATATCTGACACTCTAATTTTTTGGTGACTTTTCTTAAGTATGTCTAATTACAGAGAAGAGAATTCAGCTTTCCTTGCAGTTTCAGGCTTGTACAATTTAGGGCCTTATTCATGATTGATTTTATTCATGGTTTAAACTTGCAGTTCATCAAATTTAAATTATAACTTACGCAGAAAAAGTTGCTCAAGATGCCCCTAATGTGTCTTACAAAGATGCTGCTAAAGACTCAATAATTAAAACTGGGCCTTCTGTTTCCTGATGCAGATTGTTCCTTATCGGGAGATGGGCAATAAAGGATATTGACCCATTGCTGGGACAGAGGCTCTATGCACTGAATCTGTGACCACAGTTCCCCAATGCCTGGAATGCCCTCTGTTACTATAGTCAAGGGAACTTTGTGGATGGCTTCTTAATCAAGGAGAGCCAGATTATCTATCTGTATCTACTGGACTTGTCTTGGATTTGCAGAGGCATATTTGGGATCTAGTTTGTGTCTTTTACACCTAAAAATGTTTGTTGAAATACATTGCTCAGGTTTTAGAGTTCAGTTTCCCCAAAAGCTGTCCCTTTTTTTGAGTTTCTTAGAGGGCTTTGTAATATTTTACCATGTTTTTCAATCAGTTAAAGTTAAAAGTAAGCATCAACATTGCATTATACTTATTTTTCGTGCCTGAAGAGTTGATTTCCAGACACTTAAAATGTGAGATTGGATAACTTTCTTCCACTAGGAGCTACCCACATGCTGAACATGTGAACACAAGTTTGAATTGCTCCATTCAAATATAAATACTCACCAGATCACCAGAATAAGAGTTCATTTATGAATATTTTAGATATTCATGAGATGTGACATCTATCAAAAAAGATGAAGTTTTGTGTTTCAAATTCCTGACAAATTGTATGGTTGTCTCAGCTTGTTCGAAACATTTGAGGAAAATATATGTGAAGGTTATTTTACAATTACTTGATGTTAAACCAAATGCTGAATGTCCTGGAAAGCTTTTGTTTGTCAATATTGACATCTTTCATGCCATTTTATAGAGTAATTCACTACTTAGTCAATTGCATCTCAAGACCTCAGAATCACACTACTATTTGTATTTGAGTTGCTTTCCTAGTTTCAGTCTGAATTTTAACTTCTAGTTTCTCACTGATTTAATTTCAAATTAGTCAAAGGAGTTTAAGCTGTATTCAGTTCAGAAAGGTATCTTGAAGTCATTGTGGACAGTCATTGAGAAAGAGAACTTGGTGTCATTGTGGATAGTTCTTTGAAACAACGGCTCAGTGTATTGCAGCAATCAAAAAATAAAAAAAAGCTAACAGAATATTATGACCCATTAGGAAAGGATAGCTAGTAAGAGAGAAAATATCATGTTTCTATATAAATTCATGGTACTCCCACATCTTGAATACTGTGTGCAGATCTGGTTGCTCCATCTCAAAAAGATGTATTAAATTGGAAAAGGTACCGTAAAGGGCAGCAAAAATGATTAGGGGTATGGAACAATTTCCATGTGAGGAAAGATGAAAAAGACTGGGACTTTTCAGAATGGAAAAGAGGTGAGTAAGAGGGAATATAATAGAGATCTATAACATCTTGATTGATATGGAAAAAGTAAATAAGGAAATGTTTACTTCACATCACATTCCCCCAGCACTGTGCTCTTCCTGACGCCACTTTCCCTCAGCACCATACTCCTCCTCACAACACTCTTCATCCCTGATATCAAGGAAAAGGCAATAGAAATGTGTAGCAAAGGGCCTGCTGTCCCTCCTGATTCCACTGACCTCTCAAGGTTCCTCATCAGCTGGGACAGAATGGATCAAGGTGTGGTGAGCTGCACTGCAGCACTGTCCAGGGGAAGCCCTCTATGGTCTTGATGGAACAGACACCAGCCCATTGCTGATCTCTGGTTCCTCAGCACCACCAGATACTGCAGCACCAAAGTCTCCAGGGGAAGAATTCTCATCAGAGTCAGAAGGGAGTTCTTTGCTCCTACTGGAACCAATCTGTATCCAGCCTGTATGCCAGACTCCTTCCTGCTGGTGCCTGGTCACAGGGCCAGCGGCTGATGCACTGGCAGAACTTGTTCTAGGCCTCCAATCCCGTCGCTCATACTTGCTGGTGTCAGAAACACTGACTACCTTTTCCTGTTCAGCACTGGATCTAAACCCTTTTTGGATAAATACTATAAGAGCAGCATGTTGGGTATAGTGAGTTTGTCAGGAATTACTGTTACAGAACAAACAAGGAGTCTAATGTACAGATGTACTTCCCCATCTCCATGTGTCTGACGAAGTGGGATTTTCTCCCACAAAAGCTCATGCGATAAATCAATTTGTTAGTCTTTAAAAGTGTCACTAGACTCCTTCTTTGTTTTCCTGAACTAGGCTGACATGGCTACCCCTTTGGATCTTGTTACAGAACGAGTCCTTTACCAGTTGGCATTGTGACCCTAAAAACTGCTCAGTCATTTTAGTCATACATTTTGAAGCAGTGGATCTTTTATTGAATAGTGATAAAACAAACTGAATTGAATTAACAATTGAGGAGCTAATTTTAAAGATGGGCTAAATCATTTTCATGGTACTACAAACTGTTGGCTTTATTACAGTTATATAATACTTGAGAGAACTTTTCAATACAAAGTAAATACCCCCCCCACAAACAAAACAAAGCAAAACAAAACAACCCACAGCTGCCATGATTGAAGCAGATTATCAAAGGCAACAGAACAATGGCTAAATGGATGTAGCATGTACGTCTTATGTTTAATCACAATGGTATCTGAAACACCAATACATGATGTATTACATTTTTACAATCTAGAATGTTGCATAGAATATCTATTATGTGACAACAAATGCTATGTAATTATATATACCAGGAAAATGAAAGAATAGATACCGCAATCCATGGAAAACGGCATGCAATCAATAGCATAAAGTGCTCTTTAAAAAGTCAAGGTCAAGGCAAACACCAGCTGTCTGAGGTACCAAAAATCGACAATACAAATAATTAGCAGTAGCGGGCATCTGTATAGCCACTCACACGTGCTCCACAGAGACTTGCCAGCCATTGTCAAGAAGTGCTTTCAGGACTAGAACCATTCTTGGCAACAGTACTACTCTAACAGTGGTGACTTTCTCTTACAGCACTGAGGTTGAGTGTGCTTGACTGAATGTCACTAAGGAACAATTATGATTGCTTTTCTCCAAGTCTTTTCTACCCAACAGTAAACCCTTTGGCTAGCTCCCTTACAGTTTTCAGTTCTTGCTAATATTATTTTTGGATATTTATTTGAAGATTCTACCTACTGTATGCCATTTTCTTTGATAGATAAATAAATAATCCTATGAGTTGGGAGGTTTTAAAATTGTTAGCTTTTTGTTGATACAAACTTTTACAAACCTTGAGTGGTTGTCATGTAGGTCCTTGTAAAATTTATTTTAATCTGAATTAATGATGCTTTGTTGCAAATATTGGATTTATACTACAGATCTTTCATTTTTGTGGAATTTCTTTATTTGGTTTCATGGCAAATATCCAAAAAGAATCTTGCCATCACTTACAGCAGGGGATCAAACTCATTTGCTATGGCGGGCCAGATTTAACTTAAATGGGCCATACATACCATAAATCGAAATACTATGGAACTCTCACAGCATCGTGGAGTGCTGTGTATGAGAAACTGTGCTCCACGATAATGTCTTCCCCCCTCGCCTCCGCTCTGTTAGGGAGAGAGTGTGGTCTCATGGAGTGTAGTCTCACATACCCAGTGCTCCGTGATGTCGCGAGACCTGATGCTCTTGTGGCATTGCAGAGCGCAGGGTATCTGAGACGTGTGGGGGTGTGTGTGTGTGAGAGAGAGTGTGGTCCCATGGAGCACAGTTGCAGGCTGGATGGATGAGGTTTTTGGGCCGCATGTTTGACACCCCTGACTTACAGGGTATGTCCACCCTTGGAAAATGCATTGTGCTAGAAAATGTTTTGACTATTATGATTTTAAACACAACTTTGTACCTACTGTAAACAAGGACCGTCTTGTTTAAAAATGCGTGCTCTGATTAATCTCCTAAGGTAATAGCTGTGTTTTTTTAACACAATGTGTTTTCCCAGTGTAGACAAGCCCAAGAGGAAAGTTTCAGATAGTTGTGTACTTGAGTGTCGATTTTGTTTAAACACACAGGAGGTCTTTTGTTTTGAATCTGTGTAAGATTATGCATGGACAAAACTGCTCATGCGGTCACTTTTTACGGGTTGTTGGAAGCAGAACAGTGTGGTTTCCTTTCAAACTGCTGGAGAAATGCCTCATGCTGATGCTTATGATGCATGCAATTTAGAATTTCCTGAAGCTGACAAATCCAGTTACTATACACAGCTGGAGACAAACGTTATCTAAATGAGGACATCAGTTTTAGATACTGCAAATGAGATCCAGGCTCCAATCAGGTCAATGACAAAATTCTCATTGACATCAGTAGGACTAGGATTTCACCCTGCATGTGCAGCGGTTTGTTAAATATGGTCCGTGGTTCCTGTGTGCAGCCACAAAGAGAGTATGATGGGGCATACAGGTCTATTGCTGTCCTTGTACAGAACCTCCCAAACTTGTTGCACCTGCTTCAGTAATGCCTCTGTAAAGAGGATCCATTGAGCCAGATGGCAGCCTGTTTTAACTCCCCCAAAAGATTCATATAGTTACCTTCGGAAGACAGTCCCAACTAGGACCTAATGAATTGCAGCTGATAAGAGGTAGCACTCCTCTCCTACCCTTTACTTTTCCCCCACCTCTCTCTGGCCCCCCTGGAGGCAGATGTGGTTCTCAAGGCCAAAAAGTTTTCCCATTCTTGTTGCAAGTGCTGTGTTATTCCCAAAGGAACGAGATGGGGTTTGCTGATCATGTTTGCTGAACCTGGCTCCTTCAGGAGCTTTCTGGAAATATCAGCACAGCCCTATTTGCTGGTTGGTATATTTTAATTTTAGATGTATCTGGTTATGAGGATAAATGGAAGGATGCAGCAGCCAGAGACTTTTGTTAACCTTTTGTTATTCTGGTTAAATCAGGACTCCTGAAATAGACCTAGAGCCCCAAGGAGTTGTTTTTGGTCTTCCTGTGACTTTTGTCTTTAGCTGTTAAGGTACTGGACCTGTCACAATAGGGTTTCTCATTTTAAAACTGTGCAACATAGTTCTGCAGTCTGGCGGTACAAATTGTGAGGGACAAATACAAAAATGTATAAGTGATTAATGAGCATTTCCATTCATCTTGTACAGAAAATATACTTAAAAATAGAATCCAATTGCATTAATATATCCTGGTGGTTGTGGATCAGAGGTGAGCAAACTATGGCCCACGGGTTTGATTAGGCCTGCCCAGCTGCTCCTCCCTCCTGGCCCTGCCTCTCTCCCACTGGGTGTTGAATACATTAAGGAAATAGTTCAAAGGCCATTTTATCTGCTTGTAAATATATTATTTCGGTTAAGTAGTGATGGACCTATAAACACACTGACTTGCCTCCTTGGTGGTGATCTGAAATCTCTGTGGTCTACTTTGTGTATGAGAAATTATTTTTGATAAATATAAATTATATTGTATACACCTTGCAGAAGAGGGTTTATTGCACATTGTAATATGTAATCAATCAGTGTGCAGTACCCAAAATGTTTGGAATTGAAAAGGACTGGACTATATTTTCTTTTGTCGGTTTTGTAGTTAATAAAATCAGTTTCCTGTATCTAGAAATAACTGTTTGAATACTAAGTTAATAATTAAAAAATTGGAATTTTGAAAACAGTCTTAAAATTTTTTGTCCTGGGTTAGAGTGTGATTTAATGCAGCAATGAAATAATTATTTGACTAGATTGTACAGTTTTTATGATCAACTTATCTTAAAGCTGAAAGGGAAGATAACTTCCATTTTAATTATTATTTGATGTCCGCAAAATGATGAAAATATAACTACTATCGAAGTATTATGCCTTCAGGAGTTATTGCAATGTATTGGATTTCATTTGACACTGAAAAGATTCTTACGTAATTTGTTCATAATCTGATAGTGAAGGTCAATTTAGACTCATAGACTCTAAGGTCAGAAAGGGACCGGTATGATCATCTACTCTGACCACCTGCACAATACAGGCCACAAAACTTCACCCACCCACTCCTGCAATAAGCCTCTAACCAATGACTGAGTTATTAAAGACCTCAAATCACGATTTAAAGACTTTAAGATACAGGGAATCCACCAGGAAGTGAGCCATTCCCAATGCTACAGAGGTAGGTGAACACCCCCTCCCCTCCCGAGCCTTAGCCAATCTACCCTGGGGAAAATTCCTTCCCGACCCCAAAAATGGTGATCAGTTAACCCCTAAGCATGTGGGCAAGTCTCAACAGCCAGTCACCTAAGAAAGAATTCTCTATAATCACTCAGAACCCACCCCATTTACCCTCCCTTCTTAGGCCACTGGCATATCCACCACCAGTAGCCAGAGATCAGTCAATGACTAAACTAGGCAATCCCATCATACCATCCCCTCCATAAATTTATCAACCTCAGTTTTGAAGTCAGTTATGTTTTTTGCCCCCACAGCTCCCCTTGGAAGGCTATTCCAGAACTTTACTCCTTGGATTGTTAGAAACCTGCATCTAATTTCAAGCCTGAATTTCCTGATGGACAGTTTGTAACCATTTGACATTCTGCTTTCAAGTAATACTGCAGCAGAATTAGAAACCATTTCATAATACGGGGTAGAGGGAGCATGTGAGCTGGTATTACCTATTCTATAGTTGACAGTTTTGCTTTTGTAGAAAGGAGATCACATGGCTTTTCATATACAATATTAAGGTATGGTTAATCATAGAATCATAGAATAATAGAGTTGGAAGGGACCTCACGAGGTCATCTAGTCCAACCCCCTGCTAAAAAGCAGGACCACTGCCCCTAAATCACCCCAGCCAGGGTTTTGTCTAACTGAGCCTTAAAAATCTCCAAAAATGAAGATTCTACCACCTCCCTAGATAGCCCATTCCAATGCTTCACCACCCTCCTAGTGAGAAAGTTTTTCCTAATATCCAACCTTGCCCTCCCCGGCTGTACTTTGAAACCATTGCTCCTTGTTCTGTCCTCTGTTACCCTCGAGAACAGCCTAGCTCCCTCCTCTTTGGAGCAACCCTTCAAGTAGTTGAAGGTTGCTATCAAATCTCCCCTCAGTCTTCTCTTCTGTAGACTAAATAAGCCTAGTTCCTTCAGTCTCTCCTCATAAGTCATGTGCTCCAGCCCCCTAATAATTTTTGTTGCCCTCTGCTGGACTCTTTCTAATTTGTGCACAACCTTTCTGTAGTGGGGAGCCCAAAACTGGACACAGTATTCCAGATGCGGCCTGACCAGTGTCGAATAGAGGGGAATTATCACATCCCTCGATCTGCTGGCAATACTCCTACTGATGCAGCCTAATATGCCATTGGCCTTTTTGGCAACAAGGGCACACTGTTGGCTCATATTTATCTTCCCGTCCACCATAACCCCCCAGGTCTTTTTCTACAGCGCTGCTACTTAGCCGATTGGTCCCCAGCCTGTAGCAGTGCGTGGGATTTTTCCGTCCTAAGTGCAGGACTTTGCACTTGTCTTTGTTGAACCTCATGAGGTTTCTTTCGGCCCAGTGTTCCAATTTGTCCAAGTCTCTCTGGATCCTGTCCCTGCCCTCCAGAGTATCTACCATTCCCCCCAACTTGGTGTCATCCGCAAACTTACTAAGCACGCAGTCTATTCCATCATCAAGATCATTAATGAAGATGTTGAATAGAACCGGCCCCAGGACCGACCCCTGGGGCACTCCACTCGTTACTGGTTGCCAACCAGACATCGAGCCATTGATTTCTATCCACTGAGCCCGTTGATCTAACCAGTTTTCAATCCACCTTACTGTCCACTCGTCCAACCCATTGTTCCTCAACTTGCCAACGAGAATGCTGTGGGAAACCATATCAAAAGCCTTGCTAAAGTCAAGGTATACCACCTCAACGGCTCTTCCCGCATCCACAAATCCAGTCATCTCATCATAGAAGGAAATCAGGTTGGTCAGGCACGATTTGCCCTTGGTGAATCCATGTTGACTGTTCCTGATTACTCTATTTTCCTCCAAGTGTTTCAGGATGGATTCCTTGAGGATTTTCCCAGGGATTGAGGTGAGGCTGACCGGTCTGTAGTTCCCGGATCCTCCTTTTTCCCTTTCTTAAAGATAGGTACTATATTTGCCTTTTTCCAATCCTCCGGGACCACCCCCGTTTGCCACGAGTTCTCAAAGATAATGGCCAGCGGCTCTGCAATCACTTCCCCCAACTCCCTCAGCACCCTCGGATGCAGTTCATCCGGACCCAGGGACTTGTGCACATCCAATTTCATTAAGTGTTCCCTAACCTGACTTTCCATCACCGAGGGCCGCTCTCCTCTCCATTCCACGTTACCCCATATAGTAGCCTGGGAGCTGGCCCTCCCTGTGAAGACTGAAGTAAAAAAAGCATAGAGTACTTCAGCCTTTTCCACATCATCCACCACGAGGATGCCTGCCCCATTCAGAAAGGGACCAACACCACCTCTGATCCTTTTCTTATTGCCGATATACTTATAGAACCCCTTTCTGTTATCCTTCACATCTCTTGATAGCTGCAACTCCAATTGTCCTTTGGCCTTTCTGATTTTATCCCTGCAGTCCCGAGCAATATCTTTATACGCCTCCCTTGTCATCTGTCCAAGCTTCCACTTCTTGTAAGCTTCCCTTTTATGTTTCAGCTCCCCGCAGAGTTCCCTGCTAAGCCACACTGGTCGCCGTCCACATTTGCTGTTCTTTCTGCACGTCGGAATGTTATCTTCCTGTGCCTTTAACAGGGTTTCTTTAAAATACAGCCAGCTGTCTTGGACACCTTTCCCCTTCAGATCAGCCTCCCATGGGACTCTGCCCATCAGCTCCCTAAGGGAGCCAAAATCTGCTTTTCTGAAGTCCAGGGTGTGTGTTCTGCTTCTTTGCTTCCTTCCATTGATCAGGATCCTGATGGTGACCTCTTTCCTGAAGGCGGCTTGGCTTCACTCCTACCTGGAACAGTAGCCATTTTGAAAGGTGTATCTTCCTGAAGGAAGCATCTAAACTCACTCATGTTGAGAATGATGAGAAGTGGCAGCCAAAAACTGGGCAGTTCTTTGTGAAATTACCTGAAGAAATCCTTTCTTCTTTGACAGTGCACGTGATGAAGTATATATACTCCTGTGGTCATATCCTACATACTATTGTAATAATCTTTGGGCAAGGTATGCCTAGTGAGGCATCAATGAAAACTCAGAACTCTCTGATCAGTAATATCATGGCAAATTGCATATTGTATGTGAAGTTATGAGCATAAGTTGAAATGACTGAAGTATGTTTCCTAGATAAATCTCTAGGGAGCGATTAATCAGTTGAGTCTCTATTCAGGTGTCAACAAAGATAATGTACCATTATCTACCAAATGGCCCGTTTTTGGCAAGGAAGAGCGGTAGGGACAAAGATTTGCATTTTACAAAGGAATAGCATGGAGTCTACTTCTTCCAGCAGACTGTCTTGTCTACTGGTTCTCAGCTGGAAATGCTTTTCAAAGAGGGACTGAAAAAATTACAGAAAGGAGACGTAAATACCCTAAAATACCACTCTTTTTCTTCTCTCTCTGTACCTACCTCATTGTCAACATCTTAGAAGACAAGGGGAAGTATCTGTTGGATTCTGGGGGAAGGGTCCTGATCTGAAGAGTTTGGCCAGGAGTGCTAATGGAATTGTATAGTGAGAAATTTTGCTTTGAATCTAATACAGTTTAAGTTAGGGATTGGAAAGATTTTTCTTGTAAGCACTTCTGAGTTTTATGCCTCATTACTTATATTCCCTATCTACCTCTATGACAATGTATAAATTCTTTATGCCTGTGTAGTGAATACCTCGTACAACAAAGGATGGCATTTCAAAGGTCTTCTTTTAAAATACAGTCACAAAAATGGTACAAGAGGTTTATCTACTAATTAAGTTCTATTAATATGTTAATATGGATAAGAGTGAATCAAAGAATGTTGAATCTTTTAGCTATCTTGTTACTGGATTCAAAATATAAGACAAATTCTAATGGAAGGATGAGGAAAAGGGATGATAATCTAAAATGCAGTGCTTTGTCAATGAGAAAATAACATTACAAAAGATAAATGTTATTTGTCTTATGGGAGCATTGTTTAAAACCAATATAGTAATAAAGCAAAAGCTTAATATGCGGGAACTAAAGATATATGAATGTTCACAAAAGCAGGTGGTCAATTACTTAAGAGCCTCTTATGTTTTATTAACTCAGTAGCTAACATAATAACTAATGGTTGAACATGCCTTCAATGAAGATTAATGAATCCACAGGCAAAAGACTCCCTCAGTGATTCATTTTTTGTACCATAGCTAATGTGAAAGATATACTCATCATGGTTCAGAATGAGTCTTCGTTTTTAGTTTTATTTTTTGAGGGAATAATATATATTTTCAAATATACCACACTGCTGATACTCCCTTCAGATGGCTCATATTGTGAAGGACTACCCCTTTTAAAAAGAATATCTTCCTTAAGATTAAAGAGATTGTTCCTCAGATAATGGCTCACCATGAAAATGTTCACTACCCCAAACTTCCCTTTAAAATAGAATCATGCTAGGAGAGACGCCCACTGGAGAACTTTTAATCTTTGGGAGGAGCGTCTGCAAGAACATTTTGAATTCTGCAAAAACTACTGATCAGTGAAGAAGGTTCAAGGACTCGTACAAAAAGAAATTGTCCTTTATTCTCCCTGTGAATTTGAACTTTCATGTGGTACCAACCTGTCTTAGTTAGAAATCGATATTTTCTCAGTTAAAAATACCTTTACAAAGGTCTTCCTTGTCCACTTCTGTACTGCTGGTGGAGAATCATAACCTAAATAAAACAATTTCAGAATCACTCAGATGGACCTCAATAACTCCTAATTACAGCATGAATACTTCTAAATACACAGGACATGAAAAAGTCTTTTACAGCATGACTAATTTCTAAATATACAGGTTATGAAAAAGTGGCAGTGGCCTGCATAAAATATTTAAAAGGTACATAAAGTTTGTCTACATTTAGTAATCCATAAGGAAATTAACAAAATTTATTCCAATAAACTTTTTTCTACTGAGATAATAAACTGCAAAAGCAATTTAGTGGAAGTAGATTAGACACAGCCTGTCATATTTCCGGGGAAAAACTACAAAGGGGTCTAGCAAGAATGGAGGATGATGGCCTCAGAGGGCCAAATGATCTTTACTTGTTAAATTTTTCAGTTTGTTGTGTTTAGTATGTTCATTTACATATCAGTAAGACCATGGTGTCTTCAAACAAATATTGTAGCACAAAAAAGTCTCTCTCAGATTCTACATACATTTTTAAGCAGCTCTAACATTAAGGAAAGTTGCAGTGACGTAAGGGTTTTCAAATGCTTCAAGAAAAATAGCATTATAAAGGTTTTGTGAAGTGATACAAAAATATCATAGTTCTGTATGTGAATATTTTGTCCTGTTTAATTTTTGTTTTTATTATAAGCATAAAATTCAAATTAGCTTTCTTTAATCTGATATAATACATTTTTTCCCTTTTTTATGACCTTGAAATATCTTTTTTCACTTAGACTGAATTAAAATGTAAATTCTGAATCTCTGCAAACACTACAAGAAATGCAGCAGTAGATAAAAAGTCCTAGCAAAATCAAGCCATAATTAAGAAATATCCAGCAAATTAAATAATTGAATTACCTGTCACACACTATCACAAGGGCAAATTGATACACGTTGTGTTTGCTGAAATTACTTTTATTAGTAATTAAACTACTCAAATAGCTCTCTGGGAAAAGAAAATGTCAATATTACTTACTCTTCAGGCTCCCCTGCCCTGTCCTCTCTCATTTCCCAGGCACAGTTTGCCAGAAAGCAACAGTCTTGAGTCCAATCTGCAGGAATTCCGCAGCACTCCAATTATTAGGGATTACACTGAAAGGCTTAAAAACATAATCATACCTCCAAGCTTTTCACACCAGTCAGGTTTATTTTTCTATGTGCCATTAGAGTTCCCTATTACTTCTTGGCGCCCCTTCTCCCCCTCATCATACTTTTAAACAACCTCAGAACTTTTTCGCCCTCCCCATGGTTCTGACCCTGGCAAAACTCCCTCTCTCACTCCTTCTTCTTGACAGTTTTAACAATACCTCTATTCCTGCAGGGTGCTGCATCCCATCCCTTCTAGCATATGGTTGTGTTCTGATGGATCTGAGGATTTTTAGTATAGCCCCTTTTGTACCACAAGGGAGGGGAAAGGAACAGGCTCATATTTTGGCCATGGTCAGTTTATGGCCCTATGTTTGTTTCCTTTTACCACCTTCCTTCACGTCCCTGGCTTTCTCAGCCAGTTGCTTGGTATTTCTCTGGTATCTGTTTTGAAGAGGAATGAGAACTTACCCATATTTGTGCATTCATATATCACAGCTTCACTACGCCTTGAAACATTTTAACTACATCCTTTATTTTATTGTTTTTCCACGGTAAAAAAGAAAACCAATCTAATTTCATGGAGGCGAAAGGAACACACTATGTCTTTGTTCTTTGCTAGCTTCTATCTCAGAGACTTTAACTTTCAAGCAGGCTCACAGGCCCAGAATGCCATTTCAGGCAGATACACAGGCCTAAATACTTAAACTTAAATTATGTAATCATACCCTAACAATTACCAACATTCTCAATTAGGAAGTGTATTTGACTAGATATGGTTCAGAATTATAACATTTTACTTTGAATCCTTTAATACTTAACAATTTAGCTACAGAGAATTAAAAGTGGTAGTGTTTTTTAATCACAACATTTAGCTGTCCTGATGATTGTGGTAATCTAATAGGAAATGCTACAAGATTATAAATATATTGGTTGTTAATTTTATAGCTCTTCTGGCCCAATAACAAATTTTAAAAATAGCAACTTTTCCTGAGTTTAATTATTGATATTGGTGCTGGTGCATAAACAATGGTTTTCCATGGGAGGTATTTATATTTTATTCAATACACAGATGTTTTTAAATAACACAACTAGGCAAAAACTCAAACACCTATTTCTAAAACTATGCCTAAAATTTTCAAATCCAGGTTCCTAAATTAGGCATCTAATTAGAACTTAGTGTGATTTTCTAAAGATGCTAAACCACTCCAGCTCCCACTAATTTTAGTTTATAAGACTTCTCTCTGCAAAATATTTAAAATAATTGTATTGAGTTTTAGATACATAATTTTTATTTATTTTAGAGCACCACACAATTTGCTAATATATACGTACTTAAATTTGTTATAAATATTTATTTTTTCTACATTTTCAAATATATTGATTTAAATTATTACAGAATATGAAGTGTACAGTGCTCACTTCATATTTTTGTTTAAATTTAAAGTTCATATTTTTGTTTAAATTTTTGAATTTTTTAAAATTTTTTTGATGAAATGAAAAAGTTCATTTATAGTTTTTTGCCATAGTGGGGACTTGAACCTGTGCCTGTCACATCCAAAAGGATTGCCTTCACCATTGGGCTAGTAGGCTAAAAGAACAGGGCAACAGTAGCACCTCCCACCATCATGTGGGACATTCCATGAATGGCCAAAATCCATTTGAGTCAAATTTGATAGATCAAATATATTTTTTCATCAAATAAACTATTAAAAAAAAAAAAAAAGAGATCACCCAGCTCTACTTCTGACTGTGTCAGAGCCCCATCATGTCTGTTTAAAGATTCATTATATGGACTAGTTTCTTTTCCCAACAGATGAAAGCAAAACAGTTAAATCAGAGTTGTACAGGCACAGTCTTTATACTTTCTTGTACAGCACTGAGCATGCTCAGAGCACTTACATACAGAAGTTGATAATAGTTTATAAGCTGTTTTTCCCATCTCAAACCAGAGAACTGTATCTTTAAACAGAAAAATTTCATTATCCCTTCCTTTTCACTGAAATGTTAGCTATTTTGAAATACTTTCATGGCATCTGTAAAGTGTCCCCCTAATTTAGCTTGGTTCTTTAAAACAACATAAGGTTGTGTCCAAATTTAGTTTCCTAAATATGTATTTCAGGTTATGGTTTTGCATACAGAGCACTCAGACCCAATTTGATTTTAATGGCTTTCTCCTTGAGAGACAGCATGACATACCATGCCAGTGGGAAATACTAAGCACTACTCACGCTAGACACAGTACCCACATTAAAGCACTATCTGATTTTAGATGTCAAATGCTGGCATCATTTCTAACAGATACTAGAATTGATCTTTCTAATACTTTTGATGCCAGAAGTGTTTTGGGAGGAGAACTATCAAGAGTATGGGATTAGAAGGGTGTTAGTTTGACAGAGTAAGAGGGAACAATGGTGATGAACTGGGCTGAAAGAGAAAGGGATGAACTAAGAGAATTTAAAATATGATGGGAACAAAAACTAGAAGGAAAGAGACACAAAATTTATACGTTAGACAGTGCTTACACCTCTGATCAATTATAGGGTATTAGTATTTCCAGGAATACCAATTCAGGAAGGAGTAGAAGCTATTAGGGGAAGGCTAAATTTCTTCATCATCTTAGCCTAGGTTCTAAGATAATGGAAACAAAAAGATGACTTTTTTATATGGGTGTCACCCAACTTTTGTGTGTGTGATTGAGGGGCATTTGAAGATATTCTGCGTGAAATCCTGGTTTTGGTTACTGCCACAAAGAGGTTCTTTTTGCACCTTAAAAGAAAATATAGCTGTTTTATATCTGTTGAGGATTTCTTTTATGTAGAATTGGATTATCTTTTTTTGTTTGTTTGAAATCTTATACATTGTTTTAGTCAAATTCTGCAGACTTTTTTGCATTGTAGAGCACCTGATGACTATCTCTGAGGCCACAGTTTAAAAACATTTTATTGTCAAGTAATGTACTGCAGATAAATCTAAAATTGTGATATGTGAATTGGCTGCAGTTCTTAGGTGCATATAAAATCAAAAAGTGGCTAAATGTTACAATGTGTTGGTGCATATTTATCTTCTGTGTGTTTTGGAGATGAAACATTTCTATATACATGGCAATTTCTAACTGCCAGTATTGCAAACTCAGCCCTGAAAATTAAGCTGTGTTCTTTGCGCCTCTTCTCTGTAGTAAAAATTTTGTAGTCTGAACTTGAGAAAGTAGGGCACAATAATAGCATATAGATTGCTCTCCCATAGCTGGCTTGGCTATGAAATTACAACAGCAGTAAGAACTATATATTTTTTGTGAAATAATTCAATATGACTTGTGACACCGAGGAGTGCACATGTTGAGTATGACGTTGCTGTTTTTATGGTCAGTGTTGTGGCCATAATATCTATAATTTAATTTTTTACTCTCTAGGCCAAAAGGACTAGAAGCTATCCCTCACATCATTTCTCCTAAACTTCAAGTACCAAATTTTGCTAAAGAGCTCGCTTGCTTCATGTAATTCAGACACAAAGTATGACATAAGGGTTAGTGCCTCTTTAAGACACATATTAAGAAATGGGGATAATGTGAGTGGGTTTTATGATTTTGTTTACTTCACTTTCTCTCTGCAGCACTTTTTCACGCATAATCCCATACCCATTCTCATTATAGCTACACTAGATATAAACAAATAATGATTGGGAGGGAACATAATGTCCTCTAAGACTAAAGTGCTAGTCTAATAACTGTGATAGGGGAATAGAAGAAGAAAGTATTTTGAACTCTTTCTCAGATCATCACCTCTGCAGTAAGTTTTATTGCCCCACCTGTACCCAAAAAGCATAGTTTGCTTTCTGAAAAATCGATTTCCTAGGTTTTTTCATTTCTCATTTGTGTTGTGCAACCAGTCTAGTTACTGAATTTGCCCATGACTGTCTCATCTAAAAAAGTAATAACATGATCTGTAATCAAAGCATTCATGTTTCTTTAAGTTCCGACTGACTCAAAATTGAGTTTTAAAAGATAATGTAAATCTTTAAAATTTCAACATCATTTTCAAAAGCTATATTCTGAAACAGCCACCAGACTAAACTAGCGTTTTTGAGACAGCCACTCCCAAATGAGTAATATGAATCATCACGCTTCAGTAAAGGCTCAGTACAGTAAAGAAAAGAGTAATGAATTTGTATCCTTAAGAAGAGTATCTTTCTAGCTACAAGTCTCATCAGTTATTCAAAGTCTGAATCATTTTGAAGATGGGATGTTGATCACTTGTTCAGAAAAGAAATTGAATTTAAACCTGGTTTAAGTCTATTTCATTCTGAAGTTACTTTATTGCATAACAGACATTCTCATTTAACCACATTTTCATGGTTAGTGGGAAAACAATGAGAGAAGCATTCCATGTTCTTTCCTCAGAATTCAGAAAACTTAACCTGTTACATATGCAGAATGGTCATATTTAGGAATTATTCTTTTAGGCTCAGTTACATGATTTGCTGTAAGCTTGTGTTCATTGCGCCTACTTCTATGATTAGTATTCAGTTCCCCCAGTTATGCTGCATGATGATGTTAGTTTTCAGTAATGCAGATTAAATCCCCTTCCTATCTTAATACCATGATTCTGAGCATGGACTCTACAGCCACCATCAATAGGTAACCAGAAGAGCCTTATGCTATACTTCATACGCAGGCTGAAATCCAGCTCTGAAAAGAGAAGCAAGGTGTATACCCTCTTAGCTCAATGTTTCTTCTCAAGACATCCTTAATATATTTTAAAAAAATCATTCTTACATAAGTAAAATATCATCCTAGCAGAAGAGAATTTGTATTCCATATTATACTTGAATATTCAATTATAGCAGATAGTGACATTTGCTGCCATCTGTCTAGGGGTTGAGTGCTTGTATATAGTTAATGCTTACAATTTTTCAAGCCATTGTTGTCAGCTTTCTGACCAGCTCTATTTTTAAAGCTGTCCTTGGAAATTTATTTAAACATCTGACTGCTTACTAATCTTCTCATGGCAACACAACTATTTATGATGGAGATCCCATCCAATACCTACTAAAATAAACCAAAAAATGTATGTAACAGGCATCTTAACTACAACCACAGACTTATGGGTATGTGCTAGAAGAGTAGAACTGGAAAAGAGTAGAATAACTCAGAAGAGGTTGTCAAACCTTTGTGGTTTTGATGACTTTTGACACTCTATGAAATGCTGCTGAAGGACTGAGCATTTTTAGTATTCATAAAATTATGCATCTTTCAATTAAAAACTTGGCTATAATTTATCAGCTCTTTTTGAAACATTTACCTCAAAATGTCTGTCGCAGGCTGGCTGGTGCTTTAAGGGACATAAAGCCCAGCCTCACATGTGGCAGATCAGCTGCCCTCCCAGCTGATTGGCTAAGGATCAGATGGCCCTGTTCAATTCTTAGATCCATATGGGAAATGACAACTTACCATGCCTACAAAGAGTCAGGTATCTCAGCTGAGTGAAGGAGCTGATGGGCAGTTCCAATGACTGCGGTCGGCATAAGGGAGATTTGTGGTGGAAGGAAAACTTGAGAGCCAGCACGCGCTGGAAAAGTGGGAAAGTGCTGAGAGTAAGAGGGTCCTTTTGTCAGGGCTGTCCTGAGGGTGGGGTGGGGTGGGGCCCAGGGCCAAATGGCCTGGCGGGGCCCCAACCCTCTCCCACTACAGTGCTGGGGGGTGGGGCAGAGCCAGCCCAGAGTCTGGGCTCTGCACTCTTGCTCTGCCCCCAGGTGCGGGGCGGGCCAGCCCAGAGGCCGGGATCTGCCCTTCCGCCCCTCCCCTTGCTGCCGAAGGCAGCGGGGAGCAGCGTGGCCATGGAGGGGGCAGCAGCATGGGCCCCATGCTGCTCTGCTTGGTGCGGGTCAGCACGGGGCCCACAGAACTGCAGGGCCTGGGATGGTTGCCCCACTTACCTCCCCCTATCCCACCCAGGGATGGCCCTGCCTTTTGTTTATGCTGAGTTTGGGATTATTGTCTGAGTTTAACAGCACCTCACTGGGTGGTACCAAAAGAGACTGCTACTTGAGGAAGGTTTCCTTGGGGGGTAGGAGAACTGAAGGAAAGTGAATACATGGTGAGACACAACGGGGCACCACAGAGTCTGACCCTGCCACAGTATCTTTTTAAACTCATTGATTGAACTGTCCTTTATTTCTTTCAAAAAGAAATTAGAATTTTTTTTTTTTTTAAATTAAATCATTTTACGTTTCTCATTCTTTAAAAATTGTATTTGGTATAGAAGAATAGCATGTTAGATGTAAAGGTAGCATTCCAGTGTGACTTAATATAAAATTATTTCTTAATCTGGTTAGTTTTTGCTTTAGCAGATCTTGGCTTGAAGAGATTCCAAGCCTCTTTCACCTTTTGTATCCAAGAGTTCTTCTGTCCAACCCAGTTTTTTAAAGTTAGCCCTTTTGAAGTCAAAGACCCTAGTCACATGTCCAGATTAGATCCTGGTGGTCTGCAGCATGTCCCAAGGGTGTTGTCCTTGAGGAAACTCTAATAACTTTCTTCCCCAATGCTATTTTTGTCCAGACTCCGTTTTATCTAATCCATCACTTACTTCTATTTTCCTTGTTATTGATTACAGTGCTACTCCACTGCCTTTGTTTCTGTCTTTACTAAAGAGATATAGTGTAGACCTGGCCTTAGTTAAAACGCAGAATTTGTGTTTTTACGTATGTTTTATTCTGACTAAAATAAGTTTACTTATTTACTAACAAGTGTTTAAAGTTAAACAGTTTTCATCAAAATTGATGTTCAGTGAACAGCTGGGAAATGAATACATAATGCCATAGTGGTTAGTATGGAGTCTTAATGTTTTGATCTTATCAAAAGAAGCCAGAATAGAGTAATTAATCAGGAAGTCTCTTATTATGAAACCAAGTGAGGCTGAAAAGTGAGTCCCTCTAATGGGATTAAGTAAAACAGAGATTAATGACAAGTACTGAAACAAAGGCAGTAAATTAAAATTGCACACAACAAGCAAACAACAAATATACAATTAAGTTCACAAACGACATTAATGAAATTTTATGGTTTCCTTAAAAAGTCAGAAAGTTCAAAACTAAATTGTCAACTCAACCATATTACAAGTTCTGCACATTTTATATATATATATATATATATATAAAAATAAAAATACATATGCTAGTATTGAACTTCTTCCGTAACTGTGAAAATAGTGATAGAAGGTTCTGTGTATGTTCTTATTACTATGAGAACCTTCACCTTTTCATTTCTGGTAATCTTGTGTTCTGCTATAACACCACAACTAAGAGAGTGATTAGTGAGGTCAATCGTTGTTAATTTAACAATTTACTGAGGGTCCCACAATTGTTTGCATGCTGGTGACATAGTGAACTAAGAACTGGCCTTAGTCCAACTTTCGGGGTCCACACCTGGAGAAAGGCAAGAGACTATGGATGTAGTTTAATTAGGCTACAACTTTATTAATTCATAATATCTGGGAATACACAATAACCAATTGTACTGTGAGGTAAAAAGGGGGTCAGCTCCCTGGTGTTGCAGATATAGGAGCCCCAAAGCCCTTGAGTTGCCTTAAGAAATGCTTTCCTTCAAATTATTTTCCAAACTATTTTATCCAATAATTGTATCCATTCCCTAATGTATCAGCACTAGAAATTTGCCACAAGTTTTACATATTAAGTTGTGACCTAACCCCCCACCTCCCATGCTCAAGACCAACTCTAGGGAAGTGAAAAAAAAAAGTCATTCCACTTTCGCCAATTGTCAGTGAGGGAGAAGTTCTATCCCAGTCTCCCAAGGAAGAGGGCAACTAAGATAATGCCAACAGCAGATCAAAAGATAAAGGTTCTAGTGGGCATATTTTAAAAAGGGTACCAAGCAAACTGTTGATGTTCTGGAATTAGTAGCCTATACATGAACTGTTTAATTTGAAAGAAAATTAGAGTTGGGTGGTAAAAGTTTAATCTCAATAAAAGTTTTATTTTAT
The DNA here is from genome assembly GCA_007922175.1 of Pelusios castaneus. Lineage (NCBI taxonomy): Eukaryota > Metazoa > Chordata > Testudines > Pelomedusidae > Pelusios > Pelusios castaneus. The sequence goes on from ML685786.1 coordinate 17,031,090, forward strand.
AATGTTTCTTTTATGATACAAGAAACAAAGAAATCAACAAGATCTATATAAAGTGTTCTGAAATGCTTTGAGTTCATTCACAGTATTTTACATGAATTCACAAAAAATGACAGTTCAGAAACAAAATTTCAGAAAGTTTTTAAGGCATTGTGTTCTGCTTGATAGCAATGCTTACAAGTTAATTTCTTCTGGGTCATGTTAAGGCCATGGGCTGAATTCTCCAGTCTTCTCTGTCCTAATTCTGGATTCTGGCTGGAGATGTCTTGTGTAGGAGAAATCTCTGCTGGCCTAAGGCGGTGGAGGTGGCTCCTGTGCCAGCATCTGCTGCACCTCCTTCTTCTTTCTCCCCTAAAATGGACAGGTGATGTGGCACAGACTTAGGGACCTTTTGCAACTGGCGTAAATTAGAGCAGCTATCCAGGCGTCCTAACTTGCACTGGGGTTGATTCCCTGCTCCTTTGAAAGGGGAATGCAGACCTTATTGTGAAAAAATGTCAAGTAAATGGCTACTAAAAAACCCTCCCCAGAACTGTTTTCCACACTGCTACAAAATTGAATGTAGTCATGCTTTATTTAGACCATCAGAAAGATTCTTGTTTTTAAATCAGTTTTTAAGCAAATAATGTTTTTATACATATACCTCTATGTAGGTAAAATTCTGGAGGTCAGTACTCTTTCACCATAAATTTGTATTTTACTGTTTTCGTCTTTTGTTCATAGTTTTTTAGCAAAAGGTTGAGTTATTTTGTCATTGCTGTCTGAGCCTGTGTGGATACCTTTTCCTTTCAGCCTGATTCATTATCACAAAATATTGTACAACTTGGGACAGTTGGACAGTTTCTGCTTGAGTGGGATTAGTAGAAGTGTTGCAGGGTACAGCTTTGGTGCAGAACTGTATATGAATTGCTTGTGTGCACTATTCCTAATTTAAATTAGTGCTATTAGTCCATTAATTTTATGAACACTTTACATTCATCCAAACAATTAAACTGATTAGAGTATCTCGAGAAGTCGTTTGTGACTCATCCTTCTCAGATACAGGATATAAAGTGTGAAGTTAAATTTTGTGTTATTGAAGTAGATACTATTATCTGCATTACAATTACAAGATACTATTATCTGCATTACAATTACAATTACAATTATGAGTCAGGCCAAGATTTATATTTGTTGTAACAGCTTTTGGTTGTCGGTCATTCAATGTTACTGTCCAAATTACTGCATTAACAATACTATGCATCTATTAGGAAATACATGATTTTGATTATTCAGGGACAGAGAACATGGATATGAAACTGTATTGTTGATCTTTTCAATGCAGAGAAAAATGTGTCTATCTCAGAAGATTTGTTCTTTCTAGCTAAAGTTTTGGTTTTATGTCTTTCAGGTGGCAGAAATGCATGGGGAGCTTATAGAATTCAATGAGAGACTACACCGTGCTTTGATAGCTAAAGAAACACTTGTATCTCAAATGAGGCAGGAACTCATTGATTTGAGAGGACCAGTAAGTGTATTTGTGTATTTCACATCTTGTTTATTCTCTAATTCTTAAAATATATCACTGCATAATAGTTTTAGAAGCATTTCCCATTGTAAACGTCACTTAAAATAAAATGTGTATTGTTTTATGAAGGATAATGTAGTTAATACTTCTGTTAAGACCTCATGACCTCTCAGCCTTTTCTCTGTTGTTTAACTCTTCTTTAGCAGTAAAAGTTAACAGAAATTGGAAAAGAATAGTTAAATTAAATTGGCATTTGAACCAAGAATTCATGAATGATCCTTTATTTCTAATCTGAACTTTTTTATACTGAAAAGTTTGCACAATATATTTTAAGGCAATATAATTGGCAGGTTTTCAGATAGCAGGCTACATATATTATCTGTAAATGTTCAGACATCTATAGTCAATGTATTCTGAAAATACTTTGTACCGTTTCTAGGGCAATTCAATTTCTCAAATATAAGCTAAGGAGTTTTGGACAGAATAAAAAAGCAAAACTATTTCAGGCATCGGGTGATAAATATAAATAATTATGTTATACTATGCAATTGAAATAAAAAATGCTAAAGCATTAGACAGTTTGTTGAGTTTCTCAAAGAGAAAAGGGCAGAATAAAGAGGATAAAAGTATAATAGACATGAGACGCTCACAATTTATGGGAGGTTTGATAGTATCACCTTCACATTAGCAGCAACTACTGGGCTGCACTTGCCGTGTCCCCCAGCACAGAGACTCCGAATTCTGTCTCTCTCCCCAGAGCTATGGTTCGTCAGCTTCCAGTTCTGTTCATCCTCTTGCTATATGCTCTGTCTCCAATATCTCCCTCAGAACCAGGCTGATCTGTCAGGGAACCTTCATCTGCTTTCTCATGTCCCTTCCAGCAAGAGCTCAGGTCTGCTGGAGGACGCAGAACCCTTAGCCCAGTACTGATGGTACTACTGGAACTGGTGAGATTTCTCTCCTCCGCTGGCAGTGACAACAGTGTCCTTTTTACCTCTGTATGACTTCAGGCAGTATGAAGAACTGTTGCACAGGGTCATGGGGGAGCACCACATTCCTCTAGAGGATTTCTAAGACACCCAGAATAAACTTCTGGATATCCTTCACTCCTTGGCAACACCTAGGATTGCACTGCCTATTAAGGATGTATTCTTAAGCGTACCAGGACAGTATGGCACACCCCATCCACATGCACACTGCCAAAGGGGCAGAAGGACACTATTAAGTTCCAGCTAAGGGATCTGAGTTTCTTGTATGGCCCCATCCCTCCCTCCTACCAAAATCTGTGAAAGTAGCAATTGCATGAGCCAGAAAACAGCATCCTTATTGTACACCATCTGACAAGCAGGGAAAGCATTTGGAACCTTTGGGAAGTAAGGTATCTTCCTCAGCCTGCCTCCAGTTTAGGATTTTGAACTATCAGATGTCATTAGACAAATATGACTTCCTGAGTTACAGCAGAATTTGCTGATAGTCTGGTCCTGTTGTGGGAGGCTAATTTTGAAGTGCCCATTAAGAAAGAGAAGCTGGTAGGCAGAACAGCACGCTAATTGGTTCTAGATGCAGCAGATAACTCGTCCAGGGCCTTGGCAATGGCCATAGATATTCAGAGGGAATCTTGACTTCTCCCTAGGGGAGTCAAAGAACGGTGTAGAATGCTATTGAAGACTTCCCCTTTGATGCATCCCATGTTTTTAATTAAAAGACAGATGAATTGCTATATACCCTCAAACTCTAGAGCTATCTTTTGTTTCCTGGGCATCTATGCTGCTGCCTTGAAGTATAAATTTCATTGCCCGCCACCCATCCAATGCTGTGGGTCCTGTGGAGAGCAGTGAGCAATGTTAATTAAACAGCACAACGGGGAACAAAGGAAGCGCTCCAGCCAATCCCAGATCAGCTCTGTTTGCGATCTGCCAGCCAGTCAGAGAGAATCACTCATGGGAGCTCAGCTTACCGGTTAGTCCCGTCTCTGAGTCTAGGAGCCCCAGCAACTCCCTTCTCCCCCACCATCCCAGCAGCGAGGCAGAGACTGCCTATAGTCAGAGCAGGAGATGCTGCAAGGCAGGGGCGGTGTGGATGCGGATGGACATACAACCCGGCATGCAGATTCCAGATTGGATACAGGTTGACACTGAGTGGATGCGGATTGGATGTGGATCCACATTTTTGTATACGTGCAGGGCTCTAGTCACAAAGAAGTCCATCATCTCACTTTTCTCATCTGTTTGAAATGACAGCAATCATACACATGGGACCAAGCACTGCTCTCTTCACCTGGTGTAGGCTTTCGGCCCCTAGACGCTATGGTAACAAATAATTAACAACAGCATTCCTATATGAGTCAGTGAGTTTTGTCTGAGTAAGGGGAGCAGGATTTGACCTGTAATATTCTTCAAGCCTTTCAGAAAACCAATAACATTTTACAAAATCTACCCAATGATGCTAAGAGAACTGCAAGGAGTTAATTTCAGACCGATTGCAACTTTATTGACTCTCACCAGTAATTTATCATAATATTTATGTATTTCCCTGCCACTTTCCAGTTCTTTAGATCAATGTTAGATTTTAATAAAGTAAATTAGTTTATTAAACACTTGAATTAGCCTTTCTTAATGATCAAATAATCATTCATTCAATTAAAAAAGAATGGATTATTTTAAAATCAAGTATCTTTTCATACCTTGTGTCATCTTGGCATATGAATTAAAAAATTAAGCTTGAGGTATTAACTTTGAATTTTCATGTAACTGGACAAGACAAATTGCATCATTAGGTGAATGTTACTTATAAGAGCTCTTATTTGCTTTTTCATGACTTCACCATTTAGAAGACCATAGCAACTTTTGTCCCTTTCAACAGGCCTTGTTTCCCTACGTAGACAGACTAGACCAAATTGTATTCTTAGCTAGCCTGGTGTTAGATGCATTAATTCATTGTCAGCTTTATCTCAGCTCATTCATTTGGATTGCAAACTATACTAGAAAGTCTATCACGCTGTTATGCAATGTCTCTCTCACATTTTTACATCAGAGTGGGGACTGGTTCCCTTGTGAATTAAAATCACACATTGTTCTGCTGTAAGAAAGTATGGCCTCACTTCTAACAGACATAGTCTATCTCATGTGCACTAGTTTGTCATCCACATTTTGAGGAAGCAAGTAAACCAAACAGCCGGGTTACTTTCTTTGGAGAATGATTTTACCCCCCTTTGATACTGTCTTCCTTGTGAAATGACACCATCCTTTAATTAAAAAAAAAAAAAAAAAGTAGATTTCCCACTTTTATTTTTTCTTTCTCTCTCCCTCTCCTCTTCCCCATTAAAGTGAGGAAACTTTATACTTCTGAATCTTTTCAGATGAAGCAAAAATGGGACATAAGGGCTTGGAGGCAGAAATGAGGAAAAAACAAATAAAATTTCTCTTGATCTAGGGTGGTACAATAGCTATCAAGGGAGCCTCTGTCAATAAAAGAAAGAATTTGAAATTGTACTTTCATGGCACCTTCCATTTGGCTAACTCAGTGCTTTAAAAACATGAATTAATCATGAAATTCTCTTGAAGTGTAGGTATCCATCCCCATTTTGAAACGGCTGTAAAAAGGTCCAGAGAAATGTTAAGTAATGTGCTTAAAATCATCTAATGAATTTGAGTTGGGAATAAAACTATTCATTCCTTGCTATAATCACTAGACCAGTTTCTCACCCAGTCAGTTATATTGCTATTCCTGTTCTTCAGACAAAGAGCCTATTTATTCCTTGGCTTAAAAATGTTTCTAACTATATTTTTTATGTGAATCATCTTTTAATTTTAGACTACTTCTTTCCTAATCATAGTGGTCACAAATTTGAATTCAAATAACTTTTTTTTGGGAAAGGATTCTACAGCCAAATTGCTATTTCTGTTCTATTTTACAGCCACCTGGGCTTTAAATTTAAATTGCTGAAGTGAATTCCATTTCTTAACAGAGTTTAAGCTGCCTGGTTTACTAAAACTGTTCCATTAGACAAGCATCTGTTTTGAATAATAATGAAAACTGACAAGCAAATTTTAAGAGTCTGAGAGACATTCCGATCAGTTGGAAGTAATGTAGCACAGCAGACAAGCTAGCACATTTAAAAAATAGTTTTACTCATGAGGGAAGCAACTCACACTGCATACTCAGTACTAATAAAATGAGATTGTTTTTCATTTATGTATATATGACTTCTTAATGACCAAAACTTCTTCAGCAATTTTGGTAGTTTAAATAAGGCAAACTCATTTCCCAAGTTTCTTCTAGTAAAGAGCTCTTATTGGGTCTCAGTGACTCAGCTAGTTTACCATGCTGAATTGCACATGGGGGGAGGGGTGTTATCAAAGGATAAAAACCCTTATGTGCTTGTTGAAAGTATTGTTTCTGGGAAATTGTGAGGGACACACTGACAATAAACTATGCAGAAAAACCAGAAGGCTGAAGCTTGTTAAATACATCAAAGAATACAGAACAGGTTATCCTTGGAAAACTTGATTGTTATCTAGCTTATTGGGGCTCGGAGGCAATCACTTTCTTGGCTTGTGGCCTACATCTATAGGAAAGTCATAAACCTTAATTCTCTCTTCCCTGCCCTGCTTCTTATTCACATTAAAGTGCTGGACCATATCCTAAGATGATCTCACCTGTGGAAATGGTCACGTTTCACCTTTTGATACTATTTATGTCCGACTATCTTGCAGTCGCTTGGATTTTGATGGTAAATCTCCTCTCATTCTGTATATGCACCAGCCATTATTTAATAGAGTTTTTCCATCTGCTTCATTTAATCCCTCACCTGCCTGTGAAGGAAATTCTCAAATCAAGACTATAATCCTGGTTGTGCATCTCTGATTAGTACAAGCTTGGGAAATTGTAGGTGATTGACACGTGCAATCAACTGATTTCCACCCAAATGACAGTTCTGACACAAATTAATTCCTAGGTACGTTCATGCAGTCAAAAAAGTATGATCTCCCTGCACCCATGATTTTAATTATTTATCCACTGTTTATTATCACAGTCCAAGACATTTGCATTCCTTTGGAATTGCAGATGGCAAAGCTCTGACTCAGCAAAGAGGGAGGTGGGGTTGATTGGCCTGTTCGTTCACTTGCAAGTCTGATGGCAAATGTATATGGCTTAAAAGATGAGTAATGGTATCTGGAGCCTTTCTTCAATATCTCTTCAGTTTGACTATTAGCCAGTTTGGAACGAACTCAGAGTTGTTACCATATAATTGCTAATGTTGCTAGTGGGCAGATATTTATATAAAATTCATTCTCACAGGTGTCCCTAACTGCCAGCCTTAACAGAGATCTCAGCAAAGGGGATATTGATTGAATAGATATGAAGAGATCTTTTGCCACTGGAGGTGGCTATTTCAGGTTAGGACTGATGGAAGGCTTATATAGACACAAAAAGCACCATGATGAGAAAATTTGTACAGGTTTCTAGTGTGTGTCTCTCCAAAGGGTTTTGCCCCCAGATTTCTCAGTCTAGCACCTTCTTATCTCTGAAATGTTAAAAGGAGATAATACATTTTAAAATCGAACCAGGAAAAATGTTTTGCATTTTACAAAGCCACCAAATAGGCTCAGAGACTATCATTTACTCTGTTTGCACAGCAGCTGCACAATGGGATCCTATTTTGATTGGCCTCTACAAGCTACCTTAAGGTAACTGTTAAATAATAAACACCTGGTTTGTCTTTTTGGTAGGTGTTAAAATGTTAGTTTAGCATATAAAGTTTTCTAAATTTCCACTGTAGCATTTTCTGAAATAAATACAAATGTTTTCAACTGTGAAGCATTTTTAAAACATCAAATTATATGTACTATCTTCAGCTTAAAGAATGAATTTTAAAATATATTTTTCTAGTAATCCTATTGTTCTGACATCTGATATGCGGTGTATGTTTTATTTTAAAAATCTAGCTGTGGAGGGACTGAATAATTTTGTTTTCAAAAACAGTTGCACATCAATGCGGCATCTTTAAGCTATTCATGGTTTTACAAAAAATTATTTGAAATGTGACATATTGAAAATATCCTATTTACTTTAAATGCTTTTTGGAACAACTAGATATTAAAAAGCGTTTTCTCCAGCCACACACACTAATACTAAACACTTTACCAATACATTTTAAATTGAGATAGGATATTTTTCTCTTTGTAGATGCAAAATAAATCACAAGACTTTCAACTATGGGGAAAACCCTGTAAGACTTGTCTGCACGGGACTTCTGAAAGTGTTTTATTTTTAATATTTTCTGGGGTTTTTTTGTCATCAACATCCCACATATAATATTCAGACTTTGTTGGGCAATTTATTATCTTCATTTTGATATTTCTTTAAATTCATCCTAAATATATGACTGAATGTTGCCTTTGAAATCCTAGAATGAAATGGCTGTTTAAAGTACTCTCAAACTATTTGGTATCAGAGCCTTTGTGCAGCCAATGAAGTGCAGCTACCCCGAAGTGGAAGGCTGTGTTTGGACACTATATGACAGCTTCCAGCTAATGTTACTTAATTTTCTTTGTGGTGATTTTGTATAATCTTGTAGCAAATAGTTATTATTGACTTTGTATTTGATATATGCGTCACATGATTGTCACATGGCATTGCACAGCGGTGGCACTGTAGTTTTTAAAGTACATAATATGTTAAAATCTGTCACTTTCCCAGAACTGAGTGATTCAGTTATCAGATATCAAAGCAAATAAACTTTTTTAAAAAAAAGACATCAGGATTAACTGATCCAATGGCTAGTATAAGGCTAATGATAAAGTGGGAAAAGTCTCCCAGAATACGCTCCATATTTTTAGCACTAGAGTCTGCTGCTCTTAATCATGTAGAACTTTGTGTCATTCCCAGAGCAGGGTAATACTCAGTGTGAATATGGGAGATAGATTCTGTGTTTCAGTCAGCAGTATTTAAGTTTTTCATGACACTCTAAACCATTTTCTGTATACACTATGCCCTGCAGCCTCCCTACCGCAGCCCATTAGTTATAGAAGTTAAATGGGGTAAAGTATTCATTCATTTAATTCTAGGTACCCTCAACTTTACTCATGAAGATGGTGGATCTGATTGTCTGTTCCTTGCAAAGTTATTCTAACTAGTATAAAGTATAGGGTTCAAAGCTCCACTGTTCTGATTTGATGGAATTTACAATCAGATTGTACTGTGTAAGCACTTGCACAACGTATTGTCTAGATTAGAGTTTGTGGTTTTAGAGTAACTCAAGTTAGTTGAATGGTCAGTTATCTCAAGTTAATGAGCACAATTGTAAATGGTAGTGTAGACATAGTCATTTGTTTTTGAAGTCAGAGTGTCCTGGAGCAAACATTTGTGCATTGTTATTCTATAGCTTTTACAGTTGTTAGCTAATTTGAGTTAATTAGCCATTAGTTAACTTCAGTTAAAACAGTACCACAAACTTGGTCTAGAGCACGGGTCTCAAACACACGGCCCACGGGCTACATCTGGCCTGTGAAGTTACTTCCTGTGGCCTGCAACGACACCCAGAATTTGTAAAATAATTATAATTTATAATGTAAAATTTTAGTGTTTATTTGCTTACTCTTTGCCTTTCTGATGATACTGCCATCTTGACTTTTAATAGCATACTATATTATATTTTTATATATTGTATATTTCATTTTTTTCATTTTTGACTATACTTTTGTATCATTGTATGAAAATGTTCCAGTTACCTGGCTTTTGGGCAAATATCCTAGTCCACATGTGGCCCTCGTGGTGATTTGAGTTTGAGATCCCTAGTCTAAAGAAACCAAAGATGAAGGGCAACAAAATAAAGCTCATGGTGAATAATATACATTTTTTCACATTGTTGCTTTCTTTGGATCAGTAAATTTAATTAGACACACTGAATATTTTCTTTTCCCATATCCAGTACTCATTTATAATTGCCTGGCCTCTGTGCTAGCCCGTCCCAGCTCCTGCCACCTGGTCTATGGCCACGGCTGGGCCCCGCCTGGGGCCAGTTCCTGCTGGCGGGCAGTCTTGGATTCCCGGCCTCGGCTGGGGCCAGCTCCCGCCGGTTGGTGGCGTTGGGTTCCCGGCCAGGGCTGGCTTCCACCGGCAGGCGGCCTTCGGTTCCCGGCTGTGGCTGGGGCCTGCTCCGGGTCCCCAGGGGCAGCCAGGGTTCCTGGGGGTGGAGCAGACTGGCCTGCCAGCCTCTTGCTAGGATAATTGAAAGCCTGTTCTTGCTGCAGTGTGAGTAAGGAATGGTGGAACAAGTAATGAGTGATGAGAAGAGCGTTGTTTTTGTAGCAGAAAGATCATCAGAATGCAACTGAGGAAGATTAGGATCAGCTTTTGATTCATTGAGAGAAGAAGAAAATAATTCTGGATGGAATATAAATATTTTATGAGTATACTAAGTCAGCCTGCACTCCAGGAAACTGTAAGATAAGCAAACGTAGTTCAGAGTAGACAGGACGCTTTATTCAGTTAATAAAGATGACATTTAGTTTTTGGCAATAGCAGTAAATATATGAAATTTAATAACCGTATTGAAGATTCTTTACTTATATACTTGGCTGATGTTCCCCTCCTGCGATCTGGATTGTTGTGCTGCTGTGCACCCCAATTCTCCATTCCAGGGTCCTGACTTACCCTGCCTTGTTGTGTGAATACCCAGCCTCCAGCCTGTAATTGGTCCCTCAGGTAGTGGAAGTGCGTTTTCACTAGCCACTCCTAGGACAGGCCCCCAGATGCAACCCTGGGAACTTCCATCTTGCCAGGTTCAGTGCACACATACTAGGACTTGCAAACTTATTTAAATCGATCCAGCAATTTAACAAATCGATATGCACCAGCTTTTGCTGTCAGTAAGACCTTCACATTTACTCATCCAACACTTCACTGCTTTAGATAAAATAAACATAAGTTGACTGATTAAACTTTGTGACTATATGTCAAGTCAATATAAAATCAGATAAATTCCAAAGGGGTAGCCGTGTTAGTCTATTGTAGAAAGACAACAGAGTCCTGTGGCACTTTTAAAGACTAACAGGACTCTGTTGTCATAAAATCAGATAGTTAGTCAAGGAGATAATCACAGTCATGTAAATGATAACTCATATTCTACACTAAGATCACTGTTAGTATTTTGCACTTCAGATTTTATAAGTGTATTCTGCTTTCCATTATCCAAGTCATTAATGAAAATATTCAGTAATGCCAGGGCTAGGACTCACCCCTGCAGGATCCAACTAGATATACCCTCCCAGTGTGAGAGTGAACCACTGATAACTACTCTTGCTGTATTATCTTTCTGGCAGGTGGGCAATCAACTTATAGTAACTTCATCTAGATGAATTCCAAAGGGGTAGCCGTGTTAGTCTATTGTAGAAAGACAACAGAGTCCTGTGGCACTTTTAAAGACTAACAGATTTATTTATCGCATGAGCTTTCATGGGAGAAAATCCCACCATTCTGTAAGTTTCCCATCTTCAAAGCATCTGACGAAGTGGGATTTTCTCCCACGAAAGCTCATGCGATAAATACATCTGTTAGTCTTTAAAAGTGCCACAGGACTCTGTTGTCTTTCATCTAGATGGTATTTCTCTAGTGGGCTTATGAGCTTGTCATGTGGGACAGTATCAAAAGCCATGCTAAAATCAAGATATATCACATCTACTTCTTCTCTCCATCAATTAGGCCAATAACCCTTTCAAAGGATGATTTTGGGTTGGTTTGGTATGATTTCTTTTCTAACAAATCCATTCTGGCTATTCCTTGTAAACTTGTTTAAGATGCTTGCAAATTGTTTAATAATTTGTTCCAGTAGGTTTTCAGGTATCAAGTTAGGCTGACTGATATACAAGTCCATGAAAAACAAACAAAGGAGTCCTGTGGCACTTTTAAAGACTAACAAATTTGTTTATTGCATGAGCTTTTGTGGGAGAAAATTCAACTTCATCAGACGCTTTGAAGATGGGAAACTTACAGAATGGGAGGAAATTAAATGCAGGGAAATATATGACACAGGATCAGGTCAGGCTGTAACAGCAAATGGAAATAGGTGTTGGGATTCAAACACTGGGGAACAGCATATAGAGGAAGGTGAGGTCAAATCACTTGTTGTAATGAGAAAAAAAATCCATATCCACTGTTTAGCCCTGAGGCAATGGAGTCGAATTTACATACAAGTTCCAATTCTGCAGTTTCTCTTTTTAAAAGTGCCACAGGATTCCTTGTTTGTTTTGCTGACCTAGACTAACATGGCTACCTCTTTGGAAATAATTCCCTGAGCCCCCCTTGTTCCCTTTTTAAAAAGGTGGTACTATATTTGTCCTTCTCCCAGTCCTCTGGACCCACCCCCCATTCTCCATGTGGTCTCAAAGATAGTTGCTAACAGTTCTGAGGTTGCTTCAGTTAGTTACTTAAATAACTTAGCTTAGGTGAATTTCATCAGGCTCTGCTGACTTGAATAAATCTAATTTATCCAAATATTCTTTAACCTGTTCTTTCCTATTTTTACTTTTGTTCCCTCTTATTATTAGTAGTATGTTGAGTATCCAGTTACCATTAGCTTTTTTAGTGATGACTGAAGGAAAATAGTCATTAAACACCTCAGCTAGATGTATTCATAGCATTTGTAATCTTAAAAGTGTAGTGTGCTTGCTCCAGTATTGAAAAATGGCCCATACACCAGGCTGAGAGTTTGATTATTTTATCCTATTTTACATCTAAAAGAAAAATTTCTCAGAAGCTGTCATGCTTTGAAGATTTATCTCAAGCAGAGAAACCTATTTTAACGTATTGAAATCTGTTGGGCTAGGAGTTAACATTTTTGGTCAATATTATAACATTAGTTCAATGAATAAAAATAATTCCTAAGAGATGCATGTTCACTGGTTGCTGATGCACAGTGTTTCTAGTAGGTGAAACCAGCTTTCCTTCTAGCAGATGATCCTGTTTCTGCCATGGGTATCATTATTTTCTCTACAGAAAAGGAACAGGATCAGGATCATCTGCTGTGGAGAAAGCTGGTTTGCATTTTTTAGATATAAATAAAATAAAGCAGGAAATTGAATCCCCATCCTACTCATGAAGCCCCTTATATTTGTGGTAATAAGCTGCTAGATCAGCTGCTTGAATATAAGGTCATCTTAGTTTTGGGATAAATCCTGTTCGTTTTCTTTAATAATATTGAATGGTTGGCTTATTTGTCCTTTGTAAATTCTTACAATTAGTGTCATATGAGAGGTGGTATCTTTATTTTTAAATTCAGTTGAGGAAATATAGTTTTTGATTGAAAAAATAAAAAACTGTTCTTCGAGTGATTGCTCACGTTAACTCCAATTAGTTGTGTGCGCGCATTGTGCATGGCTGCTGGAAGAATTTTCCCCTAGGAACCCCAGAGGGTCGGCGACAGAGCCCCCTGGAGTCACACCACTATGGTGCTCCTAATAAGGGCCCACCGACCCTTCCCTCCTCAGTTCCTTCTTACTGCTTGTGACGGCTAGTTGATCTTTCTCTCCCTCAACGTAGTCTCTCTAGCAGCTCTAGTTTCTTCCCCATACTATATCCATTTAGTTGATTAGTTAGATGGCGGTTGTTAGTTAATAGTATAGTTAAAGATAAAGTTATTGCTTAAAAGAGGAGTCCTCCCCTCAGGGGTTACCTTGCCAGCTGGGGCTGCGGCATGCCTCAGTCTCCAGGCTTTAAGGCATGCTCAATCTGTAAAAAGCCTAGGCCCAAAAGCGACCCACACTCTACTTGTTTACAGTGCTTGGGCGAGGCTCATTTGAAAGAAAAGTGTAAAATCTGTAAATCATTGAGACCAAGAACCCAAAAAATAGAGATCCCAGACACCGAAGTTTCTAGTAATGGAAGCGGCGTTGAGACCTTCCCCCAGTGTCTCAGAGCTGATGCTGAGCACAACGTTGACAAAGAGCCCCCCCCCCAGTGCCATCAAAAGAACTGGCCAAAAAGGATGGCAAGGACCATCGGCACCATGAGCTGCCGGCACTGAAGTCAGTGCCTAGGCACAGTCACCATCTCTGGTGCCAAAAAAGAGGCACATGGACTGAGGCCGATCACCAGCGCCCAGAAAGAATGTTAGAAGGTCGGGTGCCGTGAGACCTGCACTGGGCCACGTAGTCACCACCTCTAAACCGCCTCTGCCGTCGACCCCAGGAAGGGGCTTGTCGGGTCCGGCAACAGAGGCACCCCCACCGGGGGACATAGAGGAGGAGATAGACTTGGTTCACTCTTCCTCCACACCAGAGACTTTTGAGGCCACCAAGGACCTCATAGAGGATACGGTGCTGCAAGCCCTTTTCGCAGACATCTCCTCGGCACCGAGCAGACCGGCGTACTCGAGAGGAAAGCCAACCCCGCTCCTGCGCCATTCTCCACCACAGCACCGTTCACCGGCACAGAGAGGCATGGCACCACTGTGGTCGCTAAGGAGTGGCTCCCCCTCAGGATCTGAGGAAGAGACAACAACTTCAAGGAGGAACCGATCATGTTCCAGCTTCCAGCACTGAGCTCAGCAGGGACCACAAGCGTTCCCGGTACCGTGAGTGCCTCAGTGGCAAAACCCAAGTGGATGGCCCTTCTGGACACCATGGGCCTACCACCAGGTGCAGGGGCCCCACTCCTCTCGCTCTGTCTTAGTTGTGTTAGGGGGCTGGACTCTCCCGGAACAGATCAGAAACGGTCTCCCGTCCCGGCACTGTAGCGGACAGTAACCCACCAAAAGGCCATGACCTGGCACTGAGAAGTACTGGTGTCGTAGATGAGGGGCCTGATCCCCTGACATTGGTGGAGATCTAGGCCTCCGAGCCAGGGGAACTCGAACACATTAGAGAGTCTTTCTCCTCATCCCCAGATGAGGCAGTGGTGGGTACCAACCCAGTGGCCCCCCCTCTCCCCCCCAATGGAGGACAACAGGGCACAACAGGACCTTCTTCAGTGGGTAGCCTGCAACCTGAGCATTGAGATCCAGGAAATCAGTAAGAAGGAGTTGGACCTGATGACTGGCATTGTATTCCCTCCCAGTCCTTCTAAGGTAGCCTTGCCACTTATAAAGACCAAAGATAAAAACATGAAAACTATTTGGCAGACCCCATCCTCTGCATCCCCCACCCTGAAGCGGGTTGAACGGAAATACTTTACCCCTGCTAGGGGATATGAATACCTCTGTTCCCACCCTCCTCCGGGGACCCTAGTAGTGGCGGCAGCCAACAATAGAGAAAGACAAGGGGCCCAAGGCCCATCCGCAAAAGACAGAGATGCCAAAAAACTAGATCTTTATGGCAGAAAGGTGTACTCCACCGGGGGCCTTCAACTTAGAGTGGCCAGTCAACAAGCCATTCTAAGCCGATACACCTTCAATACATGGGGCTCCATGGAGAAATTTTCAGACTCCCTCTCATTGGAGTCCAAGAAGGAGTTCACTGCCCTGGTAGACGAGGGCAAGGCAGTGGCTAAGGCCTCCCTGCAAGGGACCTTAGATGCTGCTGATGCGGCAGCCCGGGTCATGGCCTCAGGGATCTCTATGCACCGCAGCGCATGGCTGCAGGTGTCGGGCCTACCGTATGAAATACAACAGACGGTACAAGATCTCCCTTTTGAAGGCCAATGTTTATTGTCCGACCAGACAGACTCTAAGTTACACAGTGTAAAGAACTCTAGGGCCACACTCAAGTCCCTAGGAATGCACACCCCAGCTATGCAAAGGAGACATTTCAAGCCTCGACTACCATCACGCCCTTACCAGCAGCCTCAGAGACGAGGCTTGGGGTGCAGGTGCAACAAAAACGACCACTCCAGCAGCTCTGGCAGTAGGAGGAGACCGTATCTGAGGCCTAACAAGAGT
This sequence comes from Pelusios castaneus, assembly GCA_007922175.1. Classification (NCBI taxonomy): domain Eukaryota; kingdom Metazoa; phylum Chordata; order Testudines; family Pelomedusidae; genus Pelusios; species Pelusios castaneus. The sequence continues at coordinate 17,046,470 of ML685786.1, forward strand.
GATGGGTCCTCGAAACAATCCCACAGGCCGAAGCAGGGCTTTTGAAGTTACACCCGAGGACAGAGTACCGGCACCCCAAGCTCCAACACCCTTATTTCTAAATGGCTTATCCCGCTTCTACCCTGCACGGTCCCAGATTACCTCGGACAGCAAGGGTACTTTGCATGGTGGGATTGGAGTATTCTACCCAATTCTACTCTGTTCCCCACCTGCACCCACCCCGTTCTCTGTCCCTCTTCAGGGATCCCCTTCACGAACATCATCTTCTGGAGGAGGTAACTCAACTCCTGGAGTTGGGAGCAGTGGAGGAGATTCCGGCGGAATTCAGAGGGAAGGGGTTTTACTCAAAGTATTTCCTGATTCCCAAAGCCAAGGGGGGTGTCAGGCCCATTTTAGTCCTCCGAAACTAGAACAAGTTCATAAAGAAACTCAAGTTCCGCATGGTCTCTCTGGCCACCGTCATCTCATCCCTGGAGTCCGGAGACTGGTACTCTGCCCTCGACCTCAAGGAAGCATATTTCCATGTGCTCATTGTGCCAAGGCACAGGAAATTCCTGTGCTTCGTGGTGAGCGCAGGGCTGTCTTTAGGGGTGGGCGAACGGAGAAATTGCCCCAGGCCCCGCGGTTACATGGGCCCCATGCTGTCCCGTTCCCTGCGGGGCACGTGCCGCGGCCCCCCCACAGCAGCACTTCTGCCAACTCCTCGCTGCCGAAGGGGCACGTTGCCCCTGGCCGCTGGGCCAGTCCTCCTCCTCCCTGCCCCCAGGGCAGAGCAGGAAGGCCCAGGGGTGGGGTAGGTGCGTGGGGTCCAGCCTGCTGCTTCCTGGCCATGGCCACACATCCCTCACCAGGCCTCATGCGGTCCAGTGGGATGGGTCCCTGGCCAGTCCTGGGGCTGGCCCTTGGCTGCAGCATGGCCAGGGCTGGGGCAGGCTCCCCACCGCCGGGCGGGCGGGCTGGCTCAGCCTCAGCTCCCCACCACCCTGGAGCCGTGGCCTCGGCTCCCCGCCACCCCGGGGTGGGGGACGAGGGCAGCCGGGGCGGTGGGAAGCCGAGGCCGTGGCCCCCGGGCGGCAGGGACCCACAACTCAGGCTGTGCCCGTGGGGCAGTGGCTCCTCACCGCCCCGGCTGCCCCTTGCCCCCTCCCTGGGACCACGGCCGCGGCTCCCTGCCGCCCCGGGGCTGTGGCCTTGGCATCCAGCAGCCCTGGCTGCCCCTTCTCCCCTCCCCGGGGCAGCAGCTCCCCGCCGCCCCGGCTGCCCATCACCCCTGCTCCTGGCTGTGGCTTCCGGGACCAGGGCCGGCTCCCCAGGGGTCCACCAGACCGGCCCAAAGCACTTCCCTCCAGCATGGGGGGTGGGGCCCCGCTGAGGCCGATTGGTCCTGGGCCCCGCCCCCACCAAGGGACGGCCCTGGGTGAGCGGCAGACATTTTCAATTCACGGCCCTTCCTTTCGGACTATCGACAGCCCCCAAGGTCTTGATGAAGTCTATGACTGTAGTAGCAGCTTTTCTCAGGAGTGAAGGGTGCACGTCTTTCCATACTTAGACGACTGGCTGGTGAAAGGGAGATCCAGGGACCAGGTGCTCAATCACTTGAAACTCATAAGATGCACTTTTGACAATCTAGGCCTGTTGATAAAGGTAAAAAAATGGACTTTAATCCCTACCCAGCGGATAGAGTTTATAGGGGCTGTCCTGGACTCAACTACCACTACTGCCTCACTACGAGTTTCAAAAACCCGTTTCAAAAACATCCTGATGGCAGTAGATGTCGTATCTCGTCATCCCATGACTATGGTTTGGAACTGCCTAAAATTGCTGAGCCACTTCGCAGCCTGCACGCAGGTAGTCCAATACACCCGACTGCACCTGAGACCCTTCCAGATGTGGCTGGCTTCAGTCTACCGACACGCAAGAGACACTCTGGACCAGGTGACATCAATACCCTTGTCACGTGCTGGATTCCCCGTAGTGTTGGACAAACCAGGACATTATTTGTGCTGAGGTCCTGTTTTCGAAACCTCATCCAACGATCACATTGATTACAGATGCGTCTGACCTTGGATGGGGAGCTCACCTTGGCCGTTTAACAACACAAGGCACGTGGGGCCAAAAGGACCTGTGCGATCATATCAATGTCAGGGAAATGAGAGCCGTCTGACTGGCTTGCCGCACCTACAAATCCCACCTGATAGGCCGTCATGTTGCAGTGAAAACAGACAACACTGCCACAGTGTTCTATATAAACAGGCAGGGAGGAGTTCACACTCCTGCATTATGCAAAGAAGCCCTGACCCTGTGGTAGTTCTGCATTCTCCTGGGGATTCATCTGGGAGCGTCCTACCTACCGGGTTTGCAGAATACACAGGCGGACTCTCTCAGCCGCTCTATCCTGACTCACGAGTGGTCTCTCAGGATGGATGTCTCTCAACCATTTTCCAGATGTTGGGGATTCCACGTCTGGATCTGTTTGCTACAGAGGACAACACCAAATGCAAGAGATTTTGCTCGTTTCAAAGCCGGAGCAGGGGCTCGTTGGCAGACACCTTCCAGATCTCATGGAGCGAGGACCTTCTTTACGTGTTTCTGCCTTCCCCATTGTTTCACAAAGTACTGGTAAAAGTAAAATTGGACAGGTCATAGATGATGTATTGATTGCACCAAAATGGCCCCACCAACACTGGTTTCCCCACCCTCCCAGACCTCCTTATAGCAGGACCCATAACATTGCCACCTTACCCAGGCCTGATAAATCAGAAAAACGGCCGGCTATGCCACCCGAACATTCAGTCCCTTCATCTGAAAGCATGGAAGCTCCGTGGCTGAGCCAGCAGGAACTAGGTTGCTCACAGCAAGTAAGAGAAGTGTTACTGAAGAGCAAGAAACCTTCCACGAGATCCACCTACCTGGCAAAGTGGAAACATTTTTCCATCTGGTGTGAATGGGGAAAGGTTGCCCCCCCTCCCAGCAGTGGGAATACCTGCTGTCCTGGAATACTTACTCAGCCTCAAGCAGGAGGGCCTCTCTGTGTCATCCCTTAAAGTTCACCTGGTGGCAATTTCTGCTTTTCATGCGCCAGTGGACGGCAGGTCAGTCTTTGCCAACTCCTTAGTAAGTCAATTCCTGAAGGGTCTTAGCAGAAAATTCCTGCAAGCCCCCAAGCTGGTACCACAGTGGGACCTTAACCTGGTCCTCGGGGCTCTTACTAAGCCACTGTTCGAGCCACTTGCCTCATGCTTGATTTTATACTTCTCATGGAAGGTGGCGTTCCTTGTGGCGATCACCTCAGCGAGGAGGTATCGGAGCTGAGAGCACTCACAACAGAACCACCCTATACCATCTTCTTCAGCGATAAGGTACACCTTCACCCACATCCAGCTTTCCTACCAAAGGTGGTTTCCTGCTTCCATGTAGCTCAGGACGTCTTTTTACTGGTTTTCTACCTGAAACCTCACTCGACGGACTGCCAAAGGCGGCTACATTGTCTTGATGTGAGAAGAGTACTAGCCTTTTACATCGATAGAACAAGGCCCTTCCGGAGATCCCCACAACTTTTTGTGGCTGTGGCCGAGAGGATAAAGGGCCTCCCTGTCTCATCGCAGACAATCTCATCCTGGGTTACTTCTTGCATTAAGACTTCCTACAACCTGGCTGGAAGACCAGCCCTGGTGGTTACAGCCCACTCAACAAGGGCCCAAGCCATGTTGACTGCATTTGCAGCAGGTGTCCCGATCCAGGACATTTGTAAAGCGGCGACTTCGTCCTCCATTCACACGTTTGCGTTCCATTATGCGATAACCCAACAGGTGGTTGAGGATGCTGCTGTTGGCAGAGCAGTACTGAGGTCCATTACCTGAAGATCTCCGACCCCACCCCCGGTAAGTGCTTGGGAATCACCTAATTGGCGTCGACGTGAGCAGTCACTCAAAGGAGAAAAAATGGTTACTAACCTTCTGTAACTGTCGTTCTTTGAGATGTGTTGCTCACGTCCACTCTAAACCCACCCACCAACCTATCTGAGGGATCCTCAGAAAGAAGGAATTGAGGAGGGTTGGGTCGGTGGGCCCTTATAAGGAGCACCATAGTGGCGCGGCCGACCCTCTGGGGTTGCTAGGGGAAAAATCTTCCGGCAGCAATGCACGACGCACACACACACCTAATTGGAGTAGACGTGAGCAACACATCTTGAAGAACGACAGTTACAGAAGGTTAGTAACCGTCGTTTTTCTGGAAACCATTTTTCATTAAACTTATTTAATATTTTTTTAAATTGAGTATTGTCGTTGTTTTGTTAATAAAGCTTTATATATTTCATGATGAACTTTCATCATTCAGCCTGCCTTTTGGTGCTTTACGATGATTTCATACAAACATTACACCCTTATTTCGTGTCTTTGAACTCAATGATGTTAGTAAACTGCTTGGACAAACAACATAAAAGTGTTCTGCTTAACACTACCAATCAGCAGTCCCACTGTCAAAATGCCCTAAGGAAAAGGTATGCTATGCACAAAAAATAAATCCAGGTGTTTGTGGACAAAAAGAAGACAGGACTCGGTTCTAAAGCTAAAGCTTAGATTTAACTATGGACATTTTAATTTGTTAAGTATGAAGAGGAGGGAAGTGGAAGTGCTATCTAGGATAACAAGAAAGTCTGATCTCCCAGTCATCCAACAGTACTACAACTTGAATATAGCAAAGGATATTTAATGATCACATTATTTAATCCTTAGAGCATTTCTTACTTTATCATTCTGAATAGTAGAATTGGCACCAGGATTACAGGGGATGGAAGCATGGACTCAGTTGATAGATTGGCTTTCATAACCTATTGTGGGATCCCACTGATTTCATAACTTCCAGGAATTAATTTTCTTGTAGTTGCTCAGTGTCACCAAAGCATGGAGATTAAATGTCAGTCTTTGTTTGGTGTATTTAAATTTTTATAATATGTTATATATGAGCCAAACATCTTCCTTACCATTTATATCCATTTCTGCCTCTTCACTTGCTGCTGTCTTTCCTGCAGCTTTTTCTCATCTCTCTTCTCCGTTGCCTTAAATTTTTCTCCCTCTTGTTTTCCTCTTATTCTCACACAACACCGTCTGCACACAATCTGCCATCAAGCCTGGGGTTGTGTTTTATTTCCTGACATCTATAGTATATACCACTTTTCATTATTGATTCAAATAATTATACTTGGAGATTTTCAAATCATGGACTTTGCATTTTAAAATAACTGTAAATGCAATGTTATTCGATGGAATTGTTATAGCAGTAACTTGTATCAGGAACAGCTTCAGATAGAAACAGGTTTTATTTTTTTAGCTGTCTTTGCTTTGTTTTTCCCCAGCTGTTGACATTACATGAAAGTTCTGAGCACAAACATGTAATAATTGTGTTGTTTATTGTAAAGCTTACCTTTGTGTGAAATATCTGAATTGTCATATGAGAGACTGGGGATACCCTAAGGTTCTAAATGTTAATGAATAATCCTCTTTAATCAGACACAAACAAATTCAGAACAGTTTGTAAGACATACACATGGAGAAAAGACATGAAGTGATGACATAAATTAATTAGTATCTTTCCTTGGCTCTTCTGTATAGCTGGTCCTTAGAATGGAGATTCCCATCTTGTCAACACCATCCCCAGTTGCCTAGGTGTGGCAAAAAGTAAGGTGGTCTCTGGCAATCAAGACTTCATTCTCCTATCCCACTTGCCTCTGGAATGACTTGTGGTGAAAGGGACTTCCTCTGGAGCTGTCCAGGAGTTGGAGGATGTTTCAGATTCTGCTCAGATGAACTAATGGCTGCTTGCCTTGAGGGACCTTCTCCCATCATCTGGCCCCTGAATAATTTGGCCCAGTTTAGAGAGCACAGCTATCAGCCATGGCTTAGGAAATCACAGTTATTTCAGGGATGAAAGTGTAGCCAGCCACCACAATTTGAGTCAGGAAGAAATTTTTCCATGTGGGTTTAACTTTCTGCTTGCTTCTGATGCATTCAGCATGACGTGTTGTTAACATCTAGCTTTTCCATTAGTGCTAAGGTGGCAGAAGGCTCAGTTGCCAATAAGCATCTTATATTTGTAATATTTCTGTACTGTCCCAGCTTATTAAGGAATGGTATCTTGTGATTGAAAGTGGGAGATATTTTCCAAAATTTTGTTGCCATTAAGGGAAGAGACTATGGTGGGAAATGGCCTCAGGTTCTGGGCCTGAAGTAAAATATGAAACATTGGTGAATCCTGCCTTCCTGAAAGCAGGTTTGATTGGCTAGAATTCAGTTATGGGCTGCTATTCCCTTTGGGAGAATTGGCGACAGCCCTATGGAGGCCCTTAAGGCCTCCATGCAGATATGTGATTACAGGGCCTAAATATGCCATGTAATCTTTTTTTGGTGCTGAAGTTTTAACTAAGGTGCAGGCATTGTCTTTAAACCTCAGTACCCAAGAAGGATAACAGAACTTGCCATATAAAACACCAAAGACTTCAGGAAATTCACAGACCTGGAAAAACCAACTAGTGACTAGGTTTAGCCAATTACTTGTTTGCATTTAGGATGTGATATTAAAAGTATTTAAGATACCAAATAGCTGAGTGTAGTCAGTTTGTTAGTAAAAAATAAAGCAGTACAACATGTAAAAAGACATACATACTACCCCACTTGGGAAGCCGTCTCTCAGAACGCACCTTATGTAGAAGATCTGCTCCCACAGTATGCACTGAAGTATTTATACTGTAGTTGTTTCCAAACATTCTATATAACACCTAAGAAGACTCAACCCACCAGTCTGTACCTATTTTTTATCTTGTTTTTCTGTCCCATCCAATACTTTCCTTATCTTTGTTACGGATACCACAAACTGTGTCAGTGGATCATGGAGCCACGTCCTTACTGTACCAGACATATTATTCATATATCTGGTTTCTGATTTGTATCTGACTGTACCAAGAGTTTAATCTACTGAGGAATTCCTCATCGAGCTATGCAATAAGAACAAAGCTTCTATGGCTCTGCTGTAATGGAGAGAAGAATAGCTAATGGATGCCATCCTACGTCAGATTCATCAAACCACCTCCACTCACCCACACAGCTTTTCCCTTCTGCATGTTGGGGTGCTATGTGAGTTCCTGTGTACCTGCAGTAGTCTGGCATATGGTGCATAGAGAAACCCTATGTTGAGGTCCCAGCATTTGGCATCCTTCCTTCTGCAGCAGAACCACTCAGGTCCACTGAGTAATGGTCTAGGCTGCAGAACATAGAGATGAGGGACACCATTTATACATTAAAATTTCACTGATATTTACAATCAAATTGAACATACTATTTTAATCAGTCATTAATTCAGTTCTGCAATATCACAAGCATCACTCGTTCAATAAATACTAAGTCCATAGTTTTCCCGTTTGTTTTTATCCTTTTTCCACAGGGAACTTCGCAGAGATGCTACATTTTGTGAAAACAAAGATAAAAGGAAGTAACCACCTAGATTTTTCTTATTGAAATATTTGTCAACATTCCTTTTGACACCTTGAAAAAATCCACTATATTATGTCCTCTATCCTGTCTCTTGTCAAAAATTTATGCATATAGTGTTCTTTTATATTTGAGGGTGCTTGTTTCTTTAAAAGACCCAACACTCTACCTGCTGTCTGGGATTCTAATTAGTTTTGTCTCATACATGCTTTTATATGATTTGGAGTTAGCAATAGTTTTGGTAAAGTTAATTGAGAAAGTACAGGGGTCTCGTGTTTATAATACTTCAACACATTTTTTAAAAATTATTTTATAGTGCAGATTTTCGACTCATTCTAAAAGCTAAATGTTGAACAGTCATTTCCAATAATATCCTACTTTCATTATAGAAAGCATAATAATCATTATTCTATTTTTGTAATGTCAGGTCCCTGGAGATTTGAGTCAAACATCTGAAGACCAAAGTTTGTCAGATTTTGAAATGTAAGTTTGCAGTAAATGCTGATGTGAAATTTTGTCACTTTATACTGTCTGTGTGCGAGTGGGGAACAAATGATCAAATCTAATACTTTTCTTTTCCTACATTATTTCCAATAAGTGAATCAATTACCAGATGGGATGTTCTCTTGTTGGAAATAATGCGGCTAACTTCATAATCTTTGTCCTGATTGGTTTTGTAATCTTGGGACAGAAGGAATTCAATTTTATGCTTCATCTGAAGATCCTTTGGGAGCTGGTTGGTTTTCAGTTTCATCTTACAGTTCACTAATGGTTCAGCAGCATTTGTGACCAACCAAATCCTAGTAGGAATTCCAGGAAGGGTTAATGACATAGCGAAAAAGTGATTTCATTCTTTTGTCTTTTTTCCAGTATCTTTTATAATTATTCATTCTCTGCTACAGAAGTTGAACATTAATGTATCACAATTTTTCTAATACAAAAATTGTTAAAAAAGAAAAAGTACTGTACAAATAAAGTTGCACTAAAAATCCCACATTTCAACCTGAATTATTTTAATGTGTAATTTTTGGAGTTTAACCTTCGTTAGCCTAAAATCCATATATCTAGATGATCTTTTTTTGAGAGAAGGAAATTGAAAGAAAATTGATAATGTTGTTTAATGGTCACTAATGCTCTCATAATTGAAATTCTACCGTTTTCTGGGGAAAAAAATTAAAAATATTGTGAAAATAAAATGTAGTTGTAAAGAGTAATACTGATGTGATAAAAGATCTGCAGATAATCAAACTCTTACACATAAGAATGGCTGTACAAAGTCTGTACTAAATCAAACCAACGGTCCATCTAGTCTAGTGCCTTGTCCCCCAACAGGATGATTCAGAGGGAATGAACAGAACAGGGAAATTATCAAGTGATTTGTTCCCAGTTTTGCAGTCACAGCATGTGAACTTAGGTTGGCTGTAGTCATCAATGGACTTATCCTCCATGAATTTATCTAATTCTTTTTTGAACCCAGTTATACTTTTAGTTTACCTTTTCGACATCCCCCAGCAATGAGTTCCACAGGTTGACTGTGCTTTGTTTAAGGAAGTACTTCCTGTTGTTTGTTTTAAATCTTCTGCTTATTAAGTTAATTGGGTGAAGTGTGTTGTGATAATGTAAGAGATAAATAACACTTCCTTAGTCATCTTCGAGCTGAATAATTCCATCTTTTTAATCTGTCATTTAAATACAAAATATTCAGGCAAAATTGTAATTTTTTTTTGGTGGGGGGTGTCAAGCTTTTAGAAAGTTTTGGTTAAGTTGCTACTTTTGGACATTTTGCAAGCATTGGAGTTGGATACTTTTTTGTAGCTTTAATTTTATATTTAAATATATATTTATTGCTCCTTATTTTAAACTTGTCTCTTCTTTTGCTCAGATCAAATCGTGCTCTTATAAATGTTTGGATTCCTTCAGTTTTTCTCCGTGGAAAAGCAGCTAATGCATTCCATGTTTACCAGGTAAGTAATGTGACTTTAGGAAATCATATTTACAAGGAGATTCCATAAGTGAAAAAACTGAATGAAGAACTTCTAAAATATTCTTGGTATTTGAAAGTGAATCACAAATTAAAGGACCAATCTTTGCACGTTTATATACATGGGTAACACCTTCACTTGTGTGAGCAGCTGGCTAGGACTTTTTAGGTGAGCAGAGTTACTGTTGTGTGTACTTTCAGGACATAACCCTAATAATTTAGTAAAATGTTGATACAGTGACTTTTCTAGGCAAACTATTCAGTGTTTAACAGCAACTGGTTCTCCGACGTGTACACAAACATGCAAACGTAAACTGTTAGAAGGATTAGGAGCCAGAAAACCAGGGTTATCTCCTACCTAGTTGTTCATAACTCTTATTTTTATGGAGATCAGTGGGGGATTGAAATAACTTCTCTTCAGTGGTTTACTGCAAAAACAGCATTTCTGGCATGGTAGCAGCCTCCGTACTTAAGTGTCCTTATTGGTTATGTACCCAGAACATCATGTGAAACTTCTGTCTACTGCATGTAGCTCAGGCATGAAAATATTAGCAACAGTCAAGGTACTAAGGAGGCAGAAAAGTATTAGCAACTAAGCCATATTTACATATGTTTGAATATTTGTTTAAATTCTGTACTCAGATTCTATTGCCCTGGCGTCCCCTCCTTTAGTTTTGTGTTTTGTTGTTTATTTCAATTTCCAATTAAAAGAAGAGTAGAGACAGAGAAAGCAGTTCTCCTGAACTAAAACTAAAAGGAGCCATACCACATGGTGATTTCTGAATTAAAATGAGATATGTTTGCCATCTAGGTAAATTTAGTTCAAGTGATTTTGAAAATTGTTGCGTCGTCTTGTGGATGCTTCTAATTTTAGTGGAACAACACAAGTATTACAATTATGGTGATGTTTTGCTTTGTTTAAACTGTTCTTTTTAGATGTAGAATTCCTGTCTTACTACTCCTTCCCCAGACTTTTCAAGGTTCAGGTGTCTTAAGATGCTTTCTCTCCTATCCTCCATAAAGAATTTAGCATTGCCACTATTACATTCTATTCTGCTCATGTATGTGTTCTTAGGGAAAGATTTCCAGACATGCTGAAGTCCCATTTTTAAAAGTAACATTGGTACTTTGTCATGTGTCTCATTGGAAGTCAATGAGACATAAATATCTAAGTGCCTGAGTCATTTCTGAAGATGGGACTTAGGAACCTAATCACTTAATTTTTATGAAAATGTTTCCTTGGACTCTTGGTCTGTGATCCTTCTAGTATTGTATTTAAACACTTATTTCCTGTTAACAGTTGAACTTCTTATATCCGCAAGTGTTAAGTACCTCTTTCTATCAAGTATCTGTAAAACTACAATGTGACACTTCACCTTTTTACTTCTGGAGTGCAGTCTTAAATACTGGAGCTATTTTATGAAATGTGTCTTAATAACTGTGCCTTCAGGAAGTTTTTTAGGGAAGGCACATACAGAACAGTAGGAAGAACCATACAACAGTAGAAGTTTCTCACAGTAAATACTGTTAGCAGGAATGACTTGTTTCGGCAGACAAGACCTAGTGAAAGATGTATTATATTTTGTGTTCATCTAGAGGAAAGCAGTTAAACATTTGAGAATGTGAATATGCATTGATTCTCTGTGTAGAGTGAGATTCAAGCTGGATAGGCAGCAAAGAGCAGACTTGTTTACATGTATAGTTTTAGTACCTGATGAGTACTGTTCTGTAGTTGAGAACACGAGCGTTAAGGTCTTCTATAGAATCTCTTTAATAAAATATAAGACTGTTCATCTATCAAAAGGCAGAACGTGATCTACCTTAACAGTTGTTTTATTCTTGACATGTTTCTTTTTCTGAAGCCATTTAGCAATTTTCTGAAAGCTAATGACTAAATGGGAAAGACTCAGAAAATATGTGGTTATCTGTGACATGAGTTCTGTAGTATTCCTGACAATATAAAGACCTTTGAATGTACTCCCCAGTGGTCTGATTTTTTGAGCAGAGGATCATTGAGCATGAATACTAACCTTGCAGCTCCGATTGATGATAAGTAGATACCCACTGAGTACTAAATTGCTTTTAAAGAGTTAAGCACATTTCCTGCTCTTTTCAGCTTTCACATTATGATTACTGATGTTGAAAAAGTCATATAACAATTAGCATTTCTGTATATCATTAGTTTTGCGTATCTTACTCTGCTCATGATCTCTTCATGAAGACGTTACTTTATTTTCTATTGCCTATTTTCTGACCCACCATGTATAATTAATTTCACATTTGAACTAGTCCATGAAAATGTTTGTTTTTATTATCTTTTAGTTATTGAGTAAAGCTCCAAAAATCTTTGAACCCAGCATTCTCCCTCTTTGTATGTCAGGACTGCTTCTGATAGTTTAAGGTTTGTTGCCTTTACTGAATAGTTTCCTCACAGCAAAACAGATTTTTCTTATTAAGCCAGATGAGGAGAAAGAGGCTAGTAAAATGCAATACACAACCTATGGATGCCTGCCATTCAGAAAGACAAGAGGAAAGAAAGTCTCGAAGTTACAGCGGTTAATAATTTAGATTATTTCTGCTTAATCAAACTACAGAAGAATGTGTATATTCAGTGACAGTTATTCTATAAAAATTATTTACTTGTGTCTGCTGTTTCCTATTCCCCAATATCTTAACTACTGAATGGCAAGATTTCGGAGGATGAAAAAGTAAATTACTGTGCCCTGGCGTGTAATCAGACTAGGGAGGGAGGCTGGATCACCCCTGCTCTGTAACATGAGGTGCCTAGTAACATTTTACTGTTAAAGCTCTCAACCTGCACCACTGACAAATAGCTTTCCAGTATGCATGTTATTCCCAGGTGTGTTGGTGTAACTGCAGCCTGCAAGTCTCACCCTCACTCTCATTAGTCTTGATTATACTTCAGAGGTGAGGCCAACATACTCCCAGTCCTGGATTTTCCCCCAGAAATTTGTCTTGTACTGCCCAGCCCTTTCCTGGGTAACTCAAATATATTAAGCCCATTATTCTTTTGAGGGAAGAATATATAACAGCTTGCCACCTTAAATGGTGTTACTCAGGCACTTCAGTTTAAACACTATGTTGAATAAAACAATCAAACAAGTTTATTAGTTTATTAAATACAAAGAGAAAGACTTAAGAATAGCATAGGCCAATAGTCCCCAAACTTTTTAGATCACGGCCCATCCTTACCTCTATCTATGCCTCCCCATACCTCCCCCAACTGGGGTTGGGAATGGGACCATGGTTGGGGCCAGGTGTCAAAGCGGGGAGCAGGGCTGCCATTGGGGCCCAAGGTTTCTGGGGGCCACAGCAGCTCAGGGCAAAGCGGGGGGGATGGCAAAATGGGGGGGCACAACAAGTAACAGGCTGTGATGCGGACAGCCACTGAGGCAGAGCAGGGCAGGGTGCCTCTCCCTCTCCACTCCACATAGGGCCTGGCCCGGGCCCTGCCGTGCCCCCCCCCAATGTTCTTCATGCCCTTTGGGGGGCACTCTCCCTAGTTTTGGGATCTCTGACATAGGCAATACAGTCAGAAATGGTTACAAGAAAAATAAACTTCTTTCTAATGCTAAACTTGACAGACTAAATTCAAGGCAAGGTTCTTACTAACATGATCCCAACAGTATTACTCAGCAAACTCTCAGGTCAGGACCTCTCCCCCAAAGTTCAATAGCTATTTCTTTTTTCTTCCCAGGTGCAAAGAATGAGATGGACAGGGAGAGTGAGGGGCTCTTTAGGGGTGTTTGCCCCTCCTTTTTATAGTTTGTCCCTCCTCTTGAATCATAGAAACTGGAAGGGACAATGAGAGGGCATCGAGTCCAGTCCCCTGCATTCATGGCAGGACCAAGTACCCTTTTAAAATCATTTCTAACTGAGAATCAGGAGAACCAGGAGAGTCTGTATGGAAGGATGTTCTCTGCTGGGTTTTTTCATCTGTGTGAACTTCCTTTGTTTTCTCTCTACTCCCTCTTTGCTTTATGACTCTGTTTACTGCAAATTAAAACAAAGATATACTTCTTTATTCAAGACAGGTCTATTTGGTGCTACATGAGACTGAACATATATTTTTAACATCAGAATCATAGAATCACAGAAACATAGAAGGGACCACAATAGTCAACTTGTCTAACGCCCTGCCAAGATGCAGAATTTGTTGTGTCTAAACCATCCAAGACGGCTATCCAGCCCCCTTTTGAATACCTCCAGTAAAGAAGCTTCCACAATCTCTGTCAGCAGTCTGTTCTGTTGTCCCAACAGTTAGAGAGAAGTTCATAACTTTCCATCTAATACTGCTACAAACATTTTACTAATTAGCAAGTTATGAATTTTCAACTGATACCTTACAAGGCATACTTTGTGCAAAGATTATTACAGTACTGTGTTTGGGTGTGAATACAGGTGTGCATTCTATCACAGTTACCCAATGGACAAAAGTTAATTCCCATTTTTCTGTCATGTTATACGCTACTATATATTGCATTTAAACATTAAACTATGGATATGGCATGGTGTAAAAGATATATTTTGGGAAGTTACTACAGTGATGTTTGTTGAGCTCTTTGTTCAAAATGAGATGGTTGAACTTGTGAAAAAAGGCAGATTAGCCTAAACTTTGGGTTTCTTTTCTGTGTTTATTTTTTGTTTTGTGTTATAAAAACCTAGCGTAATCAGTTATTTTCTGGTTGCACATTGCTTGGGGAAGGGAAGAAAATGCAGATGGAGTCCACCTATCAAGGAAGGGGAAGAGTGTGTTTGGACTTAGGCTGGCTAACCTAGTGAGGAGGGCCTTAAACTAGGTTTGAGGAGGACTGGTGACCTAAGCCTACAGGTAAATGAAAACCAGGGCGACCTTGGGGAAGGGATGGAACTTGAGGGGGTTCTGGATGTTAATGGCAGAAACAAAAGAATGACTAATCAGAACTGGGGAGGAGGAAAAGCAGATCAGTATCTTAAATGTCTGTATACCAATGCAAGGAGTATGAGGAATAAGCAGGAAGAACTGGAAATGTTTATAGCCAAACACAACTATGACATAGTTGGTGTGACAGAGACTTGATGGGTTAATACACATGACTGAAATATTAATATAGCAGAGTACAGTTTGCTTAGAAAGGAGAGGAAGGGAAGAAAGGGAGGGGGAGTTGCCTTGTTCATCAAATATATATATATTTGAACTGAGGTTGGGATGGAAATAGAAGACAGACAGGTTGAAAGTCTCTGGGTAAAAATTAAAGGAGTAAAAAACATGGGTGATGTTATGGTAGCGGTCTACTACAGACCACCCAATCAACAAGAAGAGGTTGATGAGGCTTTTTTTCAATAATTAACAAAATCATCCAAGGCACAGGATTTGGGTGGTGATGGGGGATTTCAATTACACAGACATCTGTTGGGAAAATAACATGGCAAGGCACAGATTATCCAGTAAGTTCTTGGAATGCATTGAAGACAATTTTTATTTTAAAAAGTGGAGAAAGCTACTAGGGGAGAGGCTATTCTCGATTTGGTTTTCACAGAGAGGAAGTGGTCAAGAATTTGAAAGTGGAAGGTAACTTAGGTGGAAGTGATCATGAAATTATAGAGTTCATGATTCTTAGAAATGTTAGAAGAGAGAATACCAAAACAAAAACAGTCGATTTTAGGAAGGCAGACTTTAGCACACTCAGGGAGTTGATGGGAAGGATACCATGGGAAGAATGTCTAAGAGGAAAAACGACTAAAGACAGTTGGCAGTTTTTCAAAGACACGTTATTAAGAGCACAAGAGCTAACCATTCCACTGTCTAGGAAGGATAAGAAGTTGTCAAGAGACCACCTTGGCTTAACCAGGAGACTTTCAATAATTTAAAAATAAAGAGAGAGTCCTACAAAAGGTGGAAACTAGGTCAAATTACAAAGGAGGACTATAAACAAATAACACAGTTATGTAGAGGAGAAATCCGAAAGGCCAAGGCACAAACAGAGATCAAGCTAGCTTATGGCATAAAGGGTAACAAAAAGACGTTCTTCAAATACATCAGAAACAAGAGGAAGACCAAGGACATTGTAGGACCCTTACTCAACAAAGAGGGTAAAACAATAAATGAAAATGTGGAAATGGCAGAGAAACTAAATAATTTCTTTGTTTCAATCTTCGCTGAGAAGGTTGGTGGAGATTGGATGTCTGATGTAGAGGAAGGCAATAGAAATGAGATAGGGTCAAAAGGTAAAATAGGGAAAGAGCAAGTTAAAAATTACTTGGACAAGTTAGACGTCTTCAAGTCACCGGGGCCTGATGATATGTACCCTAGAGTACTCAAGGAGCTGACTCAGGAGATATCTGAGCCATTAGCTATTACCTTTGAAAAAATCATGGAATTCGGGTGAGGTTCCAGAGGACTGGAAAAGGGCAAATATAGTGCGCATCTACAAAAAGGGAAATAAGAGCAATCCAGGAAATTATAGACCAGTCAGTTGAACCTCTGTACCGGGAAAAATATTGGAACAGATAATTAAGGAGTTGAGTTGCAAACATCTAGAGGAGAATAAGGTGCTTAGGGCTAGTCAGCATGGATTTGTCAAAAACAAATCACATTCTCATTAATAAACTGGGGTGGTACAAACTAAGTGGAGCTACTATAAGATGGGTGAAAAACTCATTGGATAACTGCTCCCAGGGAGTGGTTATCAACGGTTCACATTCAGGCTGGAAGGACTTAATGAATGGGGTGCCGCAGGGTTCTGTCCTGGGTTCGGTTTTGCTCAATATTTTTATCAATGACTTAGATGATGGCATAGAGAGCAAACTTATAAAGTTTTCAGATGATACCAAGATGGGTGAGGTTGCAAGTGCTTTGAAGAACAGGCTCACAATTCAAAATGATTTGGACAAACTGGTGAAATGGTCTGAGATGAATAGAATGAAATTCAATAAAGATAAGTGCCGAGTACTCCACTTAGAGTTGAACAACCCATTGCACACATACAAAGTGGGCAATGACTGCCTAGTAAGGAGTACTGCAGAAAGGTATCAGGGTGTAATAGTGGACCACAAGCTAAATATGAGTATATACATTCTGGGGTATATTAACAGGAGTATTGTTAGTAAGACATGAAAAGTGATTCTTCCATTTTATTCTGCACTGATTAGGCCTCAGCTTGAGTACTGTGTCCAGTTTTGGGCACCTGATTTCAAAAAGGATGTGGAGAAACTGGAAAAAGTACAGAGAAGGGCAACAAAAATGATTAGAGGTCTGGAACATTTGACCTATGAAGGAAGATTGAAAGAGCTGGGTTTGTTTAGTCTAAAAAACAGGAGACTGAGAGAGGATATGATAACAGTTTTCAAATACCTAAAAGGTTGTTATGAAGAAGATGGTAGGACAAGAAGCAATGGGCTTAAATTACAGCAAGGGAGGTTCAGCCTAGACATTAGGAAAAAATTCCTAACTATCAGGGTGATTAAACTCTGGAATAAATTGCCTCGGCAGGTTGTGGACTCTCCTACCTTGGAGATTTTTAGGAGCAAGTTAGACGAACATTGTCTATGTAATGCTCTAGAAAGGATAAGATTCTTCATGTCTGCTTTTGGAATCTGAATCCAAATAAAGATTTTCTAAAATGTTTTAATTATTAAACTGATAGTTTTTTTCCCCTCAACACTAGGAAACTATTCTTTGGGTGCTCAGTATTTATATTTGGTAAAATTCTTCTGTGGTTTGGACAATTTTGGCCTCTAGTCCCTTCTGAGACATCAGTACTTGCTGCAACAGCAGCTGCTGGCTTATAAAGCAGCGAACACCAGCTAATGGATTTACTTAGCTATTTGGCTTTTGAGTTACAGCCAGCAAGCTAAAACTCAGTTGTGTCAGTTTCTCTCCCTGCTTTTTTCTGCCCTCCCTCTTTGCACCCCTCCCGATTCATAAAGCAGTAAAGATTCTGCATGTCAATTGCTCCTCTTTTTCACCTGTACAACCTTTCTGGCCTAAGTGTCATGAGGGCAGAATTTGAAAATAATGGGCTTCTACAGGCTTAGTTAACAATCCTATTAGTGATGTATGAACCACAAAAGTACTCAGCTCACTCTCACACAAATGTCCTGGTTCTGCAGAACTGATAGTAAGAAGTTCTGCTTTACTGTTTTAATCTACTAAAATAAGCACATATGATTCTGAACATATAGAGAACCGGTCTAGTGAGGGAAAGAGCAATTTTTATATAGCTTTCAAAGTAGAATTCCAGGTTGAGTAGATACAGTCTTTGGGTGCTCACAGAATTATACTAAATAAACCTTATTTATTTTTGCTGTATTAGGATAGTTTGGTTAACAAGATAGAATCTGAACAGAAAATAAGGAATACTTTTATTTTAACCATACACACTTCAGTTTCTCAGGTTACTTCAATTACTTCTAACATTGCCAGTCCTAAAGAGCAATTTATAATTTTTCTACAAAGGACTTTATTTTTAGTAGCTAAGTGATATTTTGATAAATATATTTTATTACCTGTGTGTGTGTGTGCTGTACTTGTGAATAGCAATATAAAGAGGGCTGCTGTGTAATAACAGCACTTCAACTTCCTCCACTCTGTCATGGCTTTAAAATTCATTCGGGCTCCTGAGAGCCAAAGATTTTGAACTAAACATATAAATAGTATGAGAAATGCTTTCATTAATTGTGTTAAATCATTGTTTTGAAAATACCAAATAATTTCATTAGGATCATGTTTTGTCTTGATTTTTGAGAAAATTTTTCTTTGTCTAATCAACATTTTTCTTCAGAAAAACTAGTAGAAACTCTTAACTGACCAATATTGAAGGGTTGGATATTTCCTGGTATTATCAAGGGCATCTTACTTTTTGCTAATGGTGAAGGTTACTGTTTGCTTGTGATCTTACACTGCCATCCATAGCACGTATACATTTTAAAACTGAACTTTCAGTGACTGGAATTTGGAATAAGAGTTCAGGCCCACGTCTGTAATGCCATTTGGATATCTCCATACACCTTTATTGCTGCTCTACGCTTATTTGAGCAAAAACATTTTATTGTGCCTGAACATTTTCTTAGGGTTTGACTTTCAATTCCCAAAGTAGCTCTTTTTACCAGTAGGTTGTTTTGGCCACATAGGCAGAAAGACAGGAATGGAAGGATAAATGGTTTAATTAGGCTGTATCTTTATTCACTTACCATATCCAGGGACACCTGGCAATAAATCGTAATGTGCAGGTGATAGTTCTTTCCTTAATTATGCTTGGGGGAGGGTGCTCGCGCTTTCAAACCTAGTCCCAGCTCTTCACGGGAACCCTTCCACCCTCATTTTGTATTAAGGTTGAGAGGGACTGAAAAAGCATGTGGGTTGTCTCCCTACTGTATTGTATGTTAGGAATCCTAGTCCCATTTCTTCATAAAAAACCAACTCACTCTAAATCCACTTCCAGTTCATGTGTATCATGAAACCACATCCCCGCTATAACCAGTGCCTGCATTGGACATTGCTGATTGGAGATGGAGAGGATTCTTTCCAGAATGCACAGAGTATAAAAACCCTCCCTTTTGCCAGTTCACACCGTGGGTCAGTGCACAAACTTGATCTGGCTTCTTCCTCTTCCTCCCTTGGCTCCACTCAGGTGCATCTGTTCCCTTTTCTCCTCCCTCATGACCAGGATGCAGTAGGGACCCTTAAAGAAGCCCTGTTCTCCTTTTCCTGCTGTCCAGGCAAAGAGTCTCCCCATTCACTTGTGGTGAGTGCATTCTCCATGGCTATTAATCCCTGCTGGTTATCCTTACCAGTTCCACTCAAGTCAGCTGTAATCTTTGTAACATGCAGGTCTGACAGACAGCCCAAGGGTTCCATCAATCCACTGACATACTCAATTTTGTTTAATGTCTTTTTGATGCTTTCTTGAGGCAACAATGTTGCAGCGGATTATAGAATGATTTTGCAGTTTTGCTAACTGGACAGAATAGTGAGCTGAGACATTTGGGGGAAAATTTCAGTAATGTAAAGAATAAGAACAATTGTTCTTTTCTTCTGCCTTTAAGAAAAACGCTTTGGTATTTTAGTTCTGTGTGCTTTCTTTTGCTTTTCTGGATACTGTTTCCTTTGGGAGATCTTAGTCAATGTGGGCATTGTTTCCTAGAAAGCTTTTTATATGCATTGAGCTCATTTGTTTATATTTAATAGGTAAATTGCATTGGTGTTAGGTCAAGGTTTGTTACATATCAGCGTTATTGTTGACAGCATGTATTTACCAAGGTCAGGTCAA
This sequence comes from Pelusios castaneus, assembly GCA_007922175.1. Taxonomy (NCBI): domain Eukaryota; kingdom Metazoa; phylum Chordata; order Testudines; family Pelomedusidae; genus Pelusios; species Pelusios castaneus. The sequence goes on from ML685786.1 coordinate 17,066,206, forward strand.
TTTGATGAGTAACATTGAAGCTTGTGGACATAAAATTCAGAATATTTATTGCGGTGTTTGAACAGCAGCTATCAAAATACTACATCGTTCATTATAACTAATTACTAAGCTCTGGTCTTGGAAAGAGACCTCAGCTCCTGTTCACCACACTAGAAATTGAGTATAGTCAGGACTTTCCAGGATCTAGGCTATAGGAGGAAAATGTTACCTGTTTGAATTGACTATTTGGTTCAGTGAATTTATCTTGCTTTTTTAAATAACCCAAATTCTGCAATTTCTACTACCTAGCCAGAGCAACAGTCCACAATTTTAATGAAGTGTTGCTGTAGTTATTTTGGTCCCAGGATGTTGCAGACACAAATTGAGTGAGGAAATAACTTTTCTTGGACCAGCTTCAGTTGGTGAAAGGGTCAAGCTTTCAAGCTACAGAAAGTTGTTCTTCTGGTCTGGAAAAGTACTCAGTGTGTTGCACCTAAGTACAGGGTTGAGCAAGTTCTTTAGTACAAGTTGCTAAGACGTATAGTAAAAGACCATTCAAAGTGAAGTGACTTGTTAACTCCTTTGTAGTAATTCAGCAAAAAAGGGGGATTAGTAGGTTACAGATAGTTGTAATATGCATTAATTCTTTTTCAAGTGATGGTCCCTGTTGTACTGCACTGAGGTTTATGCATGCGCACTATGCACTCTGGATTGCCTCATACTTCTGTCTGAGGCGATTAAAGGACAGGGCAGACTGACTGCCTTTCCAGTTGCTTCTCACCACCACGTCATCTGATTTGACACTTTCAGTATTCTCATCTCTGATGTACTTCTTTAAAAAAGGACATTTGTAAATAGCGATAGCGATTTAATAGCACTTTTACCAGCTTTTTATCCTTCTTAGTTTTAATCATTAATAGTTTTAGCATAGAATTTGGTACCCAGCTGTGGAAAGCAGAGTGTGCCCAGAACTATGTACAATCCCAGTGAAACCACCTCCACAGCCCCATGGCGGAACCTAGTCAGGAGATAAGGAAAGAGTCTAATGAGCATGAGAGTAGGCCGTCCTCCCAATACAAGGTGGATGCTTCCTCCACCATCTTGGCCCAAGGAACAGAGCATGTCCCAAGACCCACAGGCACAAATAAAAGACTCATAAAAATGGGAACCAGTGGTTTTTGGCAACGAATCATCGATATTGCCATGTCCAGAATCCCATAAGGAATGGAATCCTCCTGCACCAGAAAAGACCCAAGCACTGGTACCGATAACTGGGAAATAGAGAGTCTCTCTCACTCCAAGGAGCTCCAAATCCATGCTGCACTCCAAGATGTCTTCACCACACTCCACACCTCTCCTGTACGTTCTCCAATTGCCTCTGACTGTTTGCCATAGAACCAAAGTCGGCGGCTTCCTCTTTTGGTGAGTTGAAACTGAGGAAGAACTTCCTTTACCATATCACAACATGCACCATCGCAGAGACTGGATGCCCATGGCAAAAACTGCCTCCTCATCCACCCTACAGCCACTGATATCCATGTTGTGGGGATCCTCACAATCTCGGGCAGATTTGACCCACTGGCCATATTGGAGACCCTGGGCACAGTATTCCTCTCTGGAGCAGGGGTGTTGCTGCCCCCAAAATAGACTCGGGGCCCAGGCCCGATCTGGCCACTGGTGGGCCTGATCCGGCATTCGCAGAATTGGGCCCCTACCACTGCCAGCCTGCGGCCTGGCCCTGGCGGGGGCTGCAGCAAGCTGCTGCCTCTGCCATGCCCTGGATGGCAAGTCGCTGGGTCACTGGCGCCGGCAGGGTTTGCAGCGGGCTGCCGTGGGGGCCGCTGGGTCCCGGATATCCAGCCCTGGTCCTGGTGGTGGTGGCCACCAGCGGGGGCCGCTGGGCTCTGGATCCCCGGCCCTCCTGGCAGCGGTGTGGCAGGCCCTGGAGCTCCGAACCCGCTGGGGGACCAAATCGGGCCGGCAGCTCTGCAGCATGCCCTGGATGCCCAGGGGCCAGATCTTGCTGGTGGCTCTGCATTGGGCCCCGGATTAAATATGAGCTTTTACAACTAAAATATATCCTTGGTGTTGACCTTCCCACTCCCCCATGGTAGATGGTTACACTGTATATATACAAAGTGTTCACATCCTTGTATGTTCTCTCTGTGTGTGTATGTATATTACATATTGTGAGATCGGTATATTAGTTACTTATTTTGAATGAAAACATAACCACTGGAGCAAAATAATATGTAACTTTATTAGCCACTTTTTTATAGCTTTAAATATTGAATAAGCTACTTATGGGATAGGGCTGGCATTGAACTAATCATTAATTACTTCCTGTTGGAGTTTATTCTTGGATTTGTAGAGAAAGAGGTCACCTGTTTTTTTCCGTTCTTTCAAATGTTAAAAAACATCATTGGAAAGATACAAGGTGGGTGAAGTAATAACTAACATTGGACCAGCGTCCATTGGTGAAAGAGACAAGCTTTCCAGCTACACAGAACTCTTCAGTTCTGGAAAAGGTATTTAGTGTGACAGCTAAATACAAGATGGAACAGATTGTTTAGCATGAGGAGTTAACATGTTGTAAGGGACCATTGTATGTGAAGTGGGCAGTTAAAACCTCTGCAATCATAGCAGAAAGGTGGGTTAATGGGTTATAGGTTGTTGTAATGAACCATACATCCATTGTCTTTATTAAGTCTGATTTTTAATATCTAACAAATATATTAATTTATGATCCAGGAAGGTTTCTTTTTTTGAACTACAGTTTATATAGAAAATATAAAGAATGTTTGAGTGGTGTGGAAGTACAGCTGCCCCAAATGCTATTCTGATCTACTTAGTATCTGTAATGGGTCTTTTGAAATTTATTAAATGAATTCATATTGAACTATTAGTATTTTACAGCATAATACCTTGCAATATCAGAATAATAATATTCACAACTAGATTTTAATTAACATTTATTTTACCACCAAAGATCCAAAAGAAATGTAAAGTAAGAAGTTATAATTTATGTATGTGCATTTAATTGCTATTAAAATTCAGATGTTAATTTTCCTTTGATTAAATCCAGGAAAAAAATTCTATATTGTGTTCTCTAAAACAAACATATTGTACAAACAATGATTTTTATTTATTACTATCAGTGCAGTACTAAGGGTGAAGTGAAAAAGTAGATCATAAGAAGAAATTTGCTCCACCCAGCTGATATCCATTTTGAGATGTGGTTTTTCTGTTTCTCAATCTTTGTTCTCTTTGATGTTCCCAGGACTTTTGACTTCAATGCTTAGGGAATTGAAGCATGAATAAAGCCAGGTGCAACTCTTGCTGGCGAGAATATATTTGCTTTACTGCACCTGAAATGTGTGTATTCAGGTATTTTGTGTGCGTTCCTTGCTACTATTCTGTGTCTACACCAGATGGCGTACAGTGGCACAGTTATACAGATGCAGCTGTGCTGCTGTAAGATCTCTTGAATAGCTGTGCTATGTTGACGAGAGAGGGCTTCTCCCATTGACACAATTAAACCACCCCCAACAAACAGCAGTAGTTATGTGGTTGGGAGAAATTCTCCTGTTGACACAGTGCTGTCTGTACTTTCCTTTATGTTGGTGTAACTTTTGTAGGTCAGGGTGAGGTTTTTTTTACAATCCTGAGTGACATAAGTTATACCGACAACTGTCCTAGTGAAGACATAGCCTAAATTAACTTTCATTTTTTTTATTTGTTTTTTCCTTGAATCTTTGCTAGTGCTTTGTCAGTAACAAAATAACTAGAGAAGGCCTGACAAAATAATATTTGGAAATATCAAGATACTACATAAAGTTTTCCTACTCTTTTGTTAATTGATTGCTGGCTCTTTAGTGTGTTTAATTTCAAGTTATATATGATAAAAATAATTATTTCCATCACTGTTGTCATTGCTAAAACATAAAACTTTTCGGTATATAATAACCATGCATAGATCCTTGGGGCTTTTGTGAATTCTTGTTAGTTTTGTCTTTCAACCTTTTTGTAAGCACATCATGTTTGCTTAGGATTGTCCAGAACATGGTTCACTTCAGAAAGATGAGCCCATTAAATAGTAGGAGGCTTACTACTTCTCTGCAGTAAGCTATTTCTAAAATGATTTACATGAAATGCATCTGCAGTAACAAATTAAATGGGATGGAAAATTTCTATTAAGTATAGAATACTGTGCCTTTTTAAAATGAGACCCTTTAGGTTTCACCTTTAAATATCATCTTACATTTCTGTGAAGAAAATATAGTGAGAGGCCTGATAATTTCAGGCATTACACTAACATAACTTAGTAAACTTCTGACAGAAATGATAAGATTGCATCAGAGCACTTACTGTATGAGTGCTGTTGTAGCCACATTGATCCCAAAATATCAGTGAAAGAAGGTGGATAAAGTGATTTCTTTTATTGGACCAGTTTCTGTTGGTAAGAGAGGCATGCTTTTGAGCTTACACAGAACTCTTCTTCAGTTCTGGGAAATGCACTCTGTGTCACAGCTAAATACTTTAGAAATGTATACGTATAGAATCATAAATGCAAATGAAACTCTTAGTATGCTGTACTGCGCTAGATATCATTGGAAGCAGTTATCACTTCAGCTTAGTGACGGGGAGTTCTTTGCCACTCACCACAGTTTGTGAAGTTGGGAAATATTATTATCGTATTAGTTCTGGACATGGCCTTTTGGTGAGAGAAAGCAAAAAGTAATCAGACATATATACAGTGACAGGACAAATGAAAGAAACGGTGCTTTATGCCTAGGGGTGTGTGAGAAATATCAAACTGCTGCGAAAGGGGATAAGGGCCCATTGTGGAACCGGATGGACAAAAGGGGTTAAAAGGGGCAGCCTTCTGCATAAAGCTCCCTTTTACATGGAGCAGGCGGGGGAAGCATCATCTTCCTTCCCCCTTAGGTGGTGAAATATTAGGTTTGGTCAGGATCTGCTGTGGGCATTGCGCTGGCCTGCTCAGTTTTTAGGGAGGCTGGGAAGGAGTTTTCCCTATACCGCCAGATTGGTCTAGGTGGAATTGTGAGTTATGGGGTTTGTTTGGTTTTTTTTTTGCCTACCCCACAGTGGGTTCAGGGAGGACTTTTTCATGTATGGTGTGAAGGTAGGTAAGCTGTATGTCACAACTCATTATATAAGTGTGGGGCAGATGTCCAGTGCAGGTACTCCATAGGGAAGGTATACAGTGACTGAATAAATGGCTTAGAAGAGGACTTCAACTGTTTCTTAAAGGAACAGAATGGGTGAGGGTGCTTTGGTGCTCTTATGAATGCTACAGCAGGGAGCCAATGACCCTTTCTTGTAGCCCATCTTAATCCTTCTACGAGGGAGGGTGGACGTTAAGGTTCCAGCAATGGAATAGCTGGGGGAACCTGGGGTCACCAGTGGTGGCGGCAGGAACCGAGGCCTCATCGCTGTGAAAAAGAGGTGCCAGTACTCAGTACCCCTGAGTGCCATCACAAAAAAAGCCCTGCCTGGACATATAATAATAAAATTACAGCCTAATTAAAACCTCCTTTTGGTGTAGCAGGATAATACTGCTCTGGAGAAAACAGTGCTCTAGCTGCTATATGTGCAGCGTCTGAAAATGTGAAGAAACGTAATCATTACAATACTGTTGATCTGGGAAATTCTGAAATTATGTAAATTAAGTACATAATGCAAGCATCTATCTATAGTGGGTGGTCCCATCAAGCTGGGGACTTTAAACAGTGTTTCAAGCACCCAAATGGTATTTATCACATTTAGCAATTCTGAATTACTTAGGGTGGGGGATAAGTGGCACCAGACTCTATCAATATATTTTATCTGAATGCCCCTCCTCTAAATTTCATATAAACCATGAACCGGCCCCATCCATTGTGTTCAAATGTGCCACTATTTGGAAGAGTGAGAGGCACCAGGCTCCTACGGGGAAATGCTGAGGCATGTATTTGGGATTTTCCCTTCATGCTCAGCCATTTTTAATTAAAACTGTGGGGTGGGACCAACCAATCTCTCTCTTCCCCCAGATCGTACCTGAGAAGCTGTCTCCAGATTTCCACCCAAAAGAGAGAGGTGGTTTTATTGATTGATTGATTGATTTTTTTTGTAGGGTCTGTCTCCCTTGTCCTTCCCCTTTCTCATTGACCTTCCCCCAGAGTGTTGTCTGGATGGGTTATTATGGCTATATTATCAGCTTTTTTCTTGGGGAAATAAACATCCTTCTGCACCTGTCAGAGTTTCCTGGCCTTATTCTCTGTTTTCTAACCTGGCTATTCCTGGGGTGAATATCTATGCAAATCAGCAGCAAGGGGGAGGAAGAGAGAAGGGGAAGCAGTGGGGAAGCTCTTAGCTGCTGAAGTCCTTCCGTGCCACAGGGAAAGGCTCTGGCAGCAGTGAGCAGCTGAATTCTTTCCCAGCTGCCTCCCTTCTGCCAGGGCTTTTCACTGCACATGTAACAAACACTAACCACCGCTACATGATTCTGTGTGCTTTTCACTGCAGTGTGTAGTCATGAATGTAGCCTGAATGTCTGTGGAGATCCTTTTGCCACATATTAAAATGTCTAGAGTGTACTTTGATCTACTCTGCTTTGAAACAGGAATAGATTAAAGAACGCTAGGGAACTTTTACTGCACAGCAGCAGGATCCACACAGTGCCTACCAGGGTTCCCGTGGGATAGATGTACATGCCAGCTTGCACAAACATAGTGTTCATGTATAACTAGACCTTAGAAACAAAGCACCTCAATTCCATTTCCATTACTGCAACATATACTTTCACAATGTGACCCCAATCTGTTAGGAGAACATTTCATATTTGTTGGGGCAGAGGGCAGTGCAGATGTTCTGTAGTTGAATTTGGGCTTTGGGTGTATATTGGAGCCTTCAAAGTCATCTTGACACTGAACTTGGAAGCCGTGACTAATATGCTGGGCTACCTTACATTTAATTACGAAGTTAGAAAATCTGGAGTCAGAAACCTTTATATCAACATTACTGTATATGCCTGTGTATTTATTAGTGATATTGAATGTGGGAGTGACAATAAAATAATAAACAGTATGTTTTTAGTTATTTTCATGTTACAACTGCCTTTCATGTGTGGTTTGAAAAATTAAAAACTGAACATTTGTTAACCTAGATGCAACTTCTAAGCCTAATAAACCAGGGCTTGAAACACATTTTCTGACAGAACAGCATTCCAGATGGAGAGTGGATTGGGTGAAAACAGATCTATCTTTTTCACATCTTTAAAAACCCTGTGGTTTGAAAATGAATCACCAAACAAAACAACTCTGAAAACAAGGAGTTGAGTATTAAACCTGAGAATGAGGATTAATTCTGGTTTTTCAAGTTTGTAATAATGTTCCTTTGTATCTTTGGGTTTTTTTAGATATAGGTTATATCAGGAGAGCTGATAATGAAAGCAGCATGTTATGTCACTTCATCACTGTAATTTCTGTTGTTTTTGTTTAAGTAACTGTTTTTAAAAATTAAAATAAAATAAAATGGCAGCAGAAGTTGTTGTCTAGATCTCATAAGGTCTGCATAGATATTTATTGTCATAATATATCATAGGTATTTCATATTACTATCTCCAAGAATTTTAAAACAAATACTGAGAAAATGTTTAATATAAACAGAGTGATCATTCTTATTTGAATACGTCAGCGATAATACTAAAATTGTTTTTTCCTTATGGTTCTCAGGTTGGCATAATCCAGTTTATATATGCCATGTAGTTTACCAGGCAGCTTTAGATTATTGCATTAATAGCTAATAGCTTCTTTGGCAGTAAATCAGTTAAAAGCTGAGGACTTTAATAAATATAAAGGGATGAAAGATGTTACAAAACATGGAACTATACATGGCTATATTTTTAAAGTAACTTCCAATTTTGCATGAGCCTTTCAAATCCCACTGTTCTAAGATGCTTATTTAGTCTGTTTATAAATTTTTTTTTTAGCAAGTATACCATATGGTATATGGAGAATTAATTGCTTAACTTCCAGTGGAAGCTTCTCCACTAAGTCCCAGTACATTTTACAGAATATGTACATCAAATATCTGTAGTAAACTTATAAAACCCAGAAATTCAAACTGATATGGAAATCTTGTCATGAATACTACATCCTGTTTCACCTTTTGTATAAAAAAATCTAATATATTCTTCTGATTTATATTTCTGTACTGTGTTGTGTCTGACTTAAAAGAAAAATTCTGAGACGGTATTTATTATACCATTTATTTGTTTGTTCTGTGTCTGTTAATAGTCTTGAACGAATGGTGGACTGCAATTCAGAGAGCCATTTTAGTAGGTATTTTTTTAAACACAGGCTGTTCACATAACTATTCAAGCTCATTTGCAAAATGCACGTTATTTACTCAGTAATTTACAGTGGGTCAGAATGATTTGAATCTCAGCACTCCCAACATGGCTTCTTCAGAGAAATTGCAGACTATTTTGTATTGTTTGCACTCTGGAAATGTTATTTAACGGATCTCTGACAGCAGCACTTTTGAACAGCTTTATATGGCTTTCTGTATTATTGGAGCTACTACTATGTTGATACACATATTGAAAATATGTGTGCCTACACTGTGATTGATTTTCAAATATTGACTGTTACTTTTAACACAGTCACAAATATTAAAAGGGTCTATTCCATATTTTAGATGAATGCCCAACAAAATATTTGCATAAACAAACATCCAATGCATCCAAAATTAATTATTTTTAATTACAACTTGTGAAATTTAAAATATCAGAGAACTGTGTTAAATATTAATAAGGGAAAAGAATGAGCAAAGACCTTGTTTGCTGTGTTTGACCCTCATGAGATCTTTATAGCTGACCTTGAACAGTTTAATAGTAAAAATGCTGAAAAAAAATCACCTAATAGCACAGGCAGGCATATATAAAAAAGTGCAATGCTGCATGATTGGTTAATAACATTGTATTAAGAAAAACACTAATATTTGTCATTGGGATTACTTATTCCTCAGCATGAAATTGGCTTTGTCACCATCACCCTTGCTCGACGGGTTGGTGAAATCGTGGTGCTTATGGCATATCCACCATATACATTATTTTATAAAAATAAAATCACACCCAAGATATTTGAAGAAGGCCCCAACTTCTTTTCATTTCAGTCAACCAATGCACCTTCCATATTTCTTCCCGAAGCCCCACAGCAACCAACAGGAGGTAGTTCTACGCACACTAGATGCAAGATGGGCGTTAGCCTTTTACCTGGACCGGACATCCCGATTATTTATCTCCACCACCAAAAGTTCCAAAGGCACTGCCATATCTAAACAATGCCTCTCTAAGTGGTTTTCACATTGTGTATGTTTTATCTTACAAGCTGCACCATAGACAACCTCCTACCTCAATCAGCCACCCTCCACATGTTCATTATCTGGAGGTTGGCCAGAAACCTCGGGGGTGGGACCAGGGTATTGAGCTGGTGCCAGAGCAGGGGCAGGACGAGCTGGTTGATGACCAGTGCCCTCCCCTGAAGGGAGAGGCACTGCAGCAGTCCTGTCTATCTCTGCAACCGCTGAGACACCCTGTGCTCCAAGCCTTGCTAGTTCACATCCAGGGAGGGATGCGTGGCAGAAAGGTAAATGCCGAGATAGAGCAGCGGACCTGTGCTCCATCAGATGGCTTGAAGCGCGGGTAGTAGGGAGCCCACCGGCCACCCAGCCCCTACCATCAGGCCAGAGCTCTTGATCCGGTTGACCCGGGTGGAGGAGGCTGCCAAATTGATGGCCTGATAGGCCTCCAACTGCTCCAGGTCTCCCAGGTCCTGGACTGTGAGGAGCATGTCATCAGTGTACACTGATAGGACCAGCCTCAGCTCCGGCTTGTGGAGATTAGCCCCAGGTCTAGCAAGGCCCCATTCTCAGGGTAGCCAGGGTGGGGCTGCTTTGAGCCAATAAAGGCACCTGATGCTAATTAAGGCATCTTGGTCAGTTGGAGCACCTGACTCCAATTAAGGGTAGAAGATAAAAAGCCCCTGTAGCAGTCAGGCAATGAAGGAATTTGGGCATGTTGTTTGGAGGTGGTGGTAGGAGCAGTGTTTGGTGTTGGAGGAGAACAGAGCAAAGAAGAGTGGAGGAGAGCTGACCAGTAGCTGTTGCTGACAGCACCTAAGAGGTACAGGTAGTTAGGGCAAGTTTGCCCAAATGGGCCTCAGACTCAGCGGCCTGTGCGGTGGAGAGCCCAGTCCCAGAGTAGGAGGGACTGAGGATCCGTAGCGCTGGGGGTTTGGAGGTGGGGGAACTGTGCCTCAGCTGGCTGCCATTACATGAAGCTGAGGACGCACGGGGACTGAGAGTGTCAGTTCGCCACACGATATAATTCATGGGTTAGGCACCTGTGTTTTTGGAGCCACAAGACCTGATGATGCACATGTGATGTAACTGGTAACTATAACATACATATAAATGTAGTCTCTGATTAATTAGAAAGTCCAGACCCTGATCAGTTAAGCATCAGTTTCAGGAAAGTAGATGCATGTTTAAATGCAGGTTGTATTTTTAGTTTAATTTTGACAACTGACATTTCATGTTATAGATGATTTTTTATTTTGATTAATGTGCTGATTACAAATCCAATCCTGCAAAGAACTCTGTCTTTTTGGACTCCTGCCTCCTGTGCATAAACCAATTGATTTCAGGAGGGGTTTCTTATGGGTGCAGGGTTTTATGGCTGCAGAAGCCAACATATACAGATTTTTTAGGGTAATCCAGTTTTTATTGGATACCCTATAATATTGATTGTTTTAAGGCTTTCTTAATTTGCAGAGTATTCAATGAAAAGGGGTGAGTAATAATCTTGAAAGAATAAAAAACACTTATGGGAAAATAATTTTACTCTTCTAGTATGATTGCCATAAAATGTGATCTGTCTTGTAATGTGTGAACTGGGTGCTTAGTAATTTAAGAGGTGATATGTTAATAATACATTACTCTCATATAGTGTTTTTCATCAGTAGAGCTCATGGTGCTTTACAATGGATGCAAGTATTATCAGCCTCATTTTACAGATGAGGAAACAGAGGCAGAGAGAGGTTAAGTGACTTACTGAAGTGCTCTGTTCACTAGGCAAACCAGCAGTAATTTAAGAATCATGACCAAGGCTTGAAAAAGTGTCTAGTGATTTGGGTTGCCTCAATTTTTGGATGCCCAACTAGAGATGACTTAGGATCCTGATTTTTCAGAAAGTGTCGAGCCCCAACCATCTGAAAGTCGCATGCCTAAAATCTATTGAAAGCAATTGAAAGAGTCTCATTAACTTCAGTGAGAGAAGTTTAGTCTTTTCTAGACTTTTCTAGACCTGGAGCAAGATCCTGCATTGCATTGCACTGTGTACTCTTCAGAAATACTTCAAAAAGAGACATAAAGGACTTCTGATTCTTGAATGAAATATCTCTTGCCTTGAGCATATTAAATCTATATTAAATCTATTCACAAAGGGAAAAAAGTGAAGGAGGAGATGAAGATGACTTTGTCTATAAACTGGAGAAAAGGAATGTTGTAAAGACTTCCTGGTTAAAATGATCCATATATGTTGCTTGGGCACATTTAAACCGCCTATGGAATCTTTAGCATGCAGACATATCTGATTGTGTTTGAAAATCTGTACAAGTTGCTTATATTGTCTCTCCTCTTGTGGGCATGTTTGTTTATTTTCTTTGATATAAATGAAGAGTAATAGGAATGTGTGAACATCAGAATACACAACAGTTTAGTCTGGATTTTTTATTTTCCTCTGCATTTTCACATTCTTTGTGCATCAAATTTGTTTCCAAATATATCCAAAAGTTGGATTTTGAAGTTTTCCATCAATACCTTGAAGTAACTGATTACTTTAAATCACCCAAATCTGTAATTTTTGTGGGGAGTAGCTTTTGTCAGAAAAGAAGATCAACTTTGAGATTGGTTTCTAGTTAAGTGATTTTTGTAGTGAGTGTCACTCATTGCATATTTACAATAGAGATAGGTCCCTTAGAAGTTTCCAAAAAGAAAAATCTAGACTGCCAAAATAATTGTAAGAAGTGCTCAGTGAATAGTGAGTGGACTGAACAGTAGTATGCCTCTCACAGAAAAGTACAGGTCTCATTTTAGGTAATAACTGGATATACTGTCAACTAGCTTTCTGTTCCATTAGATGTGTATGGCAATTGCTTTGTTTCTTTTTACTCCTGGAAATCTTTTGAAAGCCTTGACAGCAGAATATATCTTTTTTCCTTGTGCGCCCTCATCCTCTTCCCTGTGCAACCTTCGGGTGGGCTAAATTCATTTAGTTGCCCTTCTCCAGTGCCCCACAGAAATCAATCCCAACCCCTATGGCGAAAGCAGCTGGAGACCCAGGATCCAGTCTATACAGGACTCATGGCGAAGCTTGCTCAGAGCTACACTCACACATTAAAATACTACTACAATAAACATAACACGGAACTTTATTAACTACTAACTAAATGAACCTTATCCTAAGAAAACAAACTACAATTAACCAAGAACAATCCCTTGCATGAAAGATACCCAAGAGTCCCAAAGTCTGTGTGGAGTTCACCCAACTCTCAGCTACAGTCTCTGTTCCAGTGTGGCAGCTTGAGTGGCAAGAAATAGCTGTCCTCTTCGTTCTTTGCTGGGATCCTCTGTAGCATTCCATGCAGGCTTTCTCTTCTCCTCTGCAACCAGCCCTCAGTCCCACATGCATGTCTGCAAGGTCTGTTGCAAATGACTCCTTTACATGGAGAAAACATCTTGTTCACTCCTGGCTCAGCTCCTCTCCAGAACACTGAGCACATGGTCTCCCCTCAAGGCAGCTCCTGCCTGCTGTCTACTCAGGCTGCTGCTCTCCAGTCATCTGACTGACAACATCCCATCACACCAGCAGGGTACACTGTGGAGCATGCTCAAATTGCTACCACTCCCTGCTTCTGGAAGTTTCCAGTTTTGGGTCACTAATCTGCCCAGCAACAGTAACCCACCCTCAGCAGGTCTCTCAGAGATAGCCTTTTCAGGCATATGGGTTACACCTGCAAATGACTTTCTCAAGAAATCTGAGTTTATATTCTGGCTTGATTAAAAGTGAAAATATGTTTGATCTGATTCGAGTTGTTAATAGACAATTTTCCACATTTAGAGTGGATTGATTTAAATAGGCAAGCAAGAAACCTTGATTTACAGAATCAATTTTAATCTAGTTTTGCATTTGTACTTTTTTGTTCATTTTCCTAAAGAAAGTTTGATTGTTATTGATTAGTAGCTATTACAGTGTGTTGATTTGAAACTGAATATAGCATTTACACTAAATTTGGTATTTCTGTATGCTAACCTGGAGAATACAAAATTTATTTAATTATATATCTTAATTTATATTTATTCAAATTCTTAATATTTACAGAACTTTTAGTAGGTGACCCCTGAATATGATTGTGTATATTTTTCCATCAATGAAAGAGTCACCAGAAATGTAGTTGTGCCATATGAGGTTTTTTTACATTTGATTTCAGAAGGAGTTTGGCAACTGCATTGAATGTTAAAGCAGACAATACCAAAGATTTTTGGACAGTAAAATGAGGGAGGCTTGCAAAATATGTGGTTTTGATTTATCTTGATTTTAAGCCTTCAGAAAGGGCTTGCCTCCAAATAATGATGGCTGCCTGGAGTGAATAATTATCTAGTGGAAAAAAATCTTTAGGAAGCACAGATGTGATTTCCTTCTCTAGATATCTGCCACATAAGAATTTAAATTTAAAAGTGGCTCTAGGGAGTTCATATTCAGACAATTCCTGGCGTTTTCATCTGTACTACTACTACTATTCTGAATTAAATACAAAATGCAGAGTTCCAGCAAAAATAATTGATTTTTATTTTTAAACAATAATTCTTTTACTGAGATTGCATTTTAGTGATCACAAGAATCATTTAATGAAGAATAAAAACATAAAAAGAAAAGCTCAGGGGACTGAGAGAAAGATGAGCAATAATGATCCTGGACATTTCCTGTGGCTACAGCTAGGAGAAAAATACATAAATATAATGCTTTGTTTCTTAACCAAGAGTTAAAGGATTTGGAATAAAGTCATCTGACTTTATGTAAAGTGGGCTTCATACTTGCACGCCAAGTGTCTGACACCCTTTGCCATTCTGCCAGATTGCATTTTCAAGGATGTTTTAAGCTCTGTAAACCTGTCCATTGCTCTTATGCTTATTTGTATTTTCAGCACGTTTAGGATTGCAACATGGTCCAAACAGAATACATTATAATCTCTCCTTCAGGATCCAGTTGAGTCAGTCATGTATAAATTAGGATGTTCTAAATTTGATGCACTTTATTTAGCTTTATCACTTACTTTTCTACTTCTTCTACCATTCCCATGTACTATGAGCGAGATCTTCAGTGGGTAAATCCGTTTAACTCTGACTTCACTACATTGCTGATTTATACCAGCCAATGATTTGGCTCCATACATGTAATATATAAATATATATTAAGCAGATCTAGCCAAGCTAAGCAGTGAAGATTTTGTAAGAAGAGAGAGATGGTTGTTTTTGTTTTTATAATTCCCTCAGTATGATTTATAGTACTCCCATGGGGAAAAATATGTTTTTCTTTCCCAGGAGAGCTGGCCACATATAGTTCACATCTTATGAAACGTAGAAAACTTTCAAAAGATGAACCTGTGTAATATATGTGTAAAATCCAGGACTACTTTCACCTTTTCTGTTTTACAAAAGCATTAAGAACTAAAAATAAATTCTTTTTGTAACACTTAAAATATTTGAACTTTTGTTGTTTTACTATTTATGCCTTCAGTTGTTATAATTTTTCTACTGCAGACCAAATGCAACCTAACAATGGAATGCTCTGCAGAAAAGAATGCAGCACTTCAATCCAATAGGGACCTTCTTTTAAGAAATCATTCAGAAGTATACATTTGTTTTTCAGACATTCAATACTGAGTTAGGTGAGTATAGGATTGGCTGAAGCATAAACATGCTTGTTAAATCTCTGAGATTACACCTTTAAATTAATTGATTTTTAATTTATATTTTGTTTATCTTTGGTGCCCTAACAATTATTTAGTAAGGCAATGCATACAAGAAATAATTCCCCTGCAACATAGCAAAATCCTCATACAAGAAAATTCACCAGCTAGTAATTTAAAATACATCAGTATTTTGACCAACCCAAAGAATTTATCACACACATAACCTTCGCCCAAAGCCCCACCATACAGAAGATCTTCACAGCATAACACAAAGACATTCTGACTGGGTGTGCTGTGTCATCAGTGTCCCAGTGGTTCCAGCTTGAGAGCTTCTGTTGCCCACAACTGAGTACTTTGCTTTAGAGTAAGAGGGAATAAATACAGCACATACTAGAAATGCTGGTTTTTAAACATGGTGTGTATAAAAATATCTCTCTTAATGCAAAACATACAAACAATTGAAACTGCACCCCTCATCAGACATGTCTGCAACACTTGGAACTTCCCCAATTAATATTTTTCAAAGACCATTGACCTATTCTTATCAGAACAAAAAGTGTGACTTTTATCAAATGCTGAATCTCTCAAAATTCTCTTCTAAAAGGACTATAAAGTTACCTTTCCATCCCCATTTACTCAAAATGGGGTCTCTTTTACATGTTGTCAGTCAATTACAAGAAATTCACTGATGATGGTTCAGAATTCCACCTTAAACTCAAATTTGATTGAAATTGCCTTGTGTGAATTCCAAAGAAATGTATGCAGCCACAATAGAAATGGACTCTAGAAAACTAATGCATACAATGATTCCATTACCTTTTATTATTAGTGTAACAAAAATCATGCAAAAGTTGGTATGAAATGTACATAATTAATGACAGAGGGATATTACTATTATTCATAATATGCCTTTCTCTTATAAATAATTTATTATCTTGCTCAGGGAGTGATGAAAATCATAGGCTCTCATTGCACCTCAGAATTAGGTTTTCCAGGGAAATATTGCTGATAAACTGCAGAAAATAACAGGAAGGAAAAAAGAGTGTCATAAACAGAGTTATGACCTTGGAGCTGAATGTCTGCATCTTTGCAGTATTAAGTAAGACATTTACAATTGTTACCAAGTCTTTTATTCTTTTTTATGCTTTTGAATAATTCTGAATAAACTTCGCATATGTGGCTCAAAGAACATTTCAAATATAAATAATATTAATGATATGAGGAAGTATGTTAGCAATTTTACAGATGAAAATAAATCATTACCATCTGTCTCTGTTAACTGTGTGTTTACAGTATAATGAGACGCACATCTTGTCTTTAACCGTTTTGATATTACCAAAAAAATTGTAATCTGCTTTGGCCCAATATTAATTGGAATGGCTGGTTACAAGCAAATAAAATACCCATATTCTGTGTTGAAGTTGTTGATGCTCCTGTTAGCAGCAGTACAGTGGTATGGTGACATTTGCAGTGAGGACTGAAATGAACAGATGAAAATACAGGGCTAAATTTTGACTTTGTTGGAATGGCATTTCAGTGCAAATTTGGGCAGAATTCACTGAATTCTTGCTCTTTATTTCCAAAGGAGTGAAGAGAGATGTAGGGAATCCCTTGTTTCTGCCTTGTGTACCTGTCAAGGAAGAAAATAGTATCACAGTGCCGATGTTCCATGAGTGCATGTAAGGAGGGATGGAATAGCACAGAGAGGTTCTACTCAGTATGAGTGTTCATGGGAATGTGAGAGTTGTGGACATAGCTCCTTCCCTACATGCGTACTCCAACAACCAGAGGTTGGCTCTGGGAGAGCATACCATGCACCATGATAGACGGTGTAATAATAGTTGGTGCTTCTGAGTGAGTTTTTCCAGTGTCTTGGAGACATTCTTCCTATTTTTGTCTTCTAGTAAGATGCCTCCAGGACATCTCTGGAGTCCACACCAGCAAGTCACTTACTCTGAGCTGTTGTTTGTAACCTGTAGTATTCTGATGGCATTTAAGGCCCTCTACTATTGAGAGTCTTAGTGGATCTGTATTGTTATTTTAAAGCCTGTTAAAAGGAATATTACTTTTAGCCTTGCACATAGTACTTGGACTCATCATTTGGGAGCTATCTTCTCTGAGTCTGAATCTTCAATACTTTATTTGTAAAGTAATATTATACAGTTCTCTCTGTTAGTGGTTTCATTGATCTGTGGGTATTGATACAGCATATTATAACAGTATCAAGAAAAGGAAAAGCTTAACTAAGGAATATATTGCTTTAGAAACATTGCAAGCAATAAAGGTGTATTTCCTGAACTTGAAAAATTGTTTTTCTCTTTTTGAGGAACTGGAGTAAGGAGTTGATCCAAATGTGAATATAACGAGAAAATCACAGATTTATAGTTCTTTTTGGGGTTGTGGCTCACCAGGATTGGATCCCAAACCTGCATTCTTCGTAGTTGCCTATTGTAAAGTAACAATTTTGCAGCCTTGTATTTTCTTTTTCTTCTCCCTTATTTTTCCCCTGTTCCAAAGGACCCAGGCCCTCTCTCCCTCTCCCCCCCCCCCCCCCCCGTTTCATTTTCTGATCTCTTACAGGTTTTTCAGGTTCAGCAAATAAAAACAAGTACCTCATGGGCTGAAAGTTTCTTGTGAGTCATTGGTTTGCTATAATTTATCTTGAGTGATGAAGCTTCTCAGTACTTCAAGTGCTATCTTGTTATGAATTGAACTGAGCAAAATTTTTCAGGCAAATAGTTTATTTGCTGAAAAACACAGTTTAGGGTCGAATTCAGATAGTGTTTGCCAGATAGTTTTAGCGAAGAAAGCTTTGCTGCTAGACTGACAGAACTATAGGAGGAGGAGGATATATATGGTGGTTCATAACTAGAGCTAGGCAAATGATTGATTTTCCAGTTTGCCGAAACCATCCAAAATATATCATTTTGGGTTCTAACCAAACAGAATTCTTTGCCAATTTTGCAGACTTGCTAAAGAAACTGAAAAATATACCTAGCCCAAATTATAAACAATGGTTTATGGCACTCAATTTGGAACTTTATTTTAGGCACTCAGTATGAGCTTGTCATGTCTCTGTGTAGGGTCTCCATTGAATTAATATTCAAACACCCAATTTCTACAGCACAGGCTGTGTGGGAACGAGGTGCATCGGCTGCTGGCACCAAAATGTTTCAAAGGACCATGGAGATGTGAGACAGACATGGGAACGTTTAAGGTACAAGGAAGAGTGGTGTTCCTCGTATGCTCAGCTCTTGCACAGAGATTGCATTGAGGTGAGGGGAACTAGACTCCCAGGTTCTACAAGGACACAGCCCAGGGAAATACATTACCCATCGAGCAAGTGTTAATTCCCACACGTTTTGTGACTCCTTTCTTTGGAGGTATGTAACATTCACCTACCGTAAATATGTGACCATATCTCCCTCTAGTGGCTGATCCCAATAACTGCACAGACTATAACAGTCTTACAGCTAATGGAGATGGATGGCCCTTTGGATCAAATAATGGGTTTTTTATGCTAATGATCTCAAGTTTAAGCTGACTACTGTGGTGACTGCGTATGTGTTACCACAATTCATTTCCTTGCCTTTCTCTGCCAGAGATAAAGTTGGACACCTATGTCTACAAATGACACTATATGCACAATTTTGTAGCTCTCAGGAGGAGCAGTCCCAAATTAAGTATAAAAGAAGATCATACTTAAAATGAAATGGAAAACAACAAAATTCCTTTCTCATGTTTAAAAAGAGATTTATTTTGTAACCAACACAGCGGAGGTTTCAGAGAAGCTATATAGGTTACCTTATTATTTTGTACTTCTCTGAAATCTCCTCTGTTGCTTTGGAGGGCTGTTAGTGATACACATGGGGGGTTGGGAGGTGGAGGAGAGAAAGCTATAGAGGAGTGTCTAGAGAGAAAGTCAAAGTTAAGAAAGACAAAATATATAAGGAACATAAGGCAGTATTCTATCACTTACTGGAAGACCTGAAATTGTGGTGTTTATTAAACAAGAAAATGAAAGGAAAGGAATACTGTACTACTTGGTGGATTACACAATTACACTACACTATTTTTTCCTCCAAGATGAATTCAAAAAGAATTAATTGCTTTTTGTTTTATTTATTTGTTTATTCAACTCACAATTTACAGAAATATACTATGCTGTTTTTGGCATTGGAGTGTCTTTGCCACATTTGCAGACTGATGCTGATGTCCTGTGTCAGGTTAAACTCGTAACTTAACAGCAGAAAAAGAGTTGTGGTATCTAGTCGTGACATTCTGATCCCGTGTCACTGAAGTCTGATGGTAAATTTTCTGTTGTTTACTGGGAGTAGATGCAGGCCTTAATTAACAATTGATTAATGATTTAGAGATAGGTACTTTGATTCTAAATGTAGTGTAAATCTTAGGCTCTTTTGCTTTTCCTTTAAGTAGCAAACATTCATCACTGAATTAGTAACTTACTCTTCGACACCACAACAAATGTAGCAGTTGTAGGATCTCCAGGAATCATTAACGATTGTGCTGCTGTTGAATTAGATAAACAAATAACTGTACTTGTCCAACATCATCCTTTTAACTTTGTAAAAATTAAATTGACATAATTGCACAATAAATTACGTAATAAATAAATGATAAATCAGTTATTGCTTTATAATAAAGTGACATTAAAATTTCACTCAGAGTTTTTTTCAATCTTTGATCTCAGTAGCCAGTGAGGGATGAGATAACGAATGGCAGTCATAAGGGCCAGATTCTGATCTTGGTAACAGTGGTGTAACTGAGATCAGAATCTGGCCCCAAACCAGCACTTACTTATTCTTCTTTTTAACTCAATATTCCTTAAGAGGGTGTTCTGTTGGTGTCCAGCAAGCGAATTTCAGGGGTTGGTGCACAGCATTGTATTTGTTCATCACCAGCTGATAATTTGTGTTTGTGTATGTATTTCTGTAATTATGAATTAAAAACCAAAACACGTTAGTGCGGTAGTTATTTTAATTATGGATTAGTATCTGTGCTACATTTTTGTTGCATTTGATTTAACAACCTTTGAAATCAGACCTTTTCATTTAATATTGCTGTAACTGCTTCTGTTAAAAATGGCTAAGTTGATTTCTGATTCTTTTCAAACCTTTATTTGGCATTTGGCTAGGGTTCAGATTATAAAATATATACAGTAGCACATTATATTATATAACAAAGTTCTTTTTACCATGGAAAGTTCTTTTTAACTCTATATAGCATTTACAGAATGTTTATTCATAAGACATAGCAGAATGAAATAGTTCTTTCTGTTTTAGGCTACTTCTCCCCCCCCCCCACCACTAAGAAGATTCCTTCAAATGTTCATGAATCACTGATTTCTTGGCTCCTGGAGTAGTGGTTAAATGTTCTTTTAAAGGTACTAGGTCAAAGTCTGATCTATGTGTCATTCTAAGGATAATCCATTTTGAAGGATTTCAGTGTGTCCATTTTATTCCCAAATTGGGTAGGCTGCATCTCTTGGAGATCATGTACCTCTTCAAACTCCCCTACAAATTTTGTATTGCAACTGTGGTTTTCCAATGAATTCATTTTAACATGCTGCACTTATGTAAAATTGCTCAATGAGAGATGCATAGGATTTTTTTTTAATTGGCCAATGTTCCTGTTACTCTACATACTTGCCTATTACGCGTGTACAATATGAAATTTATTGCATATTTTGTCATGGAGTTCTGATGATGAACATCTTATATAATGAATAATCTATACAAGTGAAATAGATTAATAAATTGCACTCAGTATGGTAGTCAAGTCAATTAACCAGTTTTTAACTCATCAGAATTCTGTGTGAAAATGGACTTTTTACTTTCTTCTGACCATGTAATAGTGAAATAATCAGCATTTTTTATAATCTGTCTTCGAGAGCTTCTCTAATATTGCAGTGCTAGAAAACAGTTTTCAAGGATGGGTGAAGGTCAGTAACTGAAAATATCAAATTTTATTTAGCCACAGGCTAACTAAGTTTGTCTCCTTAACATCTTTTTCTTCCATTCATTTCCCTGATCTATGAAAAACTTTGGAGCTAAGGGATACTTGTATTTCTTATATTGTGCTTCAGATCACTGATATATTATGGCAGTGGAATTGTGCTCCACACGCTTAGCATTTGTACAAAAAGTCAGCAAGAAGTATATGTCAAGATTTAAAAAGAGACAAAAATGATCTCCTTGTATTGATTCACCATGCTTTACAAGAAAATGGCATATCAAAACAATAGAGCAAACTTAGGAAGTTCCTCTCTTGACTATCATGGCACATAAAAGAACTGTTTGAGGGCTCTAGAAAATTACAAATTTGGCATCAAGAATGCTTGAGATATCAAAGTGGATTTTTTATGATGGGACTTGCATAGATGACAAGCAATATGGTCTATTATGGAGTGGTAGCAGCCACAATAATTCCATTATATATTTTATAATTATTCCATATTGAAGGATATTACGTGTGTAGAAGATACAGAAAAAAACATACTTTGAAAAAGTTGGATATAATCCACTCCACATCAGGCTGATTTTAAAACTGTCTCAGAGGTGTTACGTTGTAAATCTTTAGTTCAATATTTTTGTATCATCTACATTAACCTAGTTCCAAAGGAGTAGCCGTGTTAGTCTATTGCAGAAAAACAAACAGAGTCCTGTGGCACTTTTAAAGACTAACGGATGTATATATTGCATGAGCTTTCGTGGGAGAAAATCCCACTTCGTCAGATGCTTTGAAGATGGGAAATTTACAGAATGGGAGGAAGTTAAATTCAGGGGAGTGTATGACATAGGATTAGGTCAGGTTGTAACAGCAAATCAAAATAGATGTTAGGTTTCAAACCCTGGGGAACAGCACATAGAGGAAGGTGAGGTCAAATCACCTGTTGTAATGAGAGAAAAATCCATAGTCCTGTTTAACCCCAAGGCAACTGAATCAAATTTGCATATAAATTCGAGTTCTGCAGTTTCTCTTTGAAGCTGTGACTTGTTATTCATCTGTTTAAGCACAGCTATTAACAAGTCGTCAATGGAGTGAGTAGAGAGATTGAAGTGTTCCCCTACTGGTTTTTGAGTGTTACAATTTCTGATGTCAGATTTGTGTGCATTGATTCTTTTGAGCAGACTGTCCTGTTTGTCCAATATATAAGGCAGTGGGGCATTTCCGGCACATGATGGCATAAATCACATTGGTGGATGACCAGGTGAATGAGCCCTTGATGGAATAGATGGCTTGATTTGGTCCCATGATGGTATCTTCAGTGTAGATATGAGGGCAAAATTGGCAGCATCGTCTGTTGCAGGGATATGTTCCTGCTTTAATGTTTTTGCTGTTTGATCTGTAGTTGCTGGTGAGTATCTGTTTAAGGTTGGGGGGCTGTCTGTAAGCAAGGAGAGTCTGTCTCCCAAGGTTTGAGAGAGTGAGGGATCGTCTTGAAGAATAGGCTGTAGATCTTTGAAGATATGGTGAAGAGGTGTGACTTGGGGTTGTAGGTGGTGACCAATGGCGTTCTGTTGGTTTTTTTTTAACCTAGTATAACAACACTGAAGGGTTCTACATTTCTTGTATTCATTCTCTGCCAAAATGTGTGCTGTTGAGTACAGGAAATTGATTCAGTGCTGTAGTTGTGGGAGAGTGTGTTTACCAGATTCTACTAGATTGTAATGAACTGACACGGATTGGCAGTAAACAATTAGAATAAATGAATGAGTTCAATTCTAAGAATCATCTTGACTATAAAAAAGCCCCATTATTTTAATCCCATCACAGAACATGGAAATACATTTATATCTCTTGATGTTGGTGACAAGGGAAATCAGTGCACATTATTGCACTGAAAAGATGGAAAAATGACCATTTTCAAATGCAAAACCATTTAAGGTTAGTATTAATCAGATTATCGGCTACTTCAGACAGAGTTGAAATTTCACCTCAGGCCTCAAGTAATTTGGATACTATTAGAGAGGTACAAAAGGAAAATGGGTTGTGTTGTTGAATTCTGAGGAAGAAAAGATGTTGAATGAATTCAAGAGGATATGGATGTGTGTAAAGGTTATGAGAAAAGGGGAAGAAATTTAAAACTATAGTTCCTGGGTGAAGTTAATTTTCAAAGGTGCTAACAATTTATTATTCCCCTTAAAGTAAATAAGAGGAGCAGGTGTTTAGCATTTCTGAAATGAGACCCTATATATAATAATATTAGAGAGTATTCAAAGTGAGAAGATACATAAGGAGAGCAACTGAAGTATGTTACTATATGAGTGAGCACACATGGACAAAAATAAGTACATTTGTAAGAATTCTTTACTATAAACAACTGAGGAACTCTAATAAGAATAAAAAATACAAAAGTCTTTCAAGTAAAAATAATTATCTAGTTGAGCAACAGATAGAATAAAAGAGCATAAAGAAAAAAGATGGAAAAGCTTATATATGCCAAATGATAAATTTGTAGTTGCTGCTAAACAGAAATAGAAACATCTGTGAACTGAGAGAAAAAAGTAGTGGAAGAATAAGTAGAATCCTGTCTTTCTAAGCAGCATGGGTGACTTTAAATTTGTTTGAATTGTAGGGTGCTTGTGTAATCAGGAGTCAGTGGAGGAAAAATACTGTAACTGATAGCAATTAAGATTAAAAACTAGACCTGCCTCTTTGCTACTCACTGTGATGGTATAAAATTCATAAAAATTCCTGCAGTGGGAGAGATTGTTTTGGCAAAAATCTGCGATTTTTATTCAGAAGTATGAAAACGCACAGTTGAAGAATATATAGGAATATAAACTAAGAACGTACAATAATCACACTGGTCATTCATGTACAGCATGCATTTTTCAAAATGCTCAACAGCTTTCTAGTATGATAGCACTAATTTAGAGGTTGAGTGTCTTTCCTTCTAGATAGCATATTTATCCTTATTAATAAACTTTCCACGTGTGTCCCATGTCTTGTCCACAGATGACTCCTCAAAGAGATGTTCGTGCTAATTGTTGTTGTCAACTCCCTCTTGAGTTCTTCACTGAGAACTGGAAGAAGGGGCATTTTTCATTTTCTTACAGGAGTGTAGATTTTTGTCAGCATCCTCTCCTTTGTTTCAGCCTTGATTTTTATGGCTTAAGTCTTAGAAAACATAAGTGACAATTTTAAGATTGATGCTCTGGGTTATTTTATTCATTGATGTTTTATTGTTTTCTGAGTGAAGATTTTACAGCAAAGATGTTTATAACAAAAATAAAAGCTTCCTTGATCATGCAGATTTGATGTTATATTGGAAAATAGCAAAACTGTTGCATAATTCCAAGACTATTCTGACATCTGGAAGGTCTCCATCAACATAGCAAAATCTTTACATTTTTCTTCAACCTTCTTACTGTCTGTAATCGTAGATCTGGCCCTACTGTACTGACCTGGTAAAAGTACTGCTTCCTCCCATTTTCAAGCCTGTCCACTATTCTCTCATTTTTTACCGTAAGGTCAGAGCAGCTTGATTTCCCTTCTACTGTCCTCTGAAACACTTTGGAGCTAAGTGAAAAATGAGTCTTGGTCAAACAAACTTATTTTTTTATGAATTACAATTTTGGTTGATGAAGGTTTGGTTGACCTAATATATTCAGTGTCTGTAAGGTATTTTCCTTAATATTGCACAAGAATATGGTTTTTAAGAAAATGCACTATACAAAATTAATGCAGCAAACATTAAATGGATTAAAAACTGGCTAAAAGATGCATTTTAAAAAGTAATTGTAATGGGGTGTCATCGTCATCCAATGGATATATTTTTGGTACATTTGAGATCTGTTCTTGGCCTAATTATATTTAATATCAGTTTCAAAATGGGTAGAGTGGTAAATAATGATAAACACAAGTCATTTATACAATGGGGCATGGGTTGTTAGAGATCATTTGAACAATATGCATTTGAAAATAGCCAAATGACATAACATATCTGTAAGAACACATAATGTACATCACGCTTATAGGATGCTCAGCTGTATCCTGGAAAGCACTGACTTCAGGGAGGACATAGGGGTGATGTTGGATAACCAACTGAATATGAGTTACCAGTTCAATGCTGTGGTTAAAAAGGTTAGTGTGCTTCTTGGATGTATAAATCAGAACAACAAGTAGAATTAATATTACCTCTGTATGCAACACTGATGAGACCATTATAGGAATTCTGTATCCAGTTGAATTTTGGTATCTGCATGTCAAAAAGGATGTTGAATCGTTTAGAAAAGAGCTGCAAAAATTGTTCTTAATCTGGAAGTACCATATTTACAGTGAGAAACTCAACTTATCAAAGAGAAGGTAGAGGTGACTTAATCATTCTTTGTAAATCCCCGTGAGAAGATACCTGATGATAGAGAGCTCTTCAATCTGGCAGACAAAGGCTTAACAAGATAGAATAATTGGAACCTGAAGGTAGACAAATTTAGATTAGGTGCATATTTTAGCAATGAGAGTAATTAATCATTGGAACAATTTACCAGATAGTATGGTAGATAGATACTGAGTCACCTGCAGCTTTAAGATTTAAAAGCAGTTGGATGGCTTTCTAAAAAAATATGTTCTAATTCAACCAAGAAATTGTAGGGTTGATGCTAGCAATACTGGGTGATATTCTTTGGCTTCAGCTATACAGAAGGTTGTCGTAGGTTACTCATGGTTGTTCCTTCTGGCTGTAAAATCTGTTGATCTGTAATTTCCCCGTTTATTTTGATTTTTGGCGGGAGGGAGAAGGACAGGAATGTGAGAGCTTGAATTTACTGATGAAGTTTGTGATAGTTTTCAACAGACTTTGTTATGAATGTGTATAAAACAACAGTGTAGAAATACAGCATATTGTTAGCAGAAGTGGTTACAAGAAGGTTATAGCTCAGGCCCTAAGGTTGGATCGGTTCGGTAGGCATAACACCGGGAAGCAAGATAAAAGGTAAAAGCAAAACAGTTTTATTGAAAAAACACAGACAAGAAAGCAAAGAAATAGGAGAGCACCAATTCTTATGCTCCTTCAGCAGATGGGAACCCCAGTTAAACGACTGCTGGAGTGGAGCATGGGGAGCAATGACTCGTGGCGGCAAACATAGCTGTTGCCTTGATGGTGAGGTTCCAAATGGGGGGCAGGGGAAGGCTTAGCCAGCTTCTTATACCTTTTGAGCTCACTATGAGGGTAAAAGGCATACGCATCTGGTGTTTTTCCACACTTTACAACATTTCTTTGCCCCTGTCTTATCTTGTTGTTTTACAAAGCTTGTAAGTTATGTCTGCTATTTGGTGGGAGCAAGGCACGTCCTTGGTCAGTGCCAGCTCTGTTTTGTTTATATGCAAAGTTAACTTTTGGTCAGGGCTGATTAATAGTGACACCCCCTATTAGAGCTTATTGTGTCACAAATTCTTCTGTTGGACCCTACAGAAGTTTCTGGAGTCACCAGTTGGATTGGTCCCCATTAAAAGTGCTAGCCACATTTGAAGAAGCTCATGCTATTCCTGTGAGTTTAGGGAGATGAGGGAGCCTTCATATTTTAAACATATATGAACTTTAATTTTACATCTTTGTCTCCAAGTTAAGGCTTTGGTTTAGGTAACACTGATCTGACACATCTCCATGGGTATCTTGAGTAGATTTTGTTCTCTAGTGAGCCTGGCTAGACTAAGCACAGGTCACTTCAAAACGGTGTTTATCCCATATCCAGAAGTTCCTCAGCCTTGCTTTTTGGCCACTTCAAACCCATTTCTTGCTCAATGTATGCATGGTGCACGTAAAAAGCCATCTAAATATTTTTTTATTGAATTTTATTGAATTTTTTTTGTTGAATTCATATTATATATTGAGGTGATGGTAATTATATACAGCCTCTTTTCATAGTCACATAACAACAAGGTGATTGCAATAAAATTATTTTCCCTGTCATACTTCTCAAGACATACATTCTGAAGTCATATTTCACTTCACTGCAAATGTAATATTGTCATGTTTTTCATTGCTGTAATTATCAACAAGTGGGGCTTAAGGTAATGAAAATAATATTCCATAAATCTCACTTTCAAATATTTATCTCATTGCTGGAGTGTACTTTTTTTTTTTTTTTAAAAGAAACAAAGTTGCATTCATTCCTGAGTTATATAAAATAAGGTTGAAGGCCAATGTGCTTACCAGTTCAGGATACTGTTACTACCTTGTGAACAGAGAATCCTCTTGTGATGTTCATCAAGAAATATGCTTCTTGTGATCTCACTCCTGTGCCTTTCAACAGCCTCACAATAGTTTTCATTACAATATTGGTATAAAACATGCCCCATTGTTCCTTTTCTCCTTTTCCTTCCCTCCAAAGGAGTATTTTTCTAGATATTCAGACTCAAAGTGCTTTTAAAGCAGAATGGTATGGTAAGAAGAGGGCCCGCAGCCTTCCACCACTCAGATCAGCACTTTGTTGTTCAGGCTGAGGGAGTGGAGGAGGATTGTCAGATAAACATAAGAATGGTCATTCTAGGTCAGCAGTGGTCCATCTAGCTCAGTGCCATGTCTTCTGACAATGACCTGTGCCAGATGCTACAGAGGGAATGAACAGAACCAAGCAGTTTCAACTGATCCCCTGTCATCCTGCCCCAGCTTCTGGCATTTGGAGCTTTAGGGACACTTGGAGCAGAGGGTGCATTCCTGATCATCTTGGCTAATAGACTTTGGCTAATGGACCTATCCTTTATGAACTTACCTTATTTTTTTTAACCCAGTTATACTTTAGGACTTCACAGCATCACATGGCAATGAATTCTACAATTTGATTGTGTACTTCCTTTTTTGTTTATTTTAAACTCTTGCCTATTAATTTCATTGGGTTACTGCTACATTTTGTCTTATGTGTAAGAATAAATAACACTTCCTATTCACTTTCTCCATATCATTATTGATTTTATAGATCTCCCTTAGTTATTTTTTTCCATATGAACAATCTCAGCCTTTTTAATCTCTCCTCATATGGAAGCTGTTCCGTACTCCTAATTGTTGTCTTTTTCTACACCTTTTCCTATTTTAATAGATTTTTTTTGAGGCAGGTTGTCTACTACTGCACGTAGTATTCAAATTGAGAGAATACCATGGATTAATCCAGTACATCAAGATATTTTGTTTTATTATTTATTCCTTTCCTGGTGCTTCCAAACATTCTGTTTGGCTTGGTCTATACTGCCACTGGCTGTCGATGAGAGATGTGCAACATAATGTAGCTTGTGTATCTACCACTGATATACTTCTGTTTATGTACTGCATTGTCTTCATGGTACTGTGTTGATGGGAGATGCCCTCCCATTGACTAAGTGTTACTCCTTTTGGGGAGGTGGATTAACGCCATCAACTGGAGAGGTCACCTGGGATTGATCTGCATTGATTATCTCAGAGCTCACAGTATAGATATACCCTTAGTTTTTTGTCTGCCACTGTACATTGAGTGGAGGTTGTATGTTTTCAGAGAATTTTCCATGATAAAGCCAAGATTCCTTCCTTGAGTGATTACAGAAAATTGAGACACCATCATTTTCTATGTATTATTGGGATTATGGTTTCTATGTGTATTACTTTGCACTTAACATTGAATTCATTTGCCATTTTGTCACCTATTCACCAAGTTTAGTAAAATTGCTTTGTAACTTTTTGCAATAAGCTTTAGACCTAACTATCTTGAATAACAACAGAGTCCTGTGGCACTTTTAAAGACTAACAGATTTATTTATCGCATGAGCTTTCGTGAGAGAAAATCCCACTTCGTCAGACGCCTTGAAGATGGGAAATTTACAGAATGGGAGGAAATTAAATGCAGGGGACATAGGATCGGGTCAGGCTGTCAAAGCAAATAAAAATAGGTGTTAGGATTCAAACCCTGGGGAACAGCACATAGAGGAAGGCGAGGTCAAATCACCTGTTATAATGAGAGAAAAATCCATAGTCCCTGTTTAACCCCAATGCAACTGAGTCAAATTTGCATACAAGTTTGAGCAGAACTTATATGAATTTATAAGAACTCGAATTTATATGCAAATTGTGAATGCCTGGCTGCGGAGATGGTGTTACCAGGAGGGCTTTGGCTTCCTCGACCATGGGGTGCTGTTTCAGGAAGAAGGACTGCTAGGCAGAGATGGACTCCACCTATCCAGGAAGGGAAAGAGCATATTTGGAAGCAGACTGGCTAACCTGGTAAGGAGGGCTTTAAACTAGGTTCGAAGGGGGAAGGTGACCAAGGCCCACAGGTAAGTGAAACTGAGGGAAACCTGGGGGAAGGGATGGAACTTGGGGGATGCTGGGGCTGTAACAGCAGGAATAAAAGAGAGGGTAGTTGGAACTGGGGGGTGGGATCAAATAATTGTTTTTTATTTCCTGATGAAGTCATAATACCTCAGGCGAGTGGGGAAGGAGGACACCGGGAGAAATTGCAAGGTGGAAGATGCGACAGGAAGGAGAATCGACAGGGCAAAGTAGGGCAATGGGCCCGGTACCTTAAGTGCCTGTACACAAATGCGAGGAGCCTGGGAAACAAGCAGGAAGAATTGGTAGTACTGGCACAGACAAGGAACTATGATATAATTGGAATAACAGAAACATGGTGGGATAACTTGCATGACTGGAGCACTGCCATAGATGGATATAAATTGTTCAGGAAGGACAGGCAGGGAAAAAGGGGGGGAGGAGTAGCGTTATATGTAAAAGAGCTGTATGACTGCTCGGAGCTCCACTATGAAAGTGGAAACAAGATGGTTGAAAGTTTGTGGGTTAAGTTTAGGGGAGAATGCAACAAGGGGGATGTTGTGGTGGGTGTCTGCTACAGACCGCCAGACCAGAAAGAGGAGGTGGATGAGGTGTTCTATGGACAACTAACAGAAGTTTCCAGATCGTCGCAGGCCCTGGTTCTTATGGGGGACTTCAATTATCCTGATGTCTGCTGGGAAGATAATACAGCAGTGCACAGGCAATCCAGGAAGTTTTTGGAGAATATTGAGGACAACTTCCTAGTACAAATGCTGGAGGAACCAACTAGGGGCCTGGCACCTCTAGACCTATTGCTCACAAACAGAGAAGAATTGATCGGGGAAGTAGAAGTAAATGGCAACCTGGGCAGCAGCGACCATGAGATGGTAGAGTTCAGGATCCTGATCAATGGAAGGAAGGAAAAAAGCAGAACACTCACCCTGGACTTCAGAAAAGCAGATTTTGGCTCCCTTAGGGAGCTGATGGGCAGGGTCCCATGGGGGGCTGATCTGAAGGGGAAAGGTGTCCAAGACAGCTGGCTGTATTTTAAAGAAACCCTGTTAAAGGCACAGGAAGATAACATTCCGATGTGCAGAAAGAACAGCAAATGTGGACGGCGACCAGCGTGGCTTAGCAGGGAACTCTGCGGGGAGCTGAAACATAAAAGAGAAGCTTACAAGAAGTGGAAGCTTGGACAGATGACAAGGGAGGCGTATAAAGATATTGCTCGGGACTGCAGGGATAAAATCAGAAAGGCCAAAGGACAATTGGAGTTGCAGCTAGCAAGAGATGTGAAGGATAACAGAAAGGGGTTCTATAAGTATATCAGCAACAAGAAAAGGATCAGAGGTGGTGTAGGTCCCTTACTGAATGGGGCAGGCATCCTCGTGGAGGATGATGCGGAAAAGGCTGAAGTACTCGATGCTTTTTTTACTTCAGTCTTCACAGGGCGGGCCAGCTCCCAGGCTACTACACGAAGTAACGCGGACTGGAGAGAAGAGTGGCCCTCGGTGATGGAAAGTCAGGTTAGGGAATACTTAATGAAATTGGATGTGCACAAGTCCATGGGGCCGGATGAACTGCATCCGAGGGTGCTGAGGGAGTTGGGGGAAGTGATTGCAGAGCCGCTGGCCATTATCTTTGAGAACTCGTGGCGAACGGGGGTGGTCCCGGAGGATTGGAAAAAGGCAAATATAGTACCTATCTTTAAGAAAGGGAAAAAGGAGGATCCAGGGAACTACGGACCGGTCAGTCTCACCTCAATCCCTGGGAAAATCATGGAGCAGGTCCTTAAGGAATCCATCCTGAAACACTTGGAGGAAAATAGAGTGATCAGGAACAGTCAACATGGATTCACCAAGGGCAAATCGTGCCTGACCAACCTGATTTCCTTCTATGATGAGATGACTAGATTTGTGGATGTGGGAAGAGCCGTTGACGTGATATACCTTGACTTTAGCAAGGCTTTTGATACAGTTTCCCACAGCATTCTCGTCGGCAAGTATGGGTTGGACGAGTGGACCGTAAGGTGGATCGAAAACTGGTTAGATCAACGGGCTCAGCGGGTAGGAATCAATGGCTCGATGTCTGGTTGGCAACCGGTAATGAGTGGAGTGCCCCAGGGGTTGGTCCTGGGCCCGGTTCTATTCAACATCTTCATTAATGATCTTGATGATGGAATAGACTGCGTCCTTAGTAAGTTTGCGGATGACACCAAGTTGGGGGGAATGGTAGATACTCTGGAGGGCAGGGACAGGATCCAGAGAGACTTGGACAAATTGGAACACTGGGCCGAAAGAAACCTCATGAGGTTCAACAAAGACAAGTGCAAAGTCCTGCACTTAGGACGGAAAAATCCCATGCACTGCTATAGGCTGGGGACCGATCAGCTAAGTAGCAGCGCTGTAGAAAAGGACCTGGGAGTTATGGTGGACGGGAAGTTGAATATGAGCCAACAGTGTGCCCTTGTTGCCAAAAAGGCCAATGGCATATTAGGCTGCATCAGTAGGAGTATTTCCAGCAGATCGAGGGATGTGATAATTCCCCTCTATTCGACACTGGTCAGGCCGCATCTGGAGTACTGTGTCCAGTTTTGGGCTCCCCACTACAGAAAGGATGTGGACAAATTAGAAAGAGTCCAGCAGAGGGCAACAAAAATGATTAGGGGGCTGGGGCACATGACTTATGAGAAGAGACTGAAGGAACTAGGCTTATTTAGTCTACAGAAGAGAAGACTGAGGGGAGATTTGATAGCAACCTTCAACTACTTGAAGGGTTGCTCCAAAGAGGAGGGAGCTAGGCTGTTCTCGAGGGTAACAGAGGACAGAACAAGGAGCAATGGTTTCAAATTACAGCTGGGGAGGTCAAGGTTGGATATTAGGAAAAACTTTCTCACTAGGAGGGTGGTGAAGCATTGGAATGGGCTACCTAGGGAGGTGGTAGAATCTCCATCTTTGGAGATTTTTAAGGCTCGGTTAGACAAAACCCTGGCTGGGGTGATTTAGGGGGAGTGGTCCTGCTTTTTAGCAGGGGGTTGGACTAGATGACCTCGTGAGGTCCCTTCCAACCCTATTATTCTATGATTCTATGATTCCTTTTCCCAGATCATTTTATAAATGTGTTGAACTGTACACGTCCCAGGACAGATCAGTGCTATTTACGTCTCTCTGTTGTGAAAACTGACCCTTTATTCTTACCCTTTGATGCCTGTCTTTTAATCAGTTACTGATTCAGGAGTGCACTTTCCTTTTTATCTCTTTGCTGTTAATTTGCATAAGAGCCTTTGGCGAGAGACCTTGTCAAAGGCTTTCTGAAAGTCCAAGTACACTATATCAGATTGGTCATTCTTGTTCACATATTTGTAGACTTCCCCAGAGAATTCTAATAGATTGATGAGACATGATTTCTCTTTACAAAAGTCATGTTGACTCTTCCCCAATATATTGTGTATATCTATGTGTTTGATAATTTTATTCTTTACTAGAGTTTCAACGAATTTGCCTGGCACTGAAGTTAGACTTACCAACTTGTAATTGCCAGGATCATTTCTAGAACTCTTTAAAAAGATAGGCCTTATATAGCAACCCTCCAGCGCTCTGTTACAGAGGCTGATTTAAGCATTAGGTTACATACCACTATTAGTAACTCATTAATTCCATATACGAGTTCCTTTGGAATTCTTGGGTGAATACCATCAGGACCTGATGGCATATTATTGTTTAATTTATGTGTTTGCTTCAAAACCTCCTTTGTTGATACCTCAATCAAAGACAGTTCCTCAGATTTGTCTTCTAAGAATGACTGGCATATAGCCTCTATATCCTCTGCAGTGAAGATGACTGCAAAGAATTCATTTATCTTCTCCACAACTGCCTATAATTTTAAAGATTGAGTATGGGCAGGTCTACATGTTTTGATCTTTCTGGATTGTTAGAGCGGTCAGTGAAGACACATTTAATTGATCAAGAAGTCAATGTGTTAAGGCTACTCTCTCAAGAAGAGTAGTGCTCAGTTGATGGGAGAGCATTTCCTGTCGACTCAGTGCACTGAGCACACCATGTGAGTCGGCCTTAGGAAGTCGAAGGTCGGTAGGCAAGTTATTTTATGTAGCTCGCGTATCTCCCTTCAACTGCCACCGAAATCTGCAGCGAATGTAGACCTGGCCTTAGTGTGAGAGCAACTCGAGGACAGAGAGAACAAAGAAGCTTTAGAATAACAAGAGGGGAAATATAGAGAGCATTTAGAGAGCTTGCATCTTCTAAAAACTTTTTAAGAAAACCAAGACAGTGCAGATTCTTTGTCCCTTGCTAGTTTTTGTAATTCTTCATCGAGTGATGTCCCTGTGGGTGCCCCACTTGAGGTGTCGCGTCCCGCGGCGCCCAGGATCGGAGACTTTACAGCAGTGTAGAGCATGGGGCCGCGCACGCGCGCTGTTGTATCTGGAGCCATTGGCGCTCTTGGCTGCGCGCGTGCACGGCCGCAGCCCGCCATTCCTTCTCAACCGCCGGTCCGAGACGGAGCAACCGAGCAGTTCTCTTCGTTTTCTCGATCTCTTCTTTCTCTCTTCTTGTCACCTAAAATAGTAAAGAGAGAGATATTCTTCAATATAGTTAGCAGTTTTTACCCCATTATTCTTCCCTCATTTAAAAAAAAAATTTTTTTCCTCAGAAAAACCGTTGTTTCTTACCGTTCGTTCTTCTCTAGCACTTGTTCCTTTAAAAAATAAAAATAAAATAAATTAAATTAATTATACATAGATAGGTATAGATAGCATACCTCTTTTTCTCTTAAAAAAAAAAAAAAAAAAAAAAAAAAATGGGGGGCTCAAGTGCAGGCTTCAAACGATGTGCCAACTGTAAAGAGGCTATGCCTGCCTCAGATGGCCATTCTACCTGCATACGGTGCTTGGGGGAGTCTCATGTTCCACTCAAATGTACTCATTGCAAGAGCATGAGCTCGAGAGCTCGTAAAGACAGGGAGCTGCATCTAAAGCTTTTTCTGCTGGAGAGCTCCTTGAGACCAGCTTCTGACCCTGGACCTCCAAGCAAACCGTCAGACTTCTCCCCGAGAAAAAGAACGAGGTCGCCAGTCTCCACACCACGGAGAACGAAGGCAGTAGACACACTGCCATCTCCTACTACTCGTACCGACGAGGCTATGGGTTCCTCAGGTACTGGCAACCACTTAAGACTAAGACTTCCGTTAGTCGTGGCAGAGACTCAAGAAAACGTGGAGATAACGTGCCCCGAGGTACCCCGAGACATTCCAAGCCCTCGGATCCTGGCACTAAGAAACCTCCTACGTCCTCGGCACCGTCACCGTCGACGTCATGGCACCAGGCACGGGCACCGAGCAGACCAACTCCTACATTAATGGCACCGTCAACCGCACCGGAGCCGGTACCGATGCCTTCAGAACCGCAAGCCCCCTCGGCACCGATGGATCGTCCTCTGGCGCCGACGTCGGATCCGTTTCACTCCTCCACGGTGCCGACCACGACCAGCTCCCATAGCCAACCGAGGAAGAAACAAGCGAAACAAAAGCATACTGACTCCTTTCCTCGGCGATCACCTCCTACGCAGCAGGGGCTAGTCCAGGATTCTTTGTCGCCTTGCCATTCTCCGCTGCCGGAAGAGGCTTATTTCTCATCGGAGCACTCTTCACCTTCTAGGACCGTTTCTCCACCTCCGGAATTCTTTCACCATAGACATCCGCATCACCACTATGTTTCCCGATCCTGGTATCCGCACCCGTCACCATATCACAAGCACTGGGACCCTTACTATCCCCAGTACAGCCATTCTCAGTTACCTCCTTCAGCTCCTCTTTCTTCCCCATCTCTGCGGAAAGTGTCCCCAAGGTCTTCATCACATATGCCATCACGGTCATATGGCAATGCTTCCTTGTTGTATAGAGAACCTTCTCCCAAGATTCGTGATTCCTCTTCATCTCCGGATGATGTCATGGTTCCATCTACCAGTTCGTCCATCGACGATTCTAAATCGTTCAACGACCTGTTTAAAAGAATTTCGCGAGATCTCGATATACCTCTGCAGGAAGTTAAAGAGTCCCAACATAAACTGTTAAAAATCCTACATACCACCGCCTCAGCCAAAGTGGCGATCCCTATGGATACAGCCCTGATGGAACCAGCGGATACCATATGGTCAACACCAGCTTCAATAGCTCCTACCAATAAACGCAACGATAGGAAATATTTCATTTCGCCCAAGGATATGGAGTTTCTTTTTACCCACCCTAGCCCAAATTCACTAGTAGTAGATGCAGCAACACACAAAGCAAAGCAGTCAACCCATAGGTCATCTCCTTATGACAAGAATTGGAGAAGACTTGATTTATTAGGAAGGAAAGTTTACTCCTCCTCGACGCTCTTACTCAGAGTTTCTAATTACCTGACGCTGCTGTCCAATTACGATCACGGGATCTATGAGAAATTATCTCTTTGCCGAGGACTTGCCGAATGACAAGAGAGAACAATATGGTAAGCTGCTGGCAGAAGGCCAACTAGTGGCGCGAACGTCCTTGCAGGCCTCCTTGTATGTGGCCGATACGGCAGCAAGGTCAGTAGCCACATCCATCGTCATGCGCAGAGCCTCATGGTTAAACAGCGCAGGTCTGCCCAAGGATCTACAAACGAAGGTGGAAGATCTACCTTTCGATAAGGAGCAGCTATTCGCCCAGAAAACCAACGACGTCCTCCATTCACTGAAGGACTCAAGAACGACGCTACGCACACTAGGAATTTACACCCCTTCTAACAGACGTAACACCTTTCAATATTGATTCCAACCTTACCAACGCAGGTACCCTCAGCAAAACAGATATAGGCAAGTTGACAACCAGAGACCGAGGCAACATCCTCAACGACGCAGACAAAACCAGCAACAGCCATCCTCTTCCAGTCAACAACCTCAGAACAAGAACCACTTTTGAGGGGCTGGTCGAGGGTTCGAGAACTCCCTTGCTGCGAGCACTAACTCTCCGGTATCAATACGATTTCATTCTAAAACCATTCCATACCATCTGGGCGTCCATAACAACGGACGAATGGGTCTTACAGATTATCAGGCACGGCTACACAATTCCATTCATAGCGGTGCCTCCTCCACATTACCCTACCCCGTCCCTTTTAAGGGACCCAACTCACGTACAATTTCTGGTACAAGAGGTGCACCACTTACTACATATAGGAGTCATAGAACGAGTTCCAACAAGGCACGTAGGGAAAGGGTTCTACTCCCGATATTTTCTGATTCAGAAGAAGTCAGGTGGGTGGAGGCCGATCATGGATCTAAGACCCTTGAACAAATACATAAAAAAAGAAAGATTCAAGATGGTAACATTGGGTACAATAATTCCATCGCTGCAGCGGGGGGACTGGTTCTTGTCCCTCGACCTTCAAGACGCCTACTTCCATATCACGATTCATCCCGCACACCGTCGCTTCTTACGTTTTATGGTTGCAGATGAGCACTTTCAATACAAGGTCCTTCCGTTCGGACTCTCGACCGCTCCCAGGGTTTTTTCAAAGGTCCTAGCAGTCGTCATGGCCCACCTCCGAAAACAAGGAGTAATAATTTTTCCGGATCTAGACGACTGCCTCATATGGGCCCCAAGCCACTGGCAAGCGATCGAAATGACACGCCTTACAACTCAAACCTTCGGATCGCTGGGTTTGATAGTAAACACGGAAAAATCATGCCTGCAACCATCACAGTGCATTCAATTCATTGGAGCGGATCTGGATTCTCATCTAGCCAAAGCCTTCCTTCCGCGGGACAGGTGCGCATCCATTCTGAACTTGATAGACCATGTCCTGGCACTGCAGTTAGTCCCCGCTCGAACAGTGCTCCAGTTGCTAGGGCATATGGCAGCCTCAGCGTTTGTAGTGCCGCATGCGTGCCTTCGAATGCGCCCACTTCAGATGTGGCTTTCCACCAGTTACAAACCAGCGAGGCACTCCTTGCAGAAGCTTCTTACGATTCCTGCGGCGTCCAAACATTCCCTCCGGTGGTGGACCTCTCTCAAAAAATCTACGGAAAGGCGTTCCTTTCCATCAAGGAAGCCCCTCTGCCATACTAACCACCGATGCTTCCCTACTGGGCTGGGGGGCGCACTTTGGTCAACGAACGACCCAAGGTTGATGGACGAATCAGGAATCCTTTCTACATATAAATATACTGGAGCTAAGAGCGGTCCGATACGCATGCAAACACTTTCTACCCTTCATAAGAAATACCTCTATCGAAGTCATGACGGACAACATCGCTTGTATGTTCTATATAAACCATCAAGGAGGGGCCAGATCTCGCCTCCTTTGTATGGAATCACTAAAATTATGGAACTGGTGTATCCACCACAGAATAGACATATCGGCGGCCTACCTACCAGGCCTCCAGAACATAACGGCAGACGCCCTGAGCAGAAATTTTCCCAGTGCTCACGAATGGCAACTCCACACGAAGGTCCTGGCTGGTATTTTTCACCTGTGGGGAAAACCAACACTTGACCTCTTTGCAACAGAAAACAATCGCCAATGAGATTGTTACTGCTCAAGAGCAGGGAGGGGTAAGAGGTCAATGGGCGATGCCTTTTTACTCAGCTGGTCCAGGGGTCTCCTTTACGCTTTTCCCCTGATACCTCTTCTGCACAAAGTCGTCCAGAAAATAAAGGCCGACAGAGCATTGGTCATTCTAATAGCCCCGGCTTGGCCGAGACAGACTTGGTTTTCAGACCTCCTGCACCTCTCACTCTGCAAACCGATCAGCTTACCTCTCCAACACAACCTTCTTTCTCAACATTACGAGCAATCTCTTTCTCCGAACATCCACAAACTACACCTAACAGCCTGGATGATAGATTGTTCTCTTGCGAGGAACTAAAGTTCTCGGAGAACGTCAAACATGTATTAATCAATAGTAGAAAACCATCCACCAGAAAGGCCTATCTTCATAAATGGACTAGGTTCTCCACTTGGTGTAACTCATTGCAAGCTAATGCACGGACCTGTAGCATTTCAACTATCCTAGAGTACATACTACACCTGAAATTGGCTAATCTTTCCATCGCTTCCCTAAAGGTACACCTTTCAGCGATTTCTGCCTTTAGAAGTAACGATCTGGGAGTTCCATTATTATCCCACCCGACAGTTAAGAGATTCATGATTGGCTTACAAAAGCTATACCCCCCAGTCCATGCTCCAGCAGTATGCTGGGACCTTCACCTGGTGCTCAAATCCCTAATGAAGCCGCCCTTTGAACCGTTGGCAACATGTTCGCTCCTTCATCTTTCTATGAAGGTGTCCTTCTTGGTTGCGGTTACATCCGCACGACGGGTTAGCGAACTCAGCGCATTAATGGCAGATCCACCGTTTACAGTGTTCTCTCATGACAAAGTATCACTCAAACCTCACCCGAAATTTTTACCTAAGATAGTGTCCGAATTTCATATTAATGAGACAATACACTTACCTGTTTTCTATCCGACACCTCACAAGACTCCAGAGGAAACCATCCTTCACACCTTGGATATCAGACGGGCACTGGCGTTTTACCTGCAAAGAACAAGATCATTTAGAAAATCTGACAGTTTATCACCCTAGCTCCCAGGTCAAAAGGGAAATCTCTCTCTAGCCAAAGAATAGCGCAATGGGTTTCATCTTGTATCCAATTATGTTACAAACAGGGTCACTCACAGCCACCATCAAAGACTAATGCCCACTCAGTTCGGGCGGTGGCAGCCTTGACGGCTTTCCTCAAAGACGTACCCATTATTGACATTTGCAAAGCGGCCACCTGGTCCTCTCCTGAGACCTTTATCAGACATTACGCTGTCGACAAATTTTCTAGCAATGACACCCGTTTTGGCATGTCAGTGCTTTCCACAGTCTCTACAACACACGCATCCGAAGTCCCTCCTCCACTTCAGGGTACTGCTACGTAGTCACCTCAAGTGGGGCACCTACAGGGACATCACTTGATGAAGAAGAGGAGGTTACTCACCTGTGCAGTAACTGGACTTCTTCGAGATGTGTGTCCCTGTGGGTGCCCCACGACCCGCCCGCCTCCCCTCTACTTCGTACGCTCTTCGTTTCTTTCAGAATCCTACCGGTAGAGAAGGAATGGCGGGCTGCGGCCGCGCACACGCGCAGCCAAGAGCGCCAATGGCTCCAGATACAACAACGCGCGTGCGCGGCCCCATGCTCTACACTGCTGTAAAGTCTCCGATGCAGGAATCCTTTCTACATATAAATATACTGGAGCTAAGAGCTTTAGAATAACAAGAGGGGAAATATAGAGAGCATTTAGAGAGCTTGCATCTTCTAAAAACTTTTTAAAAAAACCAAGACAGTGCAGATTCTTTGTCCCTTGCTAGTTTTTGTAATTTTCATCTTTAAGAACATAAGATAAGCCCTTTGAAAGGTCATAGTCACTTATGTGTATTCAACTTTTTTCTTTTTACAATTTTTTAAAAAGCAAAACAGCACAATAATTTAAACTTAATATGTAGGCTTGAATATAAAGATCTTGATCCGTATGTCATAAATGCTTGGAAAACCCAAACTGAATTTTTAAATAACAAATGAAAATAGATGATAATCATAATCTAAAAACAACGATAATTTGTTTACCCTTTATTGTATATGGTATTGGAAGATTCCTTTTATTTATTGTACCTTTAGTAATGTCATTGTAGAAGAGGTTTTGTACTGATGGCAGGGCAAAAAAGGTAACAAATATCCCTGGCAGATAAGATACGTTAATGTTTTCAGCATTTGAAATGTTCATCTCTAGTGCTGTTTTGTTTATTTTTGTCCTGCAAAGCATTCTTCCATTGCAATTTTGGCCTTGCTTTTCTTAAAATAAATGTCTAGTCATAGAAATAGGTGCACATCTGTAAAATGAAACAAACAGCAGAAACAAACAGTGTTGCTGTCAGAAAGAGGAGATAAGAGTACAGATCTTCATAATTCTGCATACACATAACAAACTCAGGAAGATATATTTTGATCCTGTGCTCTCTCGAATAGATAGTAACACAAACTGGTAGCATCTTCTTTTCCTGAGTCTGTCGGGAAGGATTAACACAATAAAAATGAATATTCTGCCTAGACTCTTTTATATTCTAAGTACTCTCTCTTCATTTGTGTATTGTTTTAGAAAATTTTATAGCATTATTAGAGCATACATGTGGAGCTCTGGACAACACCTGCAACTATCATTTAAAAAACTCCAGTTCCCTACAGACAATGGGTGGGTGGCAGAAATTGGGCTCTCTGACCTACAAAATCCCTGTTATGCTTTTATCATGTTACAGATGACAAACTGGTTTAGCATGTTAATACCCTTGTTCCTGTGTGGGTGGAAACTGAATGTGTATTTATACAGCTGATTTCCCCCATTCCTCTGTTCTTCATTTGATCCAACGAAGAAGACTAAAGGTGCCTAGAGTGGTAGCTTTGTGAAAGCCCCTGGCTATCCTAACAACAAGGTACAAATTTCATCTTCTATGTCACTCAAAAATACCTATTTGGGTCAGCCCACACTTGCAAGTTAGAAACCTGTAATTTGAAAGAGCAGGCTGAGTAGAGGCATTGTATGGATTTTCAGTTAGTCAGAAATGAGGACTTTGTCCCTTATCTCACACTGAAGCATGTTATGACCAGCTACTCTGAGTAGAGTTTAAAAAAAAAAAAAAGATTTATAGTTAAAACATCAATTTGGTGTGAATGCCAGAGGCCCCGGAACTGTAGAAATCCTTTATAAACCCCCCAAGCCTATGTTCACTATGTATATGCTAATGAAGAGGAACTCCACTAAATGGAGTCTTTGTGAAAGCATATTAAGGGAATTTAAGATAGCCCTTAAAAGAATTCCAAAGCCAGAGCATATTATGGAATATTAAAAATACTCCTGTGGATCTCAGGCTATGCTTAACACAGTAAAAGATTTTTTTCATAATGTATTGGATGCCAATGAGTTACACACTATAAAGACCTTATTTTCTGATGTTTGTTCTTGTTGTAACAAAGAAAAAGGAACCTTTTTGCATATGCTGTGAGAATGTCCAACAATTAGGTAGCTGTGGACACGAGTTCAGAGTGCCTGATTTTATAAAAATGAAGGAGTAGTTATGCCCAGAGAAGGACAGTGGTATTTGGACCTGTTTGGAAGATACACAGAGGCTCCCTTCTTCTTGTAATCATATCATAGCAGATCATAAGCCTGTTTCTTTAGTCTTTATGAAGTCCAACTGACTACAGTAGAAATTTAGCTTGAATTACTGCATGGGTGGGCCATGTGGCCTCAAAGTACCCAATGTGTGCACAGTTATTTTGGACAATCCCCATGAAAAGTTTAGCTTTTCTGTCACCAATTCACCTGTAAGTGGTGGAACGAGGGTGTTCTTGTGACTTATGCCCATGTGTACACTCCTTGGCTATACTTGATGCTACATGCTGCTCCTTTTTATGATTTTTATTATTCATTAAGAAGTTGAAGATTATAAAATAAAATATGTAATTTAAAATGTATATACATTAAAATACATTGTTTGTGGTGTCTGTGAAAGTAAAAATATAGTATCGAGATCAAAGCTTATTCCTTATAATTACTAATATGTTTCTGCTAAATGTACTTTAGAAAGAGTGACCCAAAAGCTGCTCATATCCCAGCTGAAAATTTCCATTGTTCTATTTGTTTTTCATTACTCTTAAATAATTACTGCAGGAATTCTTAAATTGGATGATTTTCAAAGAGGAAACTTAACAACCATATATGTAGTCTTGCAGCTGTGAAAAAAAATATAATTTACATCTGTGTTTATTTGTGACACTTTGGGGATAACTTCAGAGAATTCACCTTAAACTTGTATTCCTAATAGAATCCCATTATCCTCAAGGCAAGTCTGAAAATGCATCTGCTTTCT
The DNA here is from genome assembly GCA_007922175.1 of Pelusios castaneus. NCBI lineage: Eukaryota > Metazoa > Chordata > Testudines > Pelomedusidae > Pelusios > Pelusios castaneus. Next base: position 17,108,431 of record ML685786.1, read on the forward strand.
TCTTATCTTCTACTGCTATGCGTATACACCTTTGTTTCTTGTATTTATTCTCAGTGTTCAAATCATTTTGATAAAAGCTTGCTAAATAGATTGTAAAATATATAGTTCATCTTCTGAAAGGGATACTGTAAAGGAAGGAGAACAGAGGGCACCTTCCAATTTAAGGAAGATAATCTGGTTTTGCAGCTTCTATCCAAAATCTAGCAAATTAAAGTACTCCTGATTGTACCACAGCACGAGTCAGTTGCTTTTTATTTTCAGGCCTTTTACAAGGTCTGAAAATTTGACAGTGCCAATAGATTGAGAAACAGAATAATTTCTCTACATCAACACCTTAAACTATTCCTATTATAACAAGATTCTTATTGTGTTGTCATGTACAAATAGCTAATATTAAACCTGCATTGCCTTCTCATAAGAAAGAGCTTATTGCAGGCCTCGACAAAGCTGTGTCTAGTCGCTATGGTGACCAGTTTTAGTCTAACTCCACTGCAGAAATGTAATGGAGGAGTGCCCTCTGGTGACCAAAAGTAAAATTGCTGGCGCTTAGCTGTGAGCCAATTTTGTCCACCCCTGACTTATTGGCAGTGATTGAATCTACATTACCTATACCAGAAATGCCCAGTATTTTTATATTTCCAAAACTAGTATAAACATCGACTGAAAAAACATGCTATACAATGAGCATTCAGAAGTAAAAATTAAAGCAAAGAAGCAGTTTTCTTACCCTTGAACATAAGAACATAAGAAAGGCCGTACTGGGTCAGACCAGAGGTCCATCTAGCCCAGTATCTGTCTACCGACAGTGGCCAGTGCCCAGGTGCCCCAGAGGGAGTGAACCTAACAGGCAATGATCAAGTGATCACTCTCCTGCCATCCGTCTCCATCCTCTGATAAACAGAGGCTAGGGACACCATTCTTAACCCCTTTCTGGCTAATAGCCATTTATGGACTTAGCCACCATGAACTTATCCAGTTCCCTTTTAAATATTGTTATAGTCCCAGCCTTCACAACCTCCTCAGGTAAGGAGTTCCACAAGTTGACTGTGCGTTGTGTGAAGAAGAACTTCCTTTTATTTGTTTTGAACCTGCTACCTATCAGTTTCATTTGGTGATCCCTGGTTCTTGTATTATGGGAGTAAGTAAACAACTTTTCCTTGTCCACTTTTTCCACATCAGTCATAATTTTATATACTTCTATCATGTCCCCCCTCAGTCTCCTCTTTTCCAAGCTGAAGAGGCCCAGCCTTTTCAATCGTTCCTCATACGAGGCACTCTCCAAACCCCTAATCATTTTAGTTGCCCTTTTCTGAACCTTTTCTAGTGCTAGAATATCTTTTTTGAGATGAGGAGACCACATCTGTACACAGTATTCGAGATGTGGGCGTACCATGGATTTATATAAGGGCAATAATACATTTGCAGTCTTATTTTCTATCCCCTTTTTAATGATTCCTAACATCCTGTTTGCTTTTTTGACCGCCTCCGCACACTGTACGGACATCTTCAGAGAACTATCCACAATGACTCCAAGATCTTTTTCTTGACTCGTTGTAGCCAAATTAGCCCCCAGCATATTATAGGTATAGTTGGGGTTATTTTTTCCAATGTGCATTACTTTACACTTATCCACATTAAATTTCATTTGCCATTTGGATGCCCAATCACTTAGTTTTGTGAGATCTTTTTGAAGTTCTTCACAATCTGCTTTGGTCTTGACTATCTTGAGTAGTTTAGTATCGTCTGCAAACTTAGCTACCTCACTATTTACCCCTTTCTCCGGATCATTTATGAATAAATTGAATAGGACTGGTCCTAGGACCGACCCTTGGGGAACACCACTAGCTACCCTTTTCCAATCTGAGAATTTACCATTTACTCCTACCCTTTGTTCCCTGTCTTTTAACCAGTTCTCAATCCATGAAAGGACCTTCCCTTTTATCCCATGACAACTTAACTTACGTAACAGCCTTTGGTGAGGGACCTTGTCAAATGCTTTCTGGAAATCTAAGTACACTATGTCCACTGGATCCCCCCCTGTCCACATGTTTGTTAACCCCTTCAAAGAACTCTAATAGATTAGTAAGACACGATTTCCCCTTACAGAAACCATGTTGGCTATTGCTCAACAGTTTATGTTTTTCTATGTGACTGACAATTTTATTCTTAACTATTGTTTCAACTAATTTGCCCGGTACCGACGTTAGACTTACCGGTCTGTAATTGCTGGGATCCCCTCTAGGGCCCTTTTTAAATATTGGCGTTACATTAGCCGACTTCCAGTCTTTGGGTACCGAAGCCATTTTAAGGGACAGGTTACAGTTTGGCAGTAGTTCCCTTGTTAGATTAAATGTTTGAGAGATACAGCAGAAAGCATATTAGTTGCTTTGTATATATTATAGATTTCTTTATTATATGAAAATGAAGTCCTGCTGTCCTTTGTCGCTGAATTACTGCTTCTCAAAACATTCCTTTGTTTAAATGTTTGAGATTGTTGAGGCAAAGTATCAGAGGATGAAAGAAAATCTTCAGTTTTGAATCCATAAAACTGATAACACTTTTCATTTTTGAGGAAGTGGTGGTATTTGATGACATGGGAGATCTTAATGGTGGTTAATTCACCTTGCTGAGTGAAATGCCCAGTTTGTAGGCTAACTCATTTTTTCACTTTCATATGAATGTAATTTTATTATTTGAAAATGATGCTCTATTTTACACTGCCCCTTTGTATTGCTCAATCAACCTTATATTTTCCATACAAATTGCTATGCAACCCATAATGTTCAAAGGGTTGGTATTGATTTTGTGTTTTGTTTATTTTTCTCCCTCTGTGTTTAGACTTTTAAGACAGATTTTGTCTCCTACTGACTCATCAGGAGTTGGCTGGAGTTGTTGGTCTGTCAAAGAGTGAGTTCAAACTGCAGAATACCAATGTGAGGAAAAATGGAAATCTATGCTGCTGTTAAGGCTGGCATCAGAAAACAGTAACATTCATGAGCCATTTTAGTTGTGGTAATGTTTAAAATAAACCATGAAAAAATGCCTTCTTGCAACCACAGTTTCAATGCTTAATATTCTAACTGCAGATGCTGTGCATCTTTTGGAAAATAGATTAGCAGGGATTAATTTCAGCATTACTTTGCTTTCTGAGTCTTTCTTTAGTGCAATTCTCCCCTGGCTAGTGAGGGTTGCTTGCTTTAGCTTTTCCAATTGCAGCTGGTGCATTCAGCTGCTTTCTTAGCATAAACCAACTTCCCGGAGCTCAATAACTGGCCTGCAAATTAGCAGTGTTAGAAATTAAATACGTTGCTGGACAACATGACTCAATAAATCTGAATTTAAAAAAGAAAATAAATGCTTAGAACCAAATTGTATTAATAGTGGAATTATTTTAGTCACTTACCAAGGTGGAGGGGCAAGAGCAGAAGGAATAATTAGGGCCAAATCCTGTTCTCAGGTACATACCTGTGCATCTTACTGAAACAAACCAATGCATGTTTCTCCCTTTTTCTAAATGAGTTAGCGTTTATTATCATTCCTCTCTAATTATTGTTAGCTAATTTATACTCACTTCCTCTTCAGAAGACAGCCACAAAACCATTTTAGTCTCTGTACTACACAAACGGCATGATTGCATGTATGATCTTATTCTAATTATTGAAAATATTGGGTTAAAATAATAATTGGAATTTCTAATTTGGAGAATTGTCCCAAGTAGTTATCTTTAAGCTGGTTCAGTTTAGCACTTCAAACAGGACAAAAGTGTTGGAAATATAGTGAAAATGTCAGTGTCTCAGCTGCAATTTTATAGCTCAACATTTTTACTCTTTGTAACCTTTATTTCCCCAGTTCACTATACATAACTAGGAACAGTGTTTGTGTTGAGATGAGTGATATATGAACTCAGTTTACCAGTTTAAACAAACAAAAAAAGGCTGGGGAACAGAGAACCTCTTCTTCTTTAGAGAACATAAAATAATAGAGTTTTCACTGGTTATTTTCATATCATTGCAATATTGTTTTTGTGTTGCAGCTTCTGCTTTCTCTTAGCCTTACTGTGGAGGAAAGGAAGCCTTGCAGTGCTTAAATTTCTTTGCAGAATTGTTTAAGATCTTTACCATCACATCTACCTAATATCGAAATGCCAAAAGTCATATTTAAAAAAAAAACATGAAAATCACAGAATCTATGTTTGACTTTCCGCACCCCTGTATTCACAGCCTATGCACTGTTGCTGCAATAATATCCTGCCTGCCTCAAATATATACAAGATGTCCACCCCAGGCATTGAGAAACTAATCCGTTTCATCCTCACCCATAAGAGCTTTACATTCAACGATAAACACTTTGTTCAAACTGTGCGGACAGCCATTGTTAGGCTTATTTCACCATTTTTTTTCATATTGGTTCTCCTTGTTGCCCTTTGGTGCTGTCTTGCTACCCCTTTCTCTGGGCAAGCTTAGAAAAGATCTGCTGAACAAGAATAATGGTGGGCAACTTAGAAAAGATGGTGAAGAGTCATAGGACTCAGGGACAATCTGCCTAGTGACAGAAAAGGTATTTAAGATCTCTATACAAAACACAGGCTGCTGTCTGTCCTAGTGGTGATCGTGTTCAGTTCCAGCAGAGGTCGGATAGTACTTGTTCCTGGCATCTTGTTCCTTTTCTTCTTTTTGCCCTCATTACTCTCCTCATTGTGGTTCCTGTAGTCGATCTGAAGGCGGCTTCTCTCCTGCTGGTCATGTGATCCTGTTTGGTCTTTAACTTTGATTTTGGCTCCTTATGGTGTCTGTGGAAGAGTGGTGAAGTAGACTGTTTATTTCTTACCTTTGCAACCCACGTGTTGTTAGTTTGGGGTCTAGGCTTTGAGGTTTGGGGTCTAATTTGGGGTCTACGCTTTTGGCATTAATTACCAAATTGTTCTGAGAAATGCATACTTTTTTGTTTATATATTAATTCTCTCATGTGTAACTAAGTGTTTACCCAAAGGTACCTTTGTAAGGGATAGAGCTTGGGGAGGAAGACGTCGTTTACAAAGATTGCATCCCCTCTTAAGTAAAGAATTTTGATAACTTAGTGGCAACCGCAGCAGGATGGATCCTTGATGGTGATCCCTTTTCTCTCAATGATTTTGTATTCATTTGTAGTTTACTTGGTCAAAGGTTGACAGCAGTCCATAGAACGTGTGGGAGGGAGCATTGACAATGAGTCAGTGGTTTTCCCTGTGAGACCCAGACCTGTGCTCTTGCTGGAGAGAGGGTCAAGCTGAAGGCATACTCTGATATATTGTGAGTGCTGCAGTAGTGAGCAAGAGCTTTGATTTTTTTGGCCAGAGAGGGTGTCTGGTAAGCTCTTTCTTCTGCCACAGGAAACCAGAGAGAGAGTCCAGTAAGCAAAGTCTGGAAGGCTGCTTGAGTTTAACCAGCCCTGTGTAACAGGCCTGCATAGACTGCTAGACACTGCTGAGCTGTGTAGCAGGCCAGTACTGAGTTCTGAGCATTGCCTAGGTCCAGTCTGCAGATAAGTCCAGTGAGCATTATTTGGATCATTTGATCTGCAGACTCTAGCACAGTTGCTGAGTGCTGCCAGGGAAGCAGGCTCTGACTTATTAGTCCAGTGAGCTCTGCCTAAGCTGTAAGCACTAGCATCAGTAGATATTGCTGAGTACTGCTTGGCCTCTGATTTGAGAGTCCGGTAGACAGAACAGTTGATTACTGTGTGGGCTGTGTTTGTTTGAGGTGGGTCAGACATCATTGCCAAGAGGAGCAACTGAACATATGGTGCAACAGGATGAAGTCCAGCAATAAATAAAAATTAGTTGGTATTCAATGTTAACTTATTTGCTAAATGCAAGACCCCATGGGCTGAGGATTTGTTTGTGGGGACAGATGCATATGAAATATTATGTGGAGAATGGGAAAATATGTAGTGTCCAAGCCAATACCAACAAAAAAATTTAGAATTAATTATGGTGTCAAGGGAGTTGAACAAGCATTTTAAGAGGGAAAAAAAGGAGAAATCTCAAGCCAAAGAACACGTGACACAAAAGAAAAGAGTTCACGAAGAGATAAATGTCCAAAATATTATTAGCTCAGATCTTGAATCAAAATACACAAATCAATAACCTTGAGCTGCAAGTGCAGGAATTGAGTTTGCTTCTTTCTAAAAAGGAAGAAGAAAACTATGAGTTAACTAAAAAGGTTGAAGAGTCACAGGCTGCTGTGCATGAACTAGTTAAAGAAATCAGGAGTACATAAGGGAACAGCATAAATCACTCTTCCTGCAACCATAAAATCAGCAGCTTAAGAGAAAAATTAAAGAGGGCTTAGTGAGTGATAGTTGCTATGCATCTAGTTCCCTTAAATGGAGATGGGTTCAGTGGTTCAGACTCAGAGGAGGAAGAGATTATGGGTGCTAGAGTTTTGGAAAGCAAAAGCAACAGAGGTTCAGCCTTCAGCTCCCTTCAGCTCAGAGGGTCCTAAAATTATCAAGGAGAAAGAATGCCTTCCTATGGCATGCATAAACAACAATAATTATGGACTGAATTGACAGGTGAAAACCCGATACGAAACAAAACCTTATGGGCTTGACCAGACAAGAGCTATGGGCAATATAGGTCTGTTCAATCAAGAGACAGCGTTAGATTGGCTAGCAAAAGTTAGGAGCATGCCTTCCATAAGTAGAGCAGAGACAACCTCATTGCTATGGAATGCATGAGTGGAGGGGGAGTATCATGCATTGCCTGGGAAAATCCAGCTGGCAAGTGTTGGGGAGATAGCTGAGATCTAGAAAGTGGTTTTTAAATTTATTACCCATTGGAGAGCATACTAGAAAAATTACATTTGGAAAAACAGAAATTGAATGAAAGTCCTGAGAAGTATTTAAGCTTGGAGAGGTTGTTTATTGGTTAGCAGGGATGTCTTCCATTGTGAATGGTATAGCCACCTGAGAAACAGCAGAATTCAAAAAGGTGTTTGTCAAGGGGGGTGACTTGAAAGCTTTTGATCCCAAGCTCAATAACTGTGAGAGAACTGAAAGATAAATTGAAGGAAGATCTCCAGAGAGAGGCATTTCCCAGCCAGTGGCAAAAGAAAAGAATAGTTGCTGTTATGGAATGGAATGCTTGCACAGTGTGATACCCAAAGAGTCAAAGGTTCATAAATGGGACATATTGGCCACTATGTTAGGAGGCATTGAAATTGGCCTAGGAGTACTGAACACCATTGATGAGTAGGAATTAGCCAGTAAAATAGGGGCCTTAGGTCCCATCCATTAGTAATGTCCCTCAGTAAGTTAAGTACCATGGAATATAATATTGCCAAGCTGGCAAGATTTGCAGGAGCAAGATCATTTAAAAATAGTTGATACCATAGCTGTCTTGCAGGCAAAGGCATCTATGGCCCTTGCTTGCACCATGGCTGAAAGTTGGCTCTTGGACAATGCAAAAAGAACGATTCAAAATGGTCTTAATTGCATCATTCTTGTGGAGCTGTGGAAAATGCTACCACTGAATTCAAACAATGGCACCAGGCATGTTGGAAACTTGTTAACTTTTCCTATGCCCAGAAAAATCAGACCATTATTGCTCATATATTTACCATCATTGATGCCAAAAAGAAATGGATTTTCCCATTGATCCCTATGGGTTTAAACCATGCAGTTCTGTGTTGAATCCTGTGGAATTGCATAAATGGGTTCATAAAAGAAATAAAAGTGAGTATAATAGCATCAACTTAAATTCATGTGTGTTAGAAAAAAAGAATAGGCTATTCCTGTGGCTTAGGAGTTATGAAGGAGTCTCATATATGTTTAAATCCTGTAGGCAGTAAATGTCATTACCGGCTTCACCCCCATGCCAGTAATCATTCAGCTATTGTCTTATTAAACTCTGATTGTATCTGTTTGAGAATGTGATGTAGAAAGTTTGTAGTAAGCCACTTGTATGAGATATCTCATAACCTATAAATCAATTTATGCCTCTGTTCAGAGTACTCTATTCTGGGTTGTGATATTGATTTCATCATGTGAATGTCTCGGTGCAAACTGTTTACATTCATTATACAGTCATTGTACAATCAAATTAAACTGTTAAGCTGGAAGTAAATATTTAAGCATTGAAATGGTTAATTAGACATCCTACCTCAGAACCCTTTTAAAGCAATTAGAAAGGTAAGATAAAGAGGTCATGATAACTGTTCATTATTCATCCCAGAAAATGGAAAGAATACAACAGGAAATGGCTTTCTCACATGGGTAGGAGAATTTATTCTTTGGCGACACCAATTACACTGAGACATGGGGTATCCTTAACCACGCAGTTGTACTGGTACTAATTATTCAATTCCTTATTATCAATGCTATGTTTCTGGTATGTTGGATAAAGAAAAGGTTAGCTGCTCTCAATAGAAGTTATTACCATCTAATTTCTGGAAAACAATAGAATTACCACCATGAATCTTTCATGCTATTAATTTGTTCATCCATAGGTACCAGGAGGGCATCCCAATATGCCATTCTCTTTGTGGTATATTTGGAAGCCCCCATTTCCTGGACACCACTCTCAGCTTCATAGTAAAACCCTACAGAGAACTATTCAAGAAATCCACAGATTACCACATTTACCTTCACAAATCTAGTAAACACCCAAACACACCAGGAAATCTGTTATCTATAGCCAGATACTCAATAACCACAGAATATGCTCTGAAGAGAAATTCTCATTAACATACTTAAAACCTTCTTCACCAAACAAGGTACTACCCCAGAATGGAAGATCACATCATGGAATGGGCCATCCAATTACCCTGAGAGAACCTGCTTCAATACAAGAAAAAAAAAATCCCTTTGGCTGAACACTGCACCTTTTCACCTATCACCCCATGCTGGACCCAATAATTAATTAAATAATTATAATTAGCGTGGAGCACAACACTTAGTGCCATCATCTTCCTTTCATAAATTCATATTATCCTCTTGCTCTTGCATTGTAGCACATCAACTTTGTACTCCCTGCTGTGAGAGAGACAAGGGTTTGCAATATCAAGGCCAAAGTAACAAGCTTATAGGTGAAAAGAAAGGATACAGGAATACAATATCAGTATAAATCCAAGCATTATGTTAGAACTTGATTATAGAATCTTCTGGAGCTTAACAGTGCTTTAAATGGTGTGCCACTTGGCTAGAGATTTCTGAGGACAGAATCATTCTGCTCCAAGAAGGAGAATTAAGGTCCACGAACTATTCACTTTCTTATAGCAGTGTTATCATAGTACTTTCAGAATAGCTTTAAAAAGTTTTACAAACATGGCTCTCTGCAAAACAGGGTCACAACCATGGTTATTTTAGTCACTTCTCTTCAAATCTTCATGGCTTCAGTGCTCTTTGAGATTAGAAAACTGTAGATTAATCTTTATTGCGTAATAATTGCAATCTGTTTTTCAAGTGTTACCTTACAGCCACAAAGGGAAGCTGCCAGTCAGCCTTTGCCTGAGATAATTTTGATGGAAGATACTTTTAAACTACAGACAAAGTGCTATCTTTTTCTTTGATAGATGATAGAAAATTCAAGCAAAAATCCTTGCTTTTCAATCAAATAACCATTTCTGGACAGACTCTGGTTTACTGAGTAAGGGGATCTTTAATTTACAATTGCTAAATGGAGTTAGTTGAGGAAACATTATTTTAGGAGAAAGTAACTTCTGCGAGAAAACCAGTGTGAGATAGGTTATAGAGGGTCTTGGAATAGATTTTTAAATTGACCGATGAATAAGCCTTAGAGGTTTTCAAGCATTCTAAAACACAATTTTAAAAATAACTTGTATGATTGCAGAATGTTATCTTTTATCTTTTTATTTATTTATTGGACTACCACCCGAAAATTATATGGTCCTTGTTAAATTGTGGCATTATAGTTTGGTTTTGGCATGAGAACAGACATGAATTTGAACAATGTCAGTAAATGATTAGTAATTAACTAAAGAGTGGCACACTTGGTTGTTTGTGTAGCTCAAGTGCAAGTGCAAACAAGGGACTTCTTGCATTCCTCTATTTCCCTATCCCAAGCTCCATGTGTGCCACTCTCCATTTCCCTCAATCTACCTTCATCACACTAGGACTCTGTAAGCAACCCATTCCCTGCTTCCTCTATGCCTCTGATTCCATTACTCCTCTTCTCCTATTCCAGGAGCTCTGTGTCCCCCTTCCCGCCTTACTTAATCCAAATTATTTTTTCTTTTCTTTCCATCTGAGAGAATTCATTCAGGGCATCAGTATTTTAAACTTTATTGGGGCAATCAAGAAAGGTGAGTGAGATAATATTTTTTAGTGGACCAACTTCTGTTTGTGAAAGACAAGTTTTTGAGCTACAAAGAGCTCTTTGTCAAGGACAATGAACAGAACTGAGATGTGGAGTACTGTTATGGTGGAAGGTGTTATCATGCATTTCTTTGATCTATGAACCATTGCGACCTAGTGGAAGCTGATAGGTCTCCTAGACAGGTGTCATGGACTCCAAATATCCCTCATTTCCCCCTTATAATTTTTCTGAGGGTGTGTGTGCACTGCCTCAGTGGCAGGGATTGATTCAGCAGCATCGATTGAGTGGGTCTGTGTAGACTTGCTTAGTCAATTGGAGAGCGTTCTCCCATTTAGTTCACTTCACAAAAGGTGTAAGGCTGCATTGACGGGAGGGCATCTGTCAACCCAGCCCTATGAAGATGCCTCAGTACGTCAGTGTGTGTCGAAGGGAGATATGCAAGCTCCATTATGTAGGCTGTGTGCTCTTCACCATTGCTGCCAATGTAGATCAGCCCTGGGTTTGACCAAAATGGTTCTGCTCACTGATGCTTAGAATGTTCCTTGAAATTTTAGAAATGATCAGATGCAGCATTCAAAAGTTATCATCTTACACCAAACAATCAAGTATATGACTTTGGTTTGCTATGCCAATCATTTTACCTTTCCTATTTTAATAAAACTAAATGTTTAGAGACTAGCAGGGTCAAGTATATGAGACTTTGGTCTACAGCTGAGAATAGTGGATTATAGTGAAAAACTGCTTTATAAAGATCAATGCTAATGTTAAAATTATCTGGATTTTTTAAAAAATTCTTTTTGCAACCTGAATATCATTCCTATAGTGTAGTTCTCCCTTTCACCAGGACCACAAGGAGTTGCCATTCCTCTATTGGTCTGATTAAGCCTCTACTAAGATGGGAAGGGCCATTGGTCAGGGAAATAGAAGATCTGGTTTCAAATTTATCACAAGCTTCTTGGGCAAATCCCTTACTCTTACATTTTGTCTCAGTTTCCCCATTTTTTAAATATAGGTAAAATTCTTCTACTTCACAGAACTATTTGTCTAGTACTTTGGTGCCCGACTAATGAAATCATGATAAATCTAAAAATCAACCAGGGAGAGGGTTGAGAGAGGCCTGAGTAGGCACTAGAAAAGGAACAGAATTCTTGGCAAGGTATTAATATTAATGGCTTCTGTTCTGCTTTATAAAGGTTATTGAGAACTGACCATTTGTTTAATTTAAAAAAAAATTATTCAGATAATTTATAGAGTCTGTGTACTGCAAAAAAAAAAAAAAAATTAGAGTCCTGTGGCACCTTATAGACTAACAGATTTTCTTCGGCATAAGCTTTCGTGGACTATAACCCACTTTGTCAGATGCATGAAGTGGAAATCACAGAGGAGAGGTGTATATACACATGCCAGGATGGAGGAGGACAAGTGTAGGCAGTCAGTTCAGAGAGCAGAGGGGACCTATTCACACCTGTTGATAAATGTGTGAACAGAACAATCACTTTTTGTAGTGTGATAACCATTCCAAGTCCTTATTCAGACCCAGTCTGATTGTGTCAAGCTTGCAAATCAGCTCCAGCTCTGCAGTTTCACGCTGAAGTCTGTTTTTGTAGTTTCTTTGTTGAAGTATGGCAACTTTCAGGTCAGGTACTGAGTGCCCTTGGAGGTTGAAGTGTTTTCCTACAGGTTTATGGATGTTGCCATTTTTGATGTCGGATTTGTGTCCATTTATCCTTTTGCGTAAGGACAGTCCAGTTTGGCCAATGTACATGGCAGAGGGACATTGCTGGCACATGATAGCATAAACCATATTAGTGGATGTGCAGGTGAATGAGCCCCTGATGGTGTGGCTGATGAGGTTGGGACCTGTGATGGTATCACTGGAGTTGATGTGCGGGCAGAGATGACGCTCGGGTTTGTTGCAAGTATACGTTCCTGGATTAGTGTTCTTGTTGTATGGGGTCGATTGTTGGTGAGTATTTGCTTCAGGTTGGGGGGCTGTCAGTGAGCAAGGATAGGCCGTCCTCCCAGGGCTAGAGTGGGTGTGGGATCATCTTCTAGAATAGGTTGTAGATTTTTGATGATGTGTTGGAGAGATTTTAGCTGGGGACTGTAGGTTATAACCAGTGATGTTCTGTTGTTTTCTAGGTCAGGTCTGTCCTGTAGTAGGCAGATCCTGGGTACCTGTCTGGCTCTGTCAATTTGTTTCTTCACTTCTCCAGCTGGGTACTGTAGTTTCAGGAATGCCTGACAGAGATCTTGTAGGTGTTTTGTCTGAGTGTGAGGGATCAGAGCAGATCTGGTTGTATCTTAAGGCTTGGCTGTAGACGATGGATCGTGTAATGTGTGCCGGGTGGAAGCTGGAGGCATGTAGGTATGTATTCCGGTCAGTTGGTTATAATTTATAGTGTCTGTTGTATATACATTTTTAGTAAATTATTTCAAGATATTAAGATCCATCCTATTCCACGGGCATAACTGGAAATCCCCAGTTCCTGAAGGAGACTGTCATAGCATTCATTTTAGGGTCGTTTATTTAGTAGTCAGCAATTCATAATTAAAGGCCATGGATGAAATTCTGCCCCCATGGAATTCAATGGCAAAACTCACCTTTCTATATTCATGTTTTGTAGTTCATTTGCCTGAGTTATTACAGAGAATTGTTTCTTGGGTAACTGGCTGTTGAGACTTGCCCCTGTGCTCAGGGTTTAACTGATCGCCATATTTGGGGTCGGGAAGGAATTTTCCCCCAGGGCTGATTGGCCTGGGCTCTGGGGGGTTTTCGCCTTGCTTTGTAGCACAGGGCATGGCTCACCTGCCGGTGATTTCTCTATATCTTAAAGTCCTTAAATCATGGTTTAAGGAGGTAAATAACTCAGTCATAGGTTAGTGGCCTATTGCTGGAGTGGGTGGGTGAGGTTTTGAGGCCTGCATTTTGCAGGTGGTCAGACTAGATGATCGTACTGGTCCCTTCTGACCTTAGAGTCTATGAGAACAGTAACAATCTGCATGCCTTATGAGTACTAAATTAAAACCAATTTAACCAACCTTTTTAACATTTAGGGCTTATTTTGTGGGATTTCCCAAGTGAGTTGGGATTAACCATCTTAAAATATCTTGACTTCTGAATAGTATTCCCTGCTGAGATAATAAAGCTTTACATGCTTGTACTAAAACAGGAACTTTAATATGCCTTTCAAACTCTGTTCTATGATCGTCAATATATTCAATATGACATAGGGCTTTTAGTGTCAGTTCTTCACACCTTACACTCCCAAAGACCTATGTTCTTCAAAGAACAGCAAGTAAAATCTTTAACAATTTATACAAGAAATGAATTTTTTTTTCAATCTTTAAAATCTTCAGTTACAGTGTATTAGACTCCTTAATGACTTAACTACAGGTTACAGCTTACTAGGTAACATATAATTGCATGATTCACCAAATTGCAATTTTCTCAGTATTTGAGCAATAAAAATAGTATTTCCATATTAAATAATTACATTAAAATAATTTTGGTATATTTCATTTTATAGGGATTCTGAAAAATTCTGCATAATAGTAATATGTGCCAAAGTAATATATTTTAAACACAACGATTAAAGACAGGTAGGGATAGAGCTCAGGGGATAAAAAGTATTTTAAGATGCAATTACCACAGTGCATCAAATATGTTTACTCACAGCTGTTTGCATATATGGAAATTTTCCTCAATTTATCCTTCCTTTCAATCTAATTTCTTTTACATTATGATTTCTAATATAGTATGCTTTAATTATAGTATTATATCTTAGATTCGTCTAGTGGTCACTAATATAGCAAGGTACTTCAAGCACATACTTAGTGCCATTATCTTCAGTGGACCTACTCACATACTTAGTTAGGCACATGCTTAAATATCTTGTTGAATTGAGGCCCAAATCCCTTGGTTTTCTGCCACTTAATAAGAAACCCATTACCCTTGGATTATTGTCAGCCACCAGCATCATACTTAACATGGCTGTCGGTGATCTCGTATACTCTCTTTTTCCAAATTCTCTTCGTTCATTGGTGTGCTTTCCACTGATTGTCTTTTAAAATAAAAACAATGAGAGTCCTGTGGCACCTTATAGACTAACAGATTTCTTCGGGCATAAGCTTTTGTAGGCTATAACCCACTTTGTCAGATGCATCTGATGAAGTGGGTTATAGCCCACAAAAGCTTATGCCCGAAGAAATCTGTTAGTCTATAAGGTGCCACAGGACTCTCGTTTTTGCTGTACGCAGACTAACACAGCTACCCCTCTGGAAATTTCTTTTAAAATAATAGCCAGTCACATTGTCTTAATCCATTATTATATCTAGTTAGCAGAGCTCTTTCATTAGCTGTTATTTAAAAATTTGTATTACTTCTTAAATACTTTACTAAGTGGGCTACCGATTTTTAGAGCCCCATCACTGTAGAACCTGAGTTCTTATTGTAAAAATCAATTGTGTGTAGTTTTGTGTGTTGCATATACAATCCAAGTAGAGCAAACTCAAGAGTTCTGGAATTCTCAAATATGCTAACTTTTTGTGATTATCACATTTGTTTTCTCCACTGGAATCTGCAATAATAATCATTTCCAGAGGGGTAGCTGTGTTAGTCTGTTGTTAGTCTATAAGGTGCCACAGGACTCTCGTTGTTTTTTGCAATAATAATCATGACGAGCAAGTAAAGTTAGGTACAGTGGTAACCACTGCAAGGTAGCATTTAACAAGTTATCACATAATTCTGTGATTATTAACTGTACCATGTACAGGGAAACACTATAGAACCTCAAATACTATTTGTTTGGTAGCTGTTAGTAAATGTTGCATTTTAATGGTGATCATAGTATTATTTGATGATTTGGGATAGGGATGGGAACCTTGTTTGCTTTAGAAGTCCAAGGTGCCACGTATGATGTACTATGCTAAATAGTTTTACAAAGTCTACACTCGTCTCTTGACTTTTTTCTCCATTATTGTAAAAGTGATTATCTTCTGTAATATTTGAAAAATTTGGTCGGAAATGTTTAAACTTTTGGTATCTAAAGTTAGGCACCTAAATAAGATGATTAGGTCTTCAGGACTGCTGAAAATCAGGCCAATTATATAGGCATTTGAATATGGTTTTAGATGTTTAATTTTAGATACCTGAGTTTGAAGATTTTTGTTTTGGCCTTTTTCTTTCTGATGCCTGTTTTCTCTGTTTTTTTTGTTGCTTCTGTCTTTGATGACCTTTAGCACTGCTTTTTTTACATGAACATCCTCTCTGTAATCTGGAAACTTTTTTAAAATGCTGCACTTTAATAGAAATATGGCAGTTCTAATCTTCTCCAGCACATTATATAAACTGCAGAAGATTTTAATATTAGAAAATTTGGTGTGGGAAGAATAGGGCACAGCTGCTGCAGAGGGAACCAATGAGAGAATAGCTCCTAAGGAAGTTAGATTGCTGTGGGTAGAAAAGCAAGAAGTCATACAAGAAAGAAGATGCTGGTTGTCCTCACAAATGCTCTCAATTATACTGTTGAGTCCTGAATTCATTACGGAGTTTCTGTGTTTCAGAGCCATGCCTTTCCTGCGCCCTCCATAAGATTAAGAACCCCTTTCCCAATAGGAAACATAGTTCCAGAACCATGACTTAATTCCCAGAGTTTTCAGGAAAATATTTTCCTTTATACGTTTTCTGTCAGGAAGGACAACATTTAGCACATTATTAGTAATACCCTCATGATGGTAATTGAATTGTGGCCCAAACACCCAGTATGTTAAATTAAAATACACATCCTGTGGTAGAAAAGAAATAAAACTGCTTCAATTTTCCAAACAATAAGATTTCAGTAGTTTATACTCCAGTATTTTATAACACTCTTTGACTAAACCTTGTTTGGATGTGGCTTCTCTCAGCGTAATTTGATGAATGAATAAAGTTTGACATAAGAATTATGACTAGACATTCATGTGTAAAGTTGGAAAACTATTAAATGTACAGAAATCAGTGTTACAATGATATCAAATCATTTTTTCCCTGTGTGCACTGGCCAATAGAATGTGCTGGAAACCGTAGCAACAGGAAGCATTAACAGCTATTTCACCATACACTTGTAGTCATGTTTTGTGATGAGCAAGTTAATGTATTTCATCACTGAACCCAGTAAAAGGGAGTTAGATTAATGACCTGCTGAATAGTGTAGGTACACCTAATGACTGTATGCACTCAAATGTATTAATAGATACATAGTTGTCAGGGGCAGTCTTCGGGATTCTGGGGCCTGGGCAAAAGTCAAGGATGGAGTCCCCCGTGCCGTGACCCCCATCCCACCCCCCGGCCTCACCAGGGACCCCTCAGCCAGTCTTTCTGGGGATCCCCGCCACAGACCTCTCTGGCCCCCCATGCTGGCCTCCCCCCGCCAACCCTCTGCCAGTCTCTCCAGCCTCCCCAGGTCCCCACACTGCCAGCCGTCAGCTACCCTGCCGCAGCTGGCTTCTTTGCTGTTCCTCCCCTCCTACCCCCCGCAGGCTTTGCCAAAGCTACCGTCAGGCCCCCGGACCCCACACTGGCCATCACCAGAGCTGCTGCCGGTCTCCAGCCACCCTCCAGCAGCCGGCCTCTCTGGGGCTCCCATCATGGCCCCCCACAAGTGCGGCTTGGGGGCCCCTCACCCTGTGTGGCTCTGGGCAGTTGCTCCACCTGTCCACCCGCTAAGACCACCTACAATAGTCATAAAACTATTGACAAGATCCAAAGGGAGAACCATGTTAGTCTAGTTCAGCAAAACAAAAAAGGAGTCCTGTGGCACTTTTAAAGACTTAACAAATTTATTTATCTCATAAGCTTTCATGGAGAAAATCCCACTTCGTCAGATGCTTTGAAGATGAGGAATTTACAGAATGGAAGGAAATTAAATGCACGAAAGTGTATGATATAGGATCAGGTCAGTCTATAATAGCAAATCAAAGTAGATGTTAACATTCAAACACTGGGGAACAGCATATAGAGGAAGGTGAGAAGTGTTTGAATGTTAACATCTACTTTGATTTGCTGTTACAGCCTGACCTGATCCTATGTCATATGCTTCCCTGCATTTAATTGCCTCCCATTCTGTAAGTTCCCAATCTTCAAAGCATCTGACAAAGTGGGATTTTCTCCCACAAAAGCTCATGCGATAAATAGATTTGTTAGTCTTTAAAAGTGCCACAGGACTCCTTGGGTTTTTTTTAAAATAAAAATATTGAGATTATCATAAAGTTGAAGGTTGTAGACAAATAATACTTTTAACAGAGACACAGAAATGAATGAAATGATTGCCTTTAAAATTAACTTTTTCTTGTCTACACTTGCAGGTATATATCAGAATAAAAGATGATGAATGGAATGTTTATCGAAGATATGCGGAATTTAGAAGCTTGCATCACAAATTACAGAATAAATACCACCAAGTAAGGACCTTTACCTTCCCGCCAAAAAAAGCCATTGGAAACAAGGTACTTGAAAAGGATAGAGTAATCTCAACGTTTGTTAATCTTGTGGAATTAAATACTCAATGCATTAAAGTGAAAGTTATAATCAGAGATTTAATCCTAACAAAATAGAACATGAATGCAGGTGAGTATATCCGTTTTGTTTGATGTAACGATGACACATCTCATGATATGCACAATACAATCCATAGTTTTCCTTGTTGAAGAAACAAGGAAAAAATGGTAGGGCATGGTGAATGTTCGATTTCTACATTCCTTTTAGTTACTTAATGCGAATGGTGCTTCATAATTAACCCTTTAGTATATTAAGCTAATTCCTGATTTAAGGCTATTAGAGAATTAGAAAAAAAAACAAACATACAAGGATTTCTATTGCTTACAGATCAATACAGGTGATAGGGTAGGCTTTCAGTGACATATGCCTAAAAGTTGTTATATGTGTAGAAAGTTTTTAATTATGTGTAATTAAATATTTCAGTATGCAAATGAATGATACTGGGTTTTTAATCTATATTTTGACCAAGGTTTAATAGTGTTGGGTCCAAGGTTTAATATACAAAACGGCAGAAAATCTAAACTAAATCAAGTATTAGTTACTTTCCAGTTAGGAGTTCCTATTAATTTATTCACCTGTAACAGGACTTTGATTTGGAAGTGTTATATGAGGGAAGGGATCAGAAGAAGACTGGAAAGAAGATTCATCGGAAAGCATGGGATGCATTGTCCTAAGAACAGGAGTTCCATGACCACCACTCGCAACAGGAGGAGACAGGTGGTGGTGGTTGGGGACTCCTTCCTAAGGTGCACAGAGTCATCCATCTGCTGTCTCTGGATAAATCAAGAAGTATGCTACTTGCCTGGGGTAGAATTCAGGATGTAATGGAGAGTCTACTGAGACTCTTCAAGCCCTCCTTTGAAGGAAAAGGCCCAAGTAGGAACCACTGAATTGTGGAAGTAAATGTGTGGTTATGCAGGTAGTGTCAAGAGAGGGCTTTGGATTTTCTGACCATGGAATATTCCAAGAAGTTTTTCTTATTATGGTACTTACGTACCTTGCAGAGGTTTTCTGAGGATAAATTTATTGAAGATTGTGAGTCATTCAGATACTGCAGCAATGGGGTTCATATCTATAGTTTAGTTAGCTTGATATATTCAGACGTACCCCCATCTTGTACTTTTAAATACCATTCTCTCATTTGTGATCTGTGTAAGTCTAGCTGTTCATTCTGTTTCTTTTAAGGAACTCTTTCTTTTGGAAGCCATTCTCTTCACCACTATAATGTGTTCTGCAGCCGAGTTGCTTCTTAAAAAATTAAATACCCTTCAGATCAGAAGTACAATTTCATATGCATTGTGGCCTATTTAAGTACATTTAATATAATGTTCATAATTTCATTAAAGTATTTGCTCTGCTTTCATCGTCATATTTATCTGTAACTACTGTTTATTTGCAACTTTGTATAATAACTTCAATAATTCATAGATTTAGGGCAAAAGAGACCATTAGATCATCTATTTTGACATCCAGTATGATATAGACTGATCTGGGTACTAAATAGCCAGTTGTGGTTTTGCATTTATATAATCAGTCTAATATGTAGTGTAAGCTAGGTACCTTTTAATTACTAAAGAATCTAAATATGTTTCAATTATTAGTTTTTTAAGCATGGTAGTAGAAGAGTGCTATTACTACTTACTCTAAACTTTTAATTTTCCTGTCTAGTGGTAATTGTTCTTTGATTTTGGCCCGGGGGGGGAGGGGGAGGGAAGGAAATGATAAATCTGTCCTAGCCACAGATGTAATGATGAAAAAAGAAAGCTGAAATATTAAGGAAAATATTTACCTACGGTTATGTGTCCTCCTTATACCATCTATTTTACCATAGTACCATATATATGTCAATAATATAATCCGCTGTAGCTGTGTTGGTTAGTTACTCTGGAAAGATAAACACAGTTTTTGTGCATTCATTATATGAAGCAATTTAAAAGTGTAAGAAACCAAATATGAGACGGTGGTTTATATTTTTCCAGAATCTTTAAATGGAACTAAGAATCTCAGTGGACGTGGATCCTGAAAGTTTAAAAAAAAAAAAAAACCCAAAAAAACCCAATAGTGACTCTGATTTGGGTCTAAATAAACTCCCCACCACCTTGCTCCAAGGCTGAGTAGCTGGGCTTGCTAGGGGACACAGGATGAGCAGTCATGCAAATACCATGGGATGCAAAGTATTAGTGATGCTTCTCTACAGCTGATTATGCAGCCTAGAGATTACAATGGGCCTCCACTGCTTCAGTGTCCATGCTTTATACTGTTAGCATTGGATTCAGTAGCCTATCTCTACCTGGCTTGCTCCAGCCAAACCCTACCTTGTAAGATCATCCTTTCCTCCCTATGCACAATGGCTTCTGATGTCAGCCTCTATATCCATGCCCTGGCTTCCCAGATCCTGTTTCTCTGCCCCTGCAGTGATAACATGCCATTTCCACTGTGCCTGGGATTCGCCATGAAGAAGGAATCAGGGATTAGCTTTTGGGTGAGAGTCCAATGAAAATCATACATGAGATACAGATTTACAGACTTGTTAACTTGTTTGTCTTCACAGACTATACATTCAAATTAATAGAGAGGGGGACACACAGGGTTTTACATGTAGATGGCTTGTTTATTTTCCACGATCCACAAACATATTCAAGTCTTATAAGTAGGAGACTGAGAGTCCTTATAAACGCGCTTGGCCACTTAATAAATTTGTACTCTGAATTATGTTTACCTCAAAATAAAATTAATTACTAATATACTGAGTTAATAGCAAAGGCTTTTCTGGTGCCAGCAGGAATTAGAAGGGGCACAGCTGGGCATTTTACACCACCTTGATAAGTCCTTACTTACAGGAATACTACATTGTTTCCAAGCATCTTAGATGTGGCACATTGCACAGTATGTGTAATGTGTATACAGTATTTTTTAACAGTATAGCATGTGGTTCCATTATACTTGGCCCGGATAAAGACATGAGTTAATGAAACTTCTTATCAGGATACAGACTACTTCCCTGAAAGTCCATACGGCAGCATTTCCTCTTTTCCATGAATTAGAAGAAGGTAAATGCATCTGTGTTAAGCTTCTAATGATTAGTTTTGTAGTAGAAATAATACATTTTAATCCTCTTATTTAAAAAAAAACCATGAGTTGTGTGATGGAATATCATTTTGGTTTTCATTAAATTATGGAAAGCTTCTTGTGAGCTTTTTGAATCCTGCATTATCATTTACCTTACATTAAAATATTTCTGAGTTACATTTCAGCTCATGGAATCAGTAGCTTTCAAAAATTAGCATGTGAGCCACATATTCACTTATAATTTTTATACAAAGAAGGTAGAATTCCATTTTCATCCAACAATTTCTCTAATGTTGGAGTTCTGCCTTAATGATACATTGATCGATTATTGTTTCCCCTACTCTCTTATCAGATCCCTTAAAGCAGGGGTGTCACTCATTTGCTATGGCAGGCCAGATTTGACTTAACTATACTTCAAGTGGGCCATATACACCATAAATCAAAATATTATGGCACTCTCGCAAGAGCACCAAAAAATTGTGCTCTGTGATATCTCTGTGTGTGCGTGCGTGCGCACGCGCCACAGGCCGGATGGAAGAAGTTTGCGGCCCATGGGCCTCATGTTTGACACCCCATACCTTAAAGTTTTGCAATACTTTACAATGAGAAAATGACTACCAATTGGACTGGGACGCTGGATCTGACATGAGAATAGGTTCTGCTGCTGAGGTAATACATGATATCTGCTAGCTGGTGTTGGGTTTGGCATTATTGGTCAGTTGTGATGTCTCGGGCTCTGACACCTATATTGCATCCTCTTACCCTCTGCACCTCCTGCTGTGTGTTCTATAGTACTCCTACGCATCGTCACTCATTTGTTTATTTCCACTGAATAGCATATAGTAGCTTTCCTGCCATTTAGATTCAGTTGTCTCTGCACTTACGCAGTGTGGATTGATTTTCAGGGTATTGCACATTTTTTGTGTGGGCTGAGACTTGCTGTGCACTAGACTGTGTTATACTGTGCAGATAATAATTCTACAACCATAAGCACATGTTCAGTTTTATTTTCATTTAAGTGAATCACAACTTTTGGCAGCATGTTCTTGAAGCAACTGTACATTAAACCTCATGGGAAGCATTACATTCGGTGGATTGTTGAAAGATGGAGAGAGGCCATTGAGCTACTTTCCTGTGCCAGAAAGAGTTGGATTTCTTGGTACAGTAATTTCTGTGGGATTATGTTTATGCCTGGGAATTATACAGGTCCATCTGAGCCTTGGGATTAAGTGGGCCGATATAGGTCTTAGATAGTTAGCTGTTCAGTAATGATGATTGCAAGAGGGAGGTGCTGGTGATCATCCTTCCTTTTCAGTTGCTACTAGAACATGTTGCCTTTCAGAGGTACAGAATTACTTCAGTGAAAGTTGCTCTTTGCTCAGAATTATGACAGGAGAAGTGGTGGTGGGGAGTCCTTCCATAGTTAAAATTACAAATAGCTTCCCATTTCCTGTCTGTCTTCTGCAAAACTCTTCTTACCAGCTGTACACAGTATAAACTCTGGAGATGTCTCTCTCTCAATTTCCAAAGATGAGGTGTGAATTCACATAAACAATTAAACAGGTTATTTTGCTCCGTGAAAACAAAACTTTTGGATGGTTTTAGAGTATGTCATGAGAAATGCATTCAGAATGCTTCCTCCCAAACCTGAGACACTTGGCAATCACTTTTTGGTAGTGTTATTCTCCTTGTTCATCCTGGGCCTTCATTTCTGTGTCCTGTAGGAAGTCACACTTACCAAATTTAGTGAAATTCCAGGGACACTTACTGTATTCTCTCTGCAAAAAGGATGATACTAAATGTTCTTTGCAATGGCCCAAGTCTACTAGTGCAGAAAGTCACAAAATGCTATCTGGAGCGGACTGGAGCACTGAAGAGTAAATCTGCCACGAAGGCTATCACATGGAACAGTATATGGAGTGGTGTTAACTCTCCTACCTACTTTAACAGAGATGAAAGAGCTCATATATAAGTTCAGAGAGACCTGAAGCTTTGTCACAAAGAAAATGGAGATAGAGAATAAGGTTGCAACTGAATGAAAATAGAAAAAATGTCCAGGAAATCAGATGTCTAATTTTGACACTTCTGCAATTGTATATAATGGCAACTAGCTGTGAAAGGGGAAAATACTTGACAGTTGAAAAACAGTTAAGATTTAGAATACCATGTATTATTTGATATGATTATTATATTTGCTGTGCACCAATTCCTTTCATTTCTCTAGGATACATTGTGTTCTGTGTTCATGGTCTCTTCAAAATTACATAGCTACAATTTAGTCCTAACTCTTTTAAATGGGGGAAACATAAGTCTATTGTATGGGCAGTTATGATAGATACATATTTGTCCTCTTTCCACCTGGCATTCTCACCCTCCTGAGCAAATTAGTATAAAGAAAAGAGCAGAGAGAAAAGGAAGGAAGATAATTTATGGGCAAGTAACTTTTCTTTTACATTGCAAAGTTTTTAAAATCTTGCAAAGACTTTAAAATTTAGTTAATTTGTTTTGCATTAATCACATGCATTAACTCCAATTAATTAATGGTGTTACAGGGCGGGCCTCTTCTACCCTCTGTTTCTTAGCTGCCTCTGCTCCCCAGTAGTCCCAAAGAGACTCACCAGACTGCTTCTTGTGCAAACCACGTGCTCGTTTATTCACAAATTTAGAGTCCCTCTCCCAGTTGTGCCCCAAATACTCTCAGGGCTTGGAGGCTTAGGGTTCTTCTCCTTCCAGCCTGCTGCTAGAGACCCTGTTCTGCCTTGGTGGCCATGCCTTCCAGTTTCCTGTGCCTGGCCCAGCTGCTTATATCCCTGGGCCAGGGCCTCAGCTTCTCCGTATCTCCCTGATTAGGCTAGGGTTTTGCTTCTGCCTAATTTGTTCCCAGCTGTTGTCTGCCCAGCCTTAGTTTCTCAAGCCCAGGCTAACAAGGGCAGGTGAGGAGTTTCACTACCCCTGCCCTTTTACAGACAGCCTTAGATAAAATTAAATAATTTTTTATGCAAAGTCTACATAACCTGTGGAGCTCATTGCAGCTATATATTGAGGCCAAGAATCTGTTAGTCGTAAAAGGATTTGATACTTACAAAGATAATGAGAATATCTAGAATTATCTTACAAAGGAAAAATTAGGAGGAACATGCTTCAGGGCTTTAAACCAACCAGCAGTGGTGGATGTATTTTAAGAAGAAACATCCAAAAGGGCAGGATATTGTGCATTCTGAGTAGTCACATGTTTGATTTAACATAGCAAATCTTTTCTTTCTGAGGAAATGTTTGCCATTGTCATCTATCAATCAAATTTGCTAATGTGTATATACTGTATTAAATGTTCAAGATTCAATACATATTCTTATACGTGCACTACATTTTAATGCATTTTGTGGTGCATAAAGTGGCGCAAAAGAAATTGTAAAAACCATATTGTGCGTTTGCACACTGTTTGATTATATTTCTTGTGTAATACTAGACTGACATGAAAAATCACGAATGCAGTTTAGACAACAATTTAGTTTGATGCTGTCATATCTGTTCATGAATTACAGGTGCCTGACTTCCACTTCTCTGATTTTACTGCACAGATAGCGTGCCTAGTTTTGTTTAATAGTAAATACACCTACAATGTTTGTGTGAATACTTTGATGAAAAATGAATCATACCAATCTCTGTAACTGGTAAATGTATAAGGGTATAAATGTTGGAAGAGCATGCTTTAAAGATGATGCTTACTCATTGATTAAAACAGCTAAAAAGAGTACAGCTATTTTATAAAAAGAATGTTATAGTGTAAAAGCTTAGGGTAGGAAGTGGAAGCTCTTGCTGTCCTGGTGCAGCAAAGCACTTAAATACAACCTTAACTTGATGTGCTTAAATCCCATTGAAGTCTAAAGTCTTAAATATGTGCTTAAATGTTCGTTCAGTCAGAGCCTGTGTTGCCCATAGCAACTACTCTCCATTAATGGTGTCTAATGCAGTAGTGAGCTGTGATTTTAAAAAGAAAGAGCAGAGTTGTCTCTTGCTAAATATCTCTGACCTTCTTGTATCATTTGGGCAGTAGGAGTAGATAACATTTCTCAGAAGCAGGTTTTGATATCTTGCTACTTCACAGGAAGCTACTAAAAATTACATCTCTCTAATGTCCACATTTGTCTAATATCTTTTAAAAATTAGCATACATTTACTAAACGAATAAGGCTTTAGATAGATAATTCCCTCCATTAACTAAAAAATTAAATATTCTTTTAATTTGAGTTTTCACTCATTAATGCTCACTTCCTTTGATTTTGTTTGATGTGAAATATAAACTTAACTTCTAGATTTTTCTTAAATTTCAGAGCCAAAGGATTCCAGGATTTAAAGCTACTGTTGGATCAGATACTGTATTAATGGGAATTTATATACTCTTTTTATGTAGCAGTCACTATCATATAGTTTTCAAAGATAGTATATTACATATAGTGAATATTTGAAAAAAATTATATATAGTATCTTAAAAATGTTAATAGATTCAATTTCTGTAATGTTAAAGAACTGGAAAACCAGTCAGATTAATCTTGTAATACATTAATTATACATCTTCATTCCATGTTCTCGTATTTTTATAATATTATATTTTAGTGTTTGCACATAACAAGAATATTAAATCCATAAAAAAAGTATCAGAAATTGAAACAGCTAACTCAGCCTAGAACAGCACCAGCCCAACTAATAAAAGAATGAATCAAATAGGTGAAGTATAAAATGGAGAAAATAAAATTTCTTGCTAAAATTTCTACCATATCACGTCTTGGTTCTCTCCAAAGTAGATGGGGCTTATGCTGTGTGTGGGGTTTGTGTTCAGCAAATACACACCACTTTAGATCAGTTCCAGAGGGCTAGCCATGTTAGTCTAGTTCAGCAAAACAAACAAGGAGTCCTGTGGCACTTTTAAAGACTAACAAATGTATTTATCTCATGAGCTTTCGTGGGAGAAAATCCTGCTTCGTCAGACACTTGAAGATGGAAAACTTACAGAATGGGAGGAAAAATAAATGCAGGGAAGTGTAAGGCAAAGGATCAGGTCAGACTATTTCAGCAAATCGAAGTAGTTGTTTAGATTAAAACAATGTGGAACAGCAGATTAGAATGTGGGGAGGTAGAGATAGGGGAAAGTCACTTATTGTAACAACAAAGCCAGTTCAAATCTCTGTTCAAGACCAAGGTAACGGTATCAAATTTGCATTTGCGTATTTTAGATGAGGAGTTTAATGCCCAGAGGCAAAAACCCTTCACTGAACTTTCCCTGCCACTAGCCCCCTCCATCTGAAACTAAGGCAGTGCCAACTCAAGCATGCCTACTGCTTGGAGCCACACCACCATCATTTGGAGAGAGAAGCAATTTCTCAGGAAGTCAGGCACCAGGTGGTTTATAGGCCAGTGTCAGCATCTTGAAATGAATTGCACCCTTCATGGAGTGTGGAGCCTTAGAGCAACGCGCCTGGTGAGACATCCATCACCTTTCGAAAATAGGTACCAGCAGAATACGTTACATATGTACAAACTCAATAATATGACAGTGTGAACAAAGAACTTTGTATTTTTACATACAAACCTTGGAGCAGCTGTAAAGATGCTTCACATAGCTGCCTTAATAGAATATTTAGGGTTTGTGAATAAAAAGAAATGTTCTGACACCACCCCTAGATAACTTACATATTTTGCTGTTGCCACTAATTCAGTTTTCATGTCTGCCTGTTTTATATAGCAATCAGTTGTATCCACAAAATAACACTGAAAAAGGGAAGAATTGATTTCCTTTGGAATGACAGAGTATGTATGCAAAAATAATGAGAGTCCTGTGGAACTTTAGAGACTAACAAATTTCTTTGGGCATAAGGTTTCATGGGCTCCAACCCACTTGATCAGATGCATGAAGTGGAAACTATAGTTGAGAGTTATATATACACATGCTAGGGTGAAGGAGGGCAAGTGTTAGCAAAAATCAGTTCAGTTAGGGTGGATGGAGACCCAGTCACATTAGTTGATTAGAAGGTGAGGTGTGAACAGGGACAATTACTTTTTGTAATGTGCTAACCATTCCAAGTCCCTATTGAGACCCGATCTGATTGTGTCAAGTTTGCATACAAATATATAAGTCGAAAATAGCAGCAAGTCACAATGTGATGGCAGCATTATCAAAATAGCATTATAATTTTCACATTTAAATCATCTGTTGGGGTTCCCAGAACTGTGAGCTACTGTGTTCCCTCTCTTTGCCTGAGCAAGTGAGAGCTTTGCTGCTGCTACGTGGCATGTTTAAGTGATACCAAGTGTAAGCAATAAGGATTAATATGGTTACAAATAAACAAAAGTAAAAATAAACTTCTAAGAGTAAAACTTCTGTTTGACCAATTACAATTTTTGCCTACGCAGATTTCTTACCTATATGGATTTGCCAGAGACTTCAACACCTCTGGCTTAAGTATCCAACATTCTGTGATTTTGATCCTCAAGTGATGGATCATTCAAATGTATTTTTACCCCTCTTACTTCTCTGCAAAATTCATTGTTGCTCTTTCAAGAGCCAGAAAGATTTTCTGCTGTTCTTTCCTTGTGTGATCCATCCCTGATTTGTATGTAATTGGGACATCCATTGTTTTGATTCCATAGTGGTTAATATTTACAGTGGAAACAGGTAAATAGATCCCTTCTGTCCTGTCTGGGGGAAAACCTTCCTCTCCTCTCCTTTTTGGTCACAGACTTTAAGGCATACACGCATTTCACAATGCTGTTTATCACTGGAATGTCAGAAGTGTTCAAATAATATATGACATGACACCTTTTAGAAACAGATTGATAGCAGTGTTGTAAGTGTAGTGAGTATGTCAGTCCTGTTAGGAGTTGCTGACACAGTGGTGAGCCAAGAGTGGGCCTCTGTGTCATAGCTATCGATTCAATTTTAAATTGTAGGGTAATACAAGTGCAGAGATTATATCAATACACAAAAAACCTGAATCTCAAAGGTATTGCTTTTGACAGATATATAAGCGAATTTTTGAAGCAGAAAAACTGTTTCAAGTAACTGGATGCCACAAGTACACAGCGCTAAAAGGAAAATTCTCTCATTGTCTGTCTTTCTTTGTTTTATATTTTGTTTAAAATGAAGACAAGATATTGTCATGTGAAAATTTCGCTACCTGTTAAAAGAATAAAGGAATCAGCTAATATAACAGTTTACCTCCATACTCTAGTACTTTATACTAAATGTTTACATCTTTATGGTTATGTGGTGTGAAACATAAAGTCTGCTCAAACTCAACATGCTAGTTAAAGCTACTGTGGTATGTGCTCGTACTTTTCATCTTTGTTTACATCATTTAAAAGATGGCTAGCACGTTAGCTAGTTCCACCCATCCCTCTTATACCTCTGCTCCTTTCAAAGAAACCCACTTTTTCATGTCTCATAGACTTTAAGGTCAGAAGGGACCAGTACGATCATCTAGTCTGACCTCCTGCAAAATGCAGGCCTCAAGACCTCCCCCACCCACTCCTGCAATAGGCCACCAACCTATGACTGAGTTATTTACCTCCTTAAATCATGATTTAAGGACTTAAGATACAGAGAATTCACCAGTAGGTGAACCATGCCCTGTGCTACAGAGGAAGGCGAAAAACCCCCAGAGCCCAGGCCAATCAGCCCTGGGGGAAAATTCCTTCCCGACCCCAAATATGGCGATCAGTTAAACCCTGAGCACGTGGGCAAGTCTCAACAGCCAGTTATCCAAGAAACAATTCTCTGTAATAACTCAGAACCCACCCCACGTACTCTCCCCTCTTAGGCCACTTGTAAATCCACCACACGTAGCCAAATATCAGTCAATTTCCAAAATAGGCTAATCATACCATCCCCTCCATAAATTTATCAAGCTCAGATTTGAAAGCAGTTATGGTTTTTGCCCCCACAACTCTCCTTGGAAGGTTATTCCAGAACTTTACACCTCTAATGGTTAGAAACCTGCGTCTAATTTCAAGCCTAAATTTCTTGATGGACAGTTTATAACCATTTGTTCTGGTGTCCACATTGGTGCTGTACTCAAATAATTCCTCTCCCTCCCTGATGTTAATCCCTCTGATGTATTTATAAAGAGCAATCATATCCCCCCTCAGCCTTCTTTTGGTTAAGCTAAACAAGCCAAGCTTCTTGAGTCTCCACTCATAAGGCAGATTTTCCACTCCACAGACCATCTTTGTAGCCCTTCTCTGCACCTGTTCCAATTTGAATTCATCCTTTTTAAACATTGGGGACCAGAACTGCACACAGTATTCCAGATGGGGTCTCACCAGTGCCTTGTACAGCAAGATACCTGTTTTCACTTAATGACTGAACACAGATTTTGTTTAAGCAATAGGTGGTAAATTATAATAGTTGTTTTACTTTAAACAAAAAGAAAACACACACACACACACACACGGCCTCTTCAACAGCAGTTTGTCACAGCACTTTTTCCTCAATGTTCAGTGCAGTACAGAAGTACAGACTAACAAAAGTACTTTTGCTTAGCAGGAAAATATACTGATTACTATATTATATCACTATAAACAATGGGGGTAACATTATTTAATAAATTATTAAATATATGGCCTGGAGAAAATTTTTAGATAGTGTTTCTTTATGATAGCAAAGAAAAAAAATATGACCAGTGTTGAATATAATTTATCTGTTTGAATATCCACTGGGAAAAGAGAGGAAAGTACTCAGAGATCTTTTAACATTTAATGTCTCATGTACCTTATTAAAAAATCTTCATATCATAAAGCTAAAATGTTAAACCTTATATAAATGTAGAACTTACAGTGCTAGTGAATTTGAAGAGTTACAGGATACCTTTGATTAACAGATATAGGTTGGAAGATTTAGGAAAGACAATTACAAAAATAAGACCAAAGCATCCTTGATCAGAATTTAGAGGTATTTATTTCATCTACATTTTTCCAGCTTTCTGTAATTGCCTTTATATTTGATTTTGTGCATTGAATTTACTTTTTATTAGAAATACAAAAAAGAAGGTTTCATCTGTTGTCCACATGACAATGAGACAGGTTTGAGGCAAGTTAAAATTATGGAGCACATCTTGACTTTGATAATGTTATGCAGTGTAATTTTGTGTTGAAGTGATACAATGAATGGTCTGGAAAGATCATTTTTCACTATTTTCAAATATTTACCTTTCTGTCTATTTGTACATTTAAAGTAGAAAATTTTAGCATTATAGGATCTGGTCAGTACAGCATTCCCATGACTTGTGTTACTGTTATTCTACCAATCATACTCTGCAGTGACACACACCACCTATTCTGAAAACTGTGGCACTTCTGCAGTTTGCTCTAATGTTTTTTTCCACCTGTTCAGAGAACACAGGCATTTAATTTGATGTGCCCAGTATAACAGCTGAATGATGGTTTCAGGTTCTACTAGCAATTGTGACTAGTGGGATAATATGCTCCTTGAAACAGATTTTTTTTTTAAAAGAATCATTCTGAGAATTTCATTTTAAAAAAAATAGGAAAATCTCATTTCAAAGCTAAATTTTCATTCTTCGTGCATTTGTCCATATGGATCACTCAGGTATATGTGCCTTGCGTGGGCGAGCTCTGAATCTTTGTCAGCCATGTCCATTGGGACTGAGCATGTGCCTTGTACATCTTTACGCCCACTCCAGAGAGGAATAAAAGGCCCCGACTGCCTTTCCGTTCCTGCTTGTTGCCTATGGACAAGATACCCAAATGCTCAAGGGATAATTATCGCCCCTGCCTGGGAGGACCAGTTCTTGTATTCAGACCTCAGATATCTAACAAACAGTATACCTTTTCAACTTGCAAATCTGCTGCACATCACCTCTCTGCCAAGGCCTGGTGCTTCAGTTGAAGCCAGATTGTCTGCACTTAACAACATGGAATGTCGCTGGCTGAATTCTTAGGAAAGATCTTTCTTGGAAACTGTTCAAGGGATGTAGATCCAAAGCAGAAAGGCTTCAAACAAAGATATATCAAGCAAAGTGGAAACGTCTCTCTTCATGGTCTACTCAGAATCAACTCGAGGAGTCCTCTTTGGCAGTCACCTTGGGCTGTTTATGGTCTTTAAAACATGCTCTGCTTTCAATTAGCTCTGTAAAAGTCTACTTGGCTGCTATTTCAGCATATCATCAATCTTTGGAGAGTTTTTTTCCTCCCACCTGCAGTATCTAGATTATAAAAAATCCATCTTACGTTTTCATGTATTAAGGAGCCATTTCCCACTTAGGACTTGAATATAATACTTACATCTTTAATGGGCCTTCCATCTGAGCCAATGGCAAAATGCTCTTCGTTTTACCTCTCTGTTAAGACAGTATTTGTAGTTGCTTTTACCTTAAATTAAAAAAAAAAGGGAGACATTCAGGCAAGGGGCATGTATTTTCTTACATAAATACGGAGTAAGAGCATCCTGAATTTTTATGAAAAATACTCTTGGACTTTCAGATCAATCAATTTATACATCTACCAGGCACACACCTACAGTGGGATCCATGTGGACAAAGGCATCTCAGAGTACTACAGTTTACTACAAGATAAATACCCTCTCTCTCTTTTCAAAATTTATTTTACATATTTTATGTTTAATTGCTTACATTATTTCATGACACAACAGAAGTAGGAGCGTACAATGTAAAATGTCATACGATGGCATGTCAATATGTTTTCAATATCTTTGTTGACCTACAACCATTTCTCCTAAGACACTGTAGACCTCTGCAACATGAGACCCACCAGACGAGTGCCTCCTGTGATGATAGGGGGAATGGCTCAAATAGTCCGCCATCTGGTGGTCGGTGGTTGGTCTCTTGTCACGACCAGGACCTCGGCCCTCCGACTGAGTCTTCAGTTCCCCCTTTCCGGGATATAGTCCAGTTCCAGCTGGCTCACTTGTATCAGCGGACCTCGTTCTTCACCGCTTACCTGTGGTTCCCCACCCACTGGCAGTCTGGTGGAGGCATGTGGGACCTGGACCTGCCCATTTTCCAGGTCCCGGCCCATGGACCCTATGCAGTCTCTTGAGCACCACCTCAACCCCCTTGCTCTTCAGCCTGCACCCATCAGGATCCCTGGGACATACACACCTCCCCCAGGAACCTGCAGTCCTTGTATCAAGGCTGTGGCTTCTGAAGCCCAACAGTCCCTGTGAGCTGTCCAGGATCCTGTCTCCCACAGTCCCGCTGAGAGCCTGACCTTTCTCCTCCAAGGTCTGAGGCAAACAGCCCAGAGCAGGAGTTGCAGCTTTGCCTTTATCCTGGTCACTCAGCCGTGATTGGCCCTGCAGCCTTCTGCTCCTCTTGACTAGCTTCCTGGCAGTGCTCTTAACCCCTTCCCTGCTGAAGCAGGGAAACTACCCTGCTATAGACCCTAAAAATGGTTCTTCCTCTAATTAGTACAGTGAGTGTTAATCTTATTTCCAGTTCAAAGTGTCAGTCTATTTCAGTACAACACAAAAAGGAGGCCCTTTGACTAGAAAATAAAATGAGATGTTTCATTTAATATTAAGTGACAGCTACCCTTAAAGATGAAATAAATAAAATATAAAAATAAATCAATAGAATATTTCAACTATGTCATAATAGTACATAACAAGTCAGTTGTAGTACTGCATAAGTTGACTTATAAAGCGTTCATCTACTTGAATGTTTTTGCAAAATTGTCTTCACTTTGATAAAATTACTCCTTGGCCAAAAAAAAATAAATAAAAATGTTTCAATAGGGATTTTTGTTAAAAATTAAATTAAATTAATTTCTATAATTGTTACATTATTTCACAACATCAGTACTGCTACTAGTTTTTCCATGAAGACGTTTCATCGATATGAAGACAATTTTACGAAAGTCACTACTACTACTTTTTTATTATTTTTACAGTATTTCATGACATGACTCTACTACTGCTGAAATTATTTTGCAGAAAAGTTCTATTAGATGAAATGTTTTAACCAGTTCTAGGATTGGCAGGTGTTTTCTGTGTGTGACAATTGAGAGACTTCTGAGGTAATATTATGTATAGTTCTATTCCACTCCCTGTTTCATGCATCTCACCTTGTCCTTCTGTAGAATCACAGACCAGGATTATATCTTTTCCAGATTTTTTGGAAAGGAATAACAAAGTGAAATCTGTTATTAAAAGCTGCCAATCAGTTTCAGAAAGAAAATACCATATCTTTTCTCAGAGAACAAAACATTTAATACCTACACACACATTCTTTGAAATACTTTGGAATAATTTATTACACATAATTAATTGGCAGCAAATCTATTGGTTTTCCTTATACCAACGATGTGTGAAGGTAACAGAGTTTCCTCATATAAACAAGTTAAAATAAGATACAAATTTAATCCAGAGCCCATTAATTATGAGTCCCTTAATTCAGAAAGAACTGAATATACTAGGGGCTGTGTGTCAATGACAGATTGTGACATACATATGCAAGGAAGAAAACTGGGACCTGTCTCATTTTTGGGGAGAACTGTGTGGCAGTTGTGCTACTGGATAATATTTTATAGTTTGCTTTCAAGAATAATTTTTTTAAGTTGTTTAGCGGCATTTAGCTGAGAAATCTATGTGGTGTGAGTTCATTTGTGGACTATGATAATTGGCAGTTCAAGCGGGTAGCCTTGTTAGTCTAGTTCAGCAAGACAAACAAGGTGTAATGTGGCACTTTTAAAGACTAACAAATGTATTTTTTGCATGAGCTTTTATGGGAGAAAATCCCACTTCATGATGGGTATTCTTCAGTATTGATCCTGAATTTTTTTTCTTGACATAAATATTCATATTTAATTAGAGGTAATTCAAAACAAGAGGTGGAGGAAATAATCAAATGTCTTCTGTGAACATTATAGGAGCTATATGCAGATATTGTGGAGAGAAAGCTGTTGTGGTAAGCATAAAACAAACAGGGCTGTTTCCTTTGCTCATTTGGCAGAAATGTTTATCTTTGGGGTCAGTTATACTGTATATGAGAGTACATTTGTTGTGCTCATTTTTTTCTTCTTTCAGAAAGACAAAACATAAAGACAAATGTAAATTTTATAGTGGTATATGCCAGGGGAAAAATAAAAAAGGGTGAAGGGAAGGATGCCCTTAATATTTAGCCGGATAGAAGGACCACTTATAACTTCTAATTACTTTAAATGATTTTAAATCTTTGCAATCTTGTGATGATATAATTTCAGAATTCTGGGGAATGAGAGGAAAATCCAAAGCCTTTGAAAGAAAAATTTGGATTCAGGAGTCTCTTTGCTTTGAAACATTTCTGATTGAGTATGCTCAAACTGATTAACCTGAAATGTCTTTGTATTCCAGTATCATCAGGTATGAAGAAGTAAGTGACAAGGTTAAGCCCTCAATATGCAAGAAATTTGAAGTTGCCTGTCTAATTTGTATTACAAAATGGACTTTCAAAGTATAAGGATTAAACTCCTTCTGGACAAGAGTTTATTATTAGAAGCTGGAATATTAGAGTTCAGAAGATTGCTCATTAGAAGTAATATTCTGTCTGGCCTCTTGTTTGTTTCAAAACTGAACTATGCAGAGTTTTGTCTGATGTTCATGTGTGTGAAGCCAGGCAGCCAAGTTTTGTTGCAATTTGTCCTAATCGTCTGAGATTCTTTGAAGTTTTCGTATTAGGAACTGGGGCGATCAAGTTTTCAGGACAATAAAGGTCTTGTGATTGATCATTCCAATCACTTTTTATGAAGTGTAACATTCTGGTGCAGTATATGAGCTTTCTGCATAAAATAACACCAATAGTCACAGCGGCAGGGGTGTATGTGATTTTTTTTTTATCACTTCACTTTCAGAACTTGTGGGATTACAAGGTATGTGAATCACTGTACTGTATACAACCTTGCACTACTGTGACTCATTCAGAATTCGATTGATTTTGTTTATCCAGTATAATGTAGAGTCCAAGAGTGTATAAATTAAGGATAACAAATCAGTAATAGTTACTTAACTTACTGACTATTACTACTAATTACACAAGCAAGAGATCTGGAAGCATAACTGTCCTCTTGTAAGCCATTTTCAAAGAAAATATTTTGAATTGATTGGGAGTGTATGAAAGAGTTAACTCACTGCAGGCACCCCTTTGTGGCCAAGAGTAGACATAGCAGATGATCTCCTTCTAGCATGGTGCCCTATGCAGACAATTGCTGGGTGCCTGCAATGATCTGCCCTTTTTTTCAGTTGGCCCTCTGGCCAGGTCACACATTTATGTCCACCCCTTTTGGGGTATATAAAGAGTCCAGAAAACATTGCCCTCTTGGTCAGCTAAAGGGCTCTATGTCTCCCCTTGGTTGAGTCTCAGGGTCTTGATCCTTATGGCTTAAGGGCCTTCTCTTGTGCTGATTCACTGCTATCAGAGGATAGGCTTTCTGCCTTCCTGATCACCCATGGTTTGATAGGGGAACTTGGGTCTGCCCTTTCTGTTATGTTCTGATCCAGGATCCACTGGCAGGCAGCTAAGTCCTGCATCCAGAAGTGCTATACTGCTGGTTCCCTGGATCACGTCAGTGTCCTTATGGAGGCCAACAACTTCAGTGTTGAGGTCTTAATTATCCAACATCAGCTGAGGTGATGGAACTGAGGGAGCACTATGTGCACATGTTTGATGTGTGCCTACCAAAACAATTGCTGTTCACATAACTCAGCAAAGGAGAAAGGAAATAGAGAGGCCTAAAGAAGCATTTCAAAGACATCCTCAAGACAAACATCTAGAGATGTGGCATTGCTATTACACACAGGGAAACATTAGCCCAAGATAGCGTTAACTAGCGACGACTTGTCAGAGAAGGAACGACCAATTTAAGAAAAATTGCCTCATCCTGGTCATAAAAAAAATACCATAAGAGTCCATGAGAATGACACTCATCCACTTGAATGTACTTCTGATGACAAAATATTGTCCTAAGAGATAACACAATCATGGCAAATGATAGTAAATACAATTCCTATACAGTGTTGAAAAAAAATGTCTTTAGTTCTTTTCATTAATCTCCTACAATAACTTTCTGTTAATTGAATTATAAATTGCAACTATAGTGTATATTACATAAAAGTTTTTAAAATTGTTTTACCATTTAGTATTCGCAGATTATATATCGCTGATAAAAAAGCAGATATAAAGCAATATATTGCACTGCCGATTGCATTGTCCCGATGAAAGTATATTTAGATAACAGTAAGCATTGAGTGATTTCCACTGTAGGTATGATTATATTTTTCTTGAGATAAAGGAAATTGGAATGAGATTTTTTGAATGTTTACTGAATCATCTTCTGTAAAACAAGCTTGGAGCAAGAATCTGGAAGCCATACACGTTAAATTTTTAAGTCCTATGGCACAATGCATAGCAAAGATAGCAAAGAAATGTAAATTGAATTAGATAATTTCAGCATTCCTTAAGAAACTTCCCGAGATCACATTTGGGATAGTTTTCACTTTTTTGATTAACATAGAATCATAGAAACTGGACCATGAGAGGTCTTCGAGTTCATTCCCTGCACTCATGGCAGGGCCAAGTACCCACTTAAACCATCCCTGACAGGTGCTTGGCTAACCTGCTCTTAAAAACTTCCACTGATGGAGATTTCACAACCTGCCTAGGCAACTTATTCCAGTGGTTAATCACCCTGACAGTAGGAATTTTTTCCTCATGTCCAACCTTAAACCTCTCTTGCCATCATTTAAACCCATTGCTTCTTGTCCTATCATCAGTGGTTAAGGAGGGCAATTTTTCTCCCTCCTCCTCGTGACAACCTTTTAGGTACTTGAAAACTATTATCATGTCCCCTGTCTCCTCTTTTCCAAACTAAACAAGCCCAGCTCTTTCAATCTTCCCTCATAAGTCAAGTGTTCCAGATCTCTAATCATTCATGTTGCTCTTCTCTGGACTTTCTCCAGTTCGTCCACATCTTTCCTGAAATGAGATGCTCAGAACTGGACACAATACTGCAGTTGAGGCCTAATCAGAGCAGAATAGAGTGGAAGAATTACTTCTCATGTCTGTCTTACAATATTCTTGTCAATACATCCCAGAATGGTGTTTGCTTTTTTTGCCACAGTGTTACACTGTTGACTCATATTTAGGTTATAGTCCACTATGCCACCCAGAACTCTTTCCTCAGTATTTCTTCCTAAGCAGTCATTGCTCATTTTGTATGTGTTCAATGGATTGTTCTTTCCTGAGTGGAGTACTTTGTTCTTGTCTTTATTGAATTTCATTCTATTTACCCCAGACCATTTCACCAATTTGGCCAAATCATTCTGAATTGTGATCCTATTCCCCAAAGCATTTGCAACCCCTCCCAGCTTGGTATCATTAACAAACTTTATCAGTGTACTCCCTATGCCATCATCTAAATCATTGATGAAAATATTGAACAGAGCCGGACCCAAAACTGATCCCTGCGGTATCCCGCTCATTATGCCCTTCCAGCATGACTGTGAACCATTGATAACTACTCTCTGGGAGTGTTTATCCAACCAGTTTTGCACCCATCTTATAGTAGCTCCATCCAGGTTGTACTTCCCTAGTTTGTTAATATTTGTTAACATATATCAACAAGGAAACTGAGAAGATATAGAAAAAGGCAAGCTGAAAGGTATACTGAATTAAAGATCTTAGACATTTGAAAAGTATGGAAACTTCAGTAGATCTGTTCTCTTTGTGAAATAGAAGATTAAGACAATGTTTGGAGGTTTTAAAACATTCTAGAGAGTAGAAAGCTTTTATCAACAAAAATGATGAGTAGCTTGAAGTTAAATGCTGTGTCAGTAGTTTAATGAATCTACAAATGTATTTGACATTAAATATTTGTAATTCAGTGGATTGATAAATAATGATCAGCTGTTCAATAATTGTGTTGTTGGTGCACGTTCCGAGTGGCCATTTGGAACTGCCTACCAGAGATAAGAAATACAAAATAAAGATTGTTTAAAAAAGAAGTTAGATTAGTGTTTGTGGAAAGAAAGAATGGTAGATGATAAATGCTAATTGAAATGAAGCCATTGGGATATCACATGCCCATAAAATTTGCCCTATTTGCCCAATAATCACTGAGTTTTGCTACCTATATATTGTGGTCTCTGCTCAGTGTGACTGTTTCTTAATGGTTTATTTTCTAAACTATGTGGAATTCTTCTTCTTGTTTGAGAAAAGCCAAGATTCTTCAAGCCTGGTGCATTTTAATAGTTTTTTTCATTAACATTTTTAATTTTGATCATGAGTTTATGAAGCACAATGGATGTTAAATATTTTTATCTTCCATGAGCAATACTGCTTATTTTCACCATTCAAGTTTTATTGTGATTTTTATAATGAAATGTTAGTTCTTCGAGTATTTGTCCACAATCCATTAAAGGTGATGAGTATGTGCCCCCAGCACTAAAGTTTGGAGTCTTTTGGCCAGCAGCATCCATAGCATATGCATGTGCACTGAGAATCATAGAATCATAGAATCATAGAATAATAGGGTTGGAAGGGACCTCACGAGGTCATCTAGTCCAACCCCCTGCTAAAAAGCAGGACCACTCCCCCTAAATTATCCCAGCCAGAGTTTTGTCTAACCGAGCCTTAAAAATCTCCAAAAATGAAGATTCTACCACCTCCCTAGATAGCCCATTCCAATGCTTCACCACCCTCCTCGTGAGAAAGTTTTTCCTAATATCCAACCTTGACCTCCCCAGCTGTAATTTGAAACCATTGCTCCTTGTTCTGTCGTCTGTTACCCTCGAGAACAGCCTAGCTCCCTCCTCTTTGGAGCAACCCTTCAAGTAGTTGAAGGTTGCTATCAAATCTCCCCTCAGTCTTCTCTTCTCTAGACTAAATAAGCCTAGTTCCTTCAGTCTCTCCTCATAAGTCATGTGCCCCAGCCCCCTAATCATTTTTGTTGCCCTCCGCTGGACTCTTTCTAATTTGTCCACATCCTTTCTGTAGTGGGGAGCCCAAAACTGGACACAGTACTCCAGATGCGG
Organism: Pelusios castaneus; assembly: GCA_007922175.1. Classification (NCBI taxonomy): domain Eukaryota; kingdom Metazoa; phylum Chordata; order Testudines; family Pelomedusidae; genus Pelusios; species Pelusios castaneus. Next base: position 17,147,389 of record ML685786.1, read on the forward strand.
CCTGACCAGTGTCGAATAGAGGGGAATTATCACATCCCTCGATCTGCTGGCAATACTCCTACTGATGCAGGTGCTCTGTGCTCTGTGTCGAGGATATACAAGGGCAGAGTGCACCATTCAGTTCTTCTAATTATCTGTTAGCTCCAAAACAGAGCCACTAACTCACTGTCTTTGAGACTATGCTATGGCTCAGGATAAGCCAAGAAACAATTCTTAAAGACTTATTAAATTAATTAATTTAGCAGTAAGGCAGTAAATGTGATAAATGCAGTGCAGAATAATACATGCATATTGATTGCCAAGAACATATTCTACCCATCTATAGTCAGATGAAAGTTATCAATTATTTTTTTCTCAAGAATAAAATTTATGATGATAATGCAACTGTTTAAAGCTGTTATGCTCTGAAAATTACCCCCACGTGCATCCGTCTAGTATAGGGGTTTCAAACTTATTTTTATGTGGTGGCTCAGATTTGACTTAAATGGGCCATACATACCATAAATCAAAATACTACAGCACTCTCGCAGCATCGCAGAATGCGTGTATGCGAAACTGCGAGATACCTCTCTCTGTCTGTTAGGGAGAAAGTGTAGTCTCACGGAGCGCAGTCTCGCATAGCCAATGCTCTATGATGTCCTGACACTCTTGCAGCATTGCAGAGCACTGGGTATGCAATATCATTCTCTCTCTCTGTTAGAGAGAGATTGTGGTCCCACCGAGTGTAGTCGTGGGCCGGATGGAAGATGTTCACAGGACGCATGTTTGACACCTCTGCTCTAGCATCAACAAGGGAAAGAGAGATGGGTCAGATCTTCAGGGTATCTCGAGTCCTCTCTGTGTGGAATTGTCTGATTTGGAAAAGCCCACTGGTTTGACTGGTCCCTTGAAGGCTCCTGTGACATCACCTGAATTGATGGGGTCTAAATTAGCTGTTACCACTCGAGAGTTATCTTGGAGTCATGGTGGTTAGTTTTTTGAAAATTTCCATTCAGTGTTCAGCAGCAGTAAAAAAGATAACAATGTTGGGAATTATTAGGAAAGGAATAGATTATAAGACAGAAAATATTATATTACCTCTTTATATATCCATAGTACACCCACACATTTAATACTGCATGCATATCTGGTCACCTCAGAAAAAGATATTTTGGAATTAGAAAAGGAACAGAAAAAGGCAACTAAAATGATTAGGGTTATGGGAAAGCTCCCATATGAAGAGAGATTAATAAGACTGGGACTTTTCATCTTGGAAAAGAGATGACTAAGGGGGGAATATGATAGATGCCTATAAAATCATGAGTGGTGTGGAGAAAGTAAATAAGGAAGTGTTATTTACTCTTTCTTATAACATAAAAACTAGGGATCACCAACTGAAATTAAAAAGCAGCAGGTTTAAAACAAACAAAAGGATGGATTTCATCATAAAATGCTCAGTCAACTCGTAGAACTCTTTGCCAGAGGATGTTACAAAGGCCTATAAAGGGTTTATAAAAAGAATTAAATAAATTCATGGAGAATGGGTCCATTAATGGCTATCAGTCAACAATTGCGGTTTACCAGAGGCTGGAAATGGCCAATAGGATGGATCACTTGATGATTACCTATTCTGTTCATTCCTACTGAAGAATCTGGCTTGGGCCACTGTCAGAAGATGGGATATGGGGGCTAGATGGGCCATTGGTCTGACCCAGTATGGTTGTTTTTATGTTTTATGAATTATTCTTGTACTTGCTTTAGCTGACTGTAAACTTTATGATGATAATGCAACTGTTTAAAGCTGTTATGCTCTGAAAATTACACCCACATACATCCCTCTAGTACAGGGCTTTCAAACTTATTTTTATGTAGTGGCTCAGATTTGACTTAAATGGGCTGTACATGCCATAAATCAAAATACTACAGCACTCTCGCAGCATCGCAGAACACAAGAAGGACAAGAAGTAATGGACTTCAACTGCAGCAAGGGAGATTTAGGTTAAATATTATGAAAAACTTCCTAATTATAAGAGTCGTTAAATACTGGACTAAATTACCTAGGGAGTTTGTGGTATCTCCATCATTGGAGATTTTTAAGAGCATGTTAGATAAATACCTGTCAGGGAAGCAGATAATATGTAGTACATATAATATTGTGTAGATACCTTAATACAATTTAATGATGTCAGTGTGATAAAGAAGTCAAGCTTCCAAAGGTTTGTGTTGTTCCTAGCTGTCTTTCCAGTGTCAGATGAGCATGTGTGTGGAGCCTAAAGTGTTTGAGAAAAGGACACTCTCCTTCTTGGTTTTCTGTGTGGTGGTGTTAGCAAGGACAGGCAGAACAGACTTCAAGTGCTTCTGCTTAATCAAGATCTTTCTGCTAAACTGTCTGATTACAGAGACTCATCGAATCTGAAAACCAAGAGGCCTGTTTTGGCTGAATTGGCTTCATCCAGCAAGGCTAAGCTGTCTAAGATTTCAAAATTGCTGGGGTTTTTGTCAGTGCTGGCTTCTGATCCTTCAGTTACAGTTGCCATGACAAAGACACCATTAACAGAAAAAATCCAATTTCCTGCTAAGGAACCTAAAGCTATTTCAGTTCTTGCTGTATCTTTTTCAAGAAGCTGAGGGAAAAGATGACCACTCTTAACAGTGCTTGATCTCATACCTCAAACCTATCCATTTTATCCAATTTTGACATCACCTCTACAATTCTGAATTTGAAACCCAATTTGGTTCTGTGTTCTTCTGCAAAGTCTAGAGATGTTGAGCTCATCATTTCTCTGGATCTAGTCATTGCAGGACTGTGGTGCCAGTTCTTCCTCTGCTCCTGTTCTGGGGTAAACTTGGGATACAAAGAGGATATTAACAGTAGTGGCTGATGTCCATCTTTCTGTGGCTGAGTGTTCCTTGGATCCAACAAGCATAAACTTGGTGATGAGGAAGAGACAATCTTCCTGTTTTTTATTGAGCTGCTTTGTCTCCCCCTGCAAAGAGGAAACTAACAGAGGAAATTGTTATTCTTTCTCTGGATCCTTCTATGATGCATCTTCCTCTTAACAATCCTACAGGATTACCAGACAGATCTTGCTCATCCTTTTATTTCTCTTCATCCTGCAGTTATGTTGCAGTTTCCAGTGTGATCTATAACTGATCCAAGGTTGTATCCTTCTTTAGAGGAGATTAGGGGAAGAAGCAAGAAACTGTATTCATCCCAAGTTATGCCTCCTTGTCCTTTTGTCCTCCTCTTATAGGTATATTTCTTCATCTCAGCTACTGGAGAGACTGTCAGCCTTGGTCTTCATGGTGCTTTTGGGTTTTGCCACAACAATTTTTTAATCAACCTCCTGATAGAGAGGTGAAATCTAAATCCAATAAGGATTCAGGGGCTCAAGAGTCCTTGGATCCTGTTCCTCTGGGCCTTTCAGTAGCTCTAATGTTAGTACGTGATATATTTTCTGAACAAGTGGTTAAGAAGAGGATTTGTTCCTTTTTGAGCAGGAACAAATGGACACTTCTTTTGATCCTCATTTGTCACCGGATAAGCACATGGGTGCAGCTTCGGCCACCTGCCCATCCAAGGGTGTTTTGCAATTCTGTGACTTTGCTGATCACACGATTGCCACGTTAAGCTTACCTTTGTTTGTTGTAGAAGAAATCTCTGAAGCAGTATTTGCCGTTCTTGGGGCTACCTCCATGAATAGGATGTCTCTCCCTACTGTAAGTGGCCTTCTGCAGCCTGCTTAGACTCTTTGGTCAACTCCTGCTTCCTGTCAGCCTCTTTCCAAGAAAGTGGAATAGATTCCACATGAAGGCTTCTTTTACTTCCATACCAATTCCTGTACCAATTTCCCTGATGGTAGCTGCTGCTAGTAACAGGTTTAAGTCTAGTCATGCTTACTCTAGCCTTCCTGGTGGAGAGGGGAGGAAAATTGAAACACCAAGGAGAAAAATTTTCTCATACTCTTCTCTGAGAATTAGAGTGTTTAATTACTAGGCAGTGGTGGCCCGTTACCAATTCCACCTTTGGAGAAGGATGGCTTTCTTTGTTTCAGTTTTGCCATATAATAAAAGACTGAATAATGCTATTTTGACAGAAAGTGGTAAAGCATGACCTCAGAGCATCAGGGCTTCAAATTTTTCTGACAGAACACTGGCATCTGTAGTTATATTGAGGATGCTATCTTGGCTCCATTCCCCTTCCCTGGCTGTGCACAACTGGAGTTAAGGTTGATGGTTTTCCCTGCAGGGGAAGTAGACAAGATTGCATTAAAAGTCTGTGTCGGGGCATGACTGTGTCTCGAAGGCAAGTCAGTACTTGCAGGATGCAGACTTTGGCACCCCACTTGCAGAGTTCCCATCAGCGTCCTCAGCCTACACAGAGGAGAATAACTGCCAGTTAGTGCCTGCTTCAGCTGTGCAATGAGGGGTGAGACTAATGGGGAACTTGATCCTGGCAGCTGAGACCACCTGTGCTGAGCCTCATAACTTCTCTTGCCACATGAAGTCAACCTCCGAACCTCGTTCCTTCATAGGAGCACCAGAAAGCAGACATGCTGAGCTGAAAGGGGGGACTCAGCAGCAGTTCCTTTCTGGCAAAGAAAACAGTACTTAAGGGATGCAGAGCTTCTTGGGGGGGTGGGGGGGGGCGGAAGAGGGGGGGAATCTAGTGTCCCAAAAAGCTTAGGGTGAACTCCCCTTTTGTCAAAACATAGGAATTTTTTTAGACAAAATCGGTAAATGCTAGAAACAAAGTGCCTTAAGTATCACATACACATCTCTTTGTTATAAGAACATTTTTAGGGTTGCAAAGTCTAGCACTCAAAAGTGAGAAGTTGACAGAATTCAGATTGTCTATGAAATAAAAAAAAAAATCTGAGGCAAACATGGGTAGAGCACATTTTAGCACAATTAGCTTGTCAAACTTAGAGCAACTAAAATAGGGCCTTGTAATGGGAAATGTTGGGCAGCCTTAATAATAAATGTTTCTATCAGACCACCTACAGCTATATCATTAGTTATCATTAGCTATATCTTCAGTTATAATAAGTGTGTTGTCCCATTTTTTGGCCGGTGTGTGTAAGCTAACTGATGAGAAGCTAGCTCCTAAGGTAAATCAGACCAAAGGAGGTTCAAGACATAGACTGATAATTTCTGGGAAGACCTTAAATCTTATGCTCTTCCTCCCCTATCAAAGGGGGGGGGGGGGGAAAGGTGATTGGGAAGTAAGTTGTGTGCTGAATTTATTATTGGAGGCAATGAAGGGTTAGGTTAAGAGTTGCTGTCCTCCCACCCATTCTGCTGGTCTGGCTGAAAGCCAGATTTTTACGTTTCTGGACTCAGATATAGCCTGTTGTCTTAGGGGGCAGCTATCCCATTAGTTTTACTAAAAGTTTATAAAGTTGCACCCTAATGCTTAATATCCTCTAGTCCTGTGATTAATTTACCTGGAAGTTCTGATCAAGAAATTCATTTGCATTTACAGAATTGTATTGTTTTTGTGTCTTTGACAGATACTGTAAATTTGTCTGTAAATGTTTTCTTCTCATTGCCAGCTTATCCATTTTACATGGGATCTGTTAGTCTGTGAGTGTATGTGTTGTCTCATCTGTATGTTATCAGTAATAAATACTCTGCAATTAGAAGTTTAGTTAATTCTTTGATGATATATGACCAAGAATAAAATCCAGCACAATCTCCCATAGTTTTATTGTCTCTGCATTGATTAAGAGAAAAATACTTTTTGTTTGTTTGTTTTTCTTCAGAAATGTAATAAGATGCACGTAGGATCAAATTGTTTGTTAAGAAGGTTTTGCAATATTTATAAAATAGACAGGATAAAGTGCTAGAATATATGCTGTAGGTAACAGGCAGATGGGCTTGGATTATCTAATAAGCCATATTTATATCTTATTATTATTCTGTGGTGCCAAAATTAAAATACGAGAGTGAAATATAGGAAGAAGAATTATGGATTGGAGCCCAAATTCAGTGTGGAATGATTTTTGCTCATCACTGACTTTTAAAGGAGTTTGATACTTTATATATTTACATGATTTTCTAGTTTACATGGAAAAATGCATTTGGAAAGTTAAAAATGCAGTTTGGATTATATTTTAAAACTTGGGTGCTAGGTGGGGCACTTGTGTTGCCCTATTTTAAAACGTTCCTACAAAATATATTAAAATATCCTAAAGTATGTTCAGTATAGCTAATATGTATATACCTCAGAATATTATCTGTCATCTAATTTTTCCTTTTAAAAAAGAGAATTCCCCGGAGAGTTGGTTGAAACATATCAAATAAGAAGTTAACCGAATGAAGGGTATATATACATTATCATCTGGCTCAGTGTAGCAAACCACCCGTACTCCACGACTCTCTGTAGCCAAACTTTAACAGGCATCTTCATCTTGGATTACTAGAATAACCCAAGTGAGAAATATGAGACACATTATCAGCAAAGGCATTCTGTTTGAAGGTTATCATCACTGGATACAGGCTTTATTGAATTCTGACAGAGGACTTTGCTGATTGTATGGATGCAAAATTGTAGTTTGTAGTGAACTGCATATTTTTAAGGGGATGATGCATTGGACATACCTTTCAAAATTATATGTGATACTTTTGTGCAGCTTCTTCCCCTTTCTTTTTTTCTTCTATTGTTCCTTAAGATGTTTTCAGACTTGCTGAGAAAGACAAAAGGAAAACAGAAAACTGCAGCATTTGTGGACATTGAGACAGAGTACAACTATTGTAGCTGATGGTTACTGGTGTAACTTAGGCTACAAGGTAAAATTGTGTGGTTGGTCTTTTTAAAAAACCTTTTGAACCACTGTGGTAGTTTATTGATTAGTTTTATTTATAAGCTTTTGTAGCTTCAATTATATTGGGTTGAAAAAGAGAGCACTGGACAAATCTTCCAAGTCCCCACAACAGGGGAAACAAAAATAAAAAAGGGTGGGAGAAGAAAAAGGGGTTCTTAGAAACAGGAAATCTGTAAAGAAGGAGAAGTTTATGTGTAATTATATACAATAATAGAGAATTGCCATTTCTACTTTCTGTCTGTAAGGGTTATTATGTAATTGTATTTCATTCTTTCAACTAAAATGGCTCCACCAGGCTGGTGGGCAGCCCTCAGAATGATTTATTCATAAATTTATTCATCATTTATTAAACAAACTGTGTGTCCGTGTGTTACCTAAGGTTTTAGCATAATCATGTTATGGCAGCTGTCATCAGGTAGTGCTGTTACACATGGTCTTCCAAGTTATTTTTCTTCGCATGCAATCAAATTTAGATTCTTGGGAAGACATGCTGTGTTGCTGACGGTTTGCAGTTATATGGGATTCTGGAGAAGAAGCTGTATGAGAAGCAGGAGAATTTGCTCTCTGCCTTAGCTCTAGTCTGCACGTCCCACAATTTTTGGCAGCACTTGAAGGGAGATTCACAAGTTACTTAAAATAACTTGCATATCTCCATTCGACTTCCTAACATCTGACAGGTCCACTGCACTGAGTCAAGGGGAAAAGACATCCCTTTGACTCACGCTACTCCAATTCAGGGGCTGGAGTTAATGCATTGGCTCCCTGATGGATTGAGCAGGTCTTCACAGACCTGCTCAGTCGAACTGGGAAGTTCAATCTGATGGTGACGAATTTGCTGCCGTCAATCTAAATAAGCGCTTAGTCTCTGATTAGAGCCAGTTCTTGAGGCAGAGTTACTCTCTAGGAATCACATATTGGTGTTGGACTGAGATTCCTGAAAGAAGGAGTTGTCCTTCATGCTACTTGAAATCTTATTACAGGACTTGTGTACCAGTGCACATCAAGGAAATTACATTTAGAAAATAGATAGAGGCTTCAGGTCATTGATTTTTACTGACTGTGGAAGGAGTGATAACAATACTATCCATCTTAGGATACTCAAAGAAATAGTCATTCTTTTAACTGGAATTGCTCTGCCTTGGGTTTGCTGACAACTGGTCATGGGAGTTGAGAGCACACACGTAGGACAGTTTCTCAGATAATATCTACAAATATTTCTCGAACTATTGTATATTAACATAGTACTTAAAATTGTAGATATGTGTTCTAATGCCATTATTTGTAAAGTCTAGATAATAGGGTCCTTTTATTAGTCTGGCACTTGTTCACCCATAGCTCATGATTATACAAAGGAAAAATGTATGATGCAGTTCTCACATAATAGCAAACTCTAGTTCATTAAACTCTTCCCTGTCTTGGCATGTGAATATATCTCTGTCCATGGCAAACTATATCCAGTGCTCAGTCAGAGAAGTCACTTTGTTTTAGCTAGCTTGCTCATTATCTTCATGGGAAAGACTGAGGCAGCAGAAATACACAAGTAAAAATAGGACATTTCAAGTGATCCTTTTGAAGGCTCACATTTCTGTACTGCTGCCCTATTATAATAGAGCTCTTTTCTGCCTCCTTTCTCCTTCCTATTCTCACAGCCAGCACACAAGGACATCCAAGGCATTGTGATTTTCTAGAAGAGGGGGATATCCAACTCCTTGCATCTGTCTAGAATATATATTGCTGTTAGCAACAAGCACTACCTGGCAACTGATCAATGGTGTACTTGCTTATAGGATCAGCAAAGTGTGAAACACGTACAGTGAGGAAACCATGTGCTAGAAAGATTGTTCGTAAACTCATAGACTTTAAGGTAAAAAAGGACCAATATAATCATCTACTCTGAACTCCTGCTCAACGCAACACACAAAACCTTACCCACCCATCCTGTGATAAACCTCTAATCTATGACTAAGTTATTAAAGTGCTCAAATCATGGATAAATGACTTTAAGATACAGAGAATCGACGAGCAAGTGACCGGTGACCCATACTACAGAGGAAAGCAAAAAAAACCCTGGGCTTCTGCCAATTTGCCCTGAAGGAAAATTCCTTCCCAACCCCAAATGTGGCGATCAACTACATCGAGAGCATGTAGGCAAGACTCACCAGCCAGACACCCAAGAAAGAACTCTCTCTAGTAACTCAGAACCCACTCCATGAAACATCCGATCACAGGCCATTGGACATATTTACCGCTAGTAGTCAATGATGGGTTAATTGCCAAATTTGGCTGCCCCATAATACCATCCCCTTCATAAACTTATCAAGCTCACTCTTAAAGCCTGTTAGGTTTGCTGCAGCTCCCCACTCTCCTTGGAAGGCTATCTCAGAACTTTACTCCTTTGATGGTTAGAAACCTTTGTCTAACTTCAAGTCTAAACTTCCTGGTGGCCAGTTTATCCATTTGTTCTTGTGTCCACATTGGCACTGAACTTAACTAATTCCTCCCTTTCCCTGGTTTTTATCCCTCTAATGTAACTGCCAATAACTTGTTCATCTTACCTGCACCAGTTGCGTCTATAAATGGCCAGATTTAGTCCTAATGAAAACTATGAACCAAATCATGCATTCCATAAGACAACTCATTGTGTTGCCTAAACTCTACTGCAATTGTCCCTGGCTGGTCATTTGGGATGATTCCTGAATGGCAGTTGCCATTAAAACCTATGACTGGCGAAAGATTGGAGATCACTGCTCTACTGCTTACTTGCATTGTTATTAAAAATTTTACCAAGCCAGCAGAACACCCTGCATATTTTATTTTCTTGTTTAAAATTTGTAACAAGAAAAAATAACGCACTAACACATGGAAGCATAAAGTGTCATAAAGTTTAAGTGGCTGTTATGTATTGGAATACTATTTGCATATTCATAGTGTGAGAGAAATAATGTATGTGAACACAGGCTTTTTATAAATATATTTTTTTCATTATGAGTGGGTTTTGTCTTGGTACATGAGAATTGGGCAGGAGAGTTTGGGGGGGAGAGGGGGCATTTTGAGCCTGAATAATGTCCATGATTTTGTGTGTGTGTTTGTACATTACCGCCTGCCTTATTATATCTGTAGAAATAGACACTTATTTTCTAATTAATCTTTCAGTGCAAAGCAATTTAAAACTGGCTCAGCAATCTACGGATTAATGAATTACGACAAGGATCTCTGACTGCCAACCCTGCTGTTAGGCTACCACTTCAGTGCTATGAAAATCAATATAATAGGCATTTTTTATTAAGACTGACTCTTTGATTAAGTTGACTGTTTACAAAACTTCAAGGCAAAAGTAAAACTCTGATTTTCTTATTGAATTGACAGATTATTCTTTGTGTAAGGGTACTGTCAACTATATGTGTGTGAGGATGCATTGCCTAGTGTTCTGTAGCCTGATAGCAGTATTCTGTTGACTTTAACTGGAGTCAGATTGGACCCCTACTGGATTGTTCTGTCAGCATTTACAGTAAAAGAGGTTAAAAGCTAAACAATTGTCTAAGACATCAAAATCAGTACATTTTGTGTTGATTACAGTGTTGTCACACCCTCAATATAAAAGTATTTTAAGTATCCGTAAATCATGCCAGATAATGACGACAATTGTACTGCTTCAAATAGTCTGTGAAGATTATTTGGAATACTTTAAGTGAGCTGTCTCATTAATAATCACAGAATACCAATGTTAACTTTCTGTTAGACAATAACAATGGGTATTAAAGGCCAACTTTGGTCTGAAACAACTCAAGCTCCAAATTGGAATTACTGTTCTTGTTATGAAAATTGCAAAATAGGCTAACACAAAATATTATGAAGTCAAATTCCAAAGGGGTAGCCGTGTTAGTCTATTGTAGAAAGACAACAGAGTCTTGTGGCACTTTTAAAGACTAACAGATTTATTAATCGCATGAGCGAAAGCTCATGCGATTAATAAATCTGTTAGTCTTTAAAAGTGCCACAAGACTCTGTTGTCTTTCGACAAAATATTATGGTATGTCAGATGCTGCATTTCAATTTTATAGTGTAAAATTGTGTGCTAATACTAGTAAAGTTGATAGTCTGTCAAGATTTCGGTTATACGTCCTTGTTTTTACTGGGTTATAACTTGGTACTAACACTTTGCTGTGGGCGGAAACTTGGCACATCATTTCAGCCAAAGGGACTATTTCATAAAATCTTTTGGGTGACATTAACTTCATTTTCAAGCAATAGGAGTAAAATATTTCCCCCCACATAAATTTTGATGCTTGTACAATCAAAAGCAGTTTTATCTGTTAAACCGAAATTTTGCAGACAGTTAATCATGATTGTACATTCTTTGCCAGTAGGTTAGAAAAAACATTTTAAAACTGGGAATTATTTTATTTGTAAAGTGGTTAATACACAGAAGCTGTATTTCAGCAAAAACCACAGGCTCTTTGTGGTCTATGGTAAGAATCTAGGTACAGCATTATTAATTAGTGTAAATTAGTACCAGACGTGTGGCACTGTTACAATAATAATCTATGTGCTTATTGGACACCTGTTCTTCAGTAGTGTCCAGTGATTCCATCTTCTATCTCTTCCTTTCTTAGTGGAGAAAGGAGGAGTTTTGATCAGACAGGCAGGGAATGGCCACTCCCAACAATCTAGTTAGCAGCTGTGTGTTCCCTCTGATCCCTTCCCCTTTCCTCAGCTCTTGCCCAGAATTTCTGTGGGGATTGTGTGTCCAGTGGGACTGGGGAGAAGAGAGTGTAGCTCCACCCACCCGAGTCACCCAGTGGTCAGTTAATTCAGAAGTAGGAATGAAGAGAGCAGATTGACCAGGGACAAGGGAGGGAGAAGAGGGGTGTTGGAGCCAACTTCCATTTGTTTAAGCACTCCTGGACATACAGCAGCCATTCTTGCTGCATAGAGCTGCCCCATAGGTGATGTAGTTGTCAGGGCCGGATTTCCGGGCTGACCTAACTTACTCAACCTTTGGTGCCAGGAAGGATTTTTTCTGTCAGACAAGATTGGTAAGGTTCCCGGTGCATTTTTTCACTTCCCTGCAGTATCCTGGAGGGCTTATATATCGGGATAATGAAGATAGGGGGCATTATGTGTAGTTATTGTTTGGGTTTTTTTGTTTTTTTTAATGAGTAAGGGATAATAATGCCAGTAAGTAATGTTACAAGTTGCAGCTACTTTCCAGTGTGGATAAGAGGCTTCAGTCCGTCAGCTCATGGGGTAGACATGAGCACAAGACCCAGGATTGACTGGTGGACCCTCTTACCTATGGATTGAAAAGTCATCTTAAATCTTTTCAGATTGAGCTCCCATTCTCAAGGGGAGAGTGATGGGATACAGCAAAGGGCTAAATCACGAATTGAGATAGCAGGAGTTTAGAAGCCAACCTTTCTAGCTTGTCTGGTCTGGAAGTCAGCCTCCTCACTGGACCCAAATTAATATCCTGGTAGTTAAAGAGGGAGTGGGCCCTTTAACATTAAGATTAAAAAAAGTTGTGGCCAGCTGCTTTAAATGCATTCATGTGTTAGTCATCATTCTCCTGCATGTCCTCCTGAGGTGATTTTATAAAGATTCTAAATGTAAAACTGTAAATGTGGATCTACCTATGGTTCGGATTCAGGGGAATATTTAACACAGGCTTTCCTGAACTGGGGAGGGAAAAGAGCCAATGTGTTCTTAATTGTTCTATAATACCAATATATTTTAAAAGGTTTTATATTTTACTTTAATAATTGTCAAATCAAATGCAATTATTAGCATGCAGTAGATAGTAGCGATTATTAAAGTAATAATAATAGATATTTGCATGCCAGTTTTTTATAATGTCCTTTTAGAGTATTACTTGAAAACAAAATATAGCACTGCATCAGTTTTTCAAAACAGTCTATACAAAGATATTTGTAAATACACAGAATCTGCTGGTTACCATCCAAAACAAACTAACCCAAAACCTATTTTAAAAAGTAATATATGTGGCAATGGCATGTAAAATTCTCAAAATGTCTTTAATTAAAAAAACCCTTTATTTTGTTGAGGAAATAAATAAGATCCTAGAGTTAATTTGGAGTGTAATTCAATAAAACAAAGTGTATGCTTAAAAATAAGAATGTACTTTAGTGCTCTGGTGAGCCATGGCTGTAGTTTGAGCATACATTTCTGTAGGTCCTCTTTTCTCTGTGGATGAAAAAAGCAGTATTAGCTAAGATTCTCCCTGTTCCCTTACTTCCACTGCACTTGAATTATTTAAATATGCTCAAACACTGAGTCAGCCCCATTCTTTGTCATCTTCACTCCCTCTATTCAAGACTGCTTCTGAAGTTGATTAATGTCCCCTCTTAATCATTTGGAGAGGTCATTGTTGAGTGATACACAATGTCCATTTTTTTCCTTCAGCGCCATCACAATCGTCCACCTCAACAGTGATTTTCCTTACTCTGAACTGCTTATACTCAATTCTTAAATATTACTAGGATCCCATCGTTTTCAAATCCTGATGTCTAAATTCACTTATAAAGATATGTTGTTCCTACTGTGTGTATGCAGCTATACAAGTCTGCATACTTAATCTTGCACTAGGGTAACTTTGCTGATTTATTTGTGTGTATATACATATACCTGTATGTGTATTTATTTATATGGGCTCATGCGCATACACATATATAATATACAATTCTTATAGTTCCTCTGTAAGTGAATTTTTATGTTAACCAAGGTCATAGGTGAAAGCTTTCAGTGGCATGAGAAATTTTAAATTGTTTTAAAAAAAAATCTAATAATGGACAAAGAAAACTCCTCAGACCTTGACTATATATTTGTAGTTTACTACAGTGGTAGTTTGATAGAATATGAATAGGCAAAGAAAATTAGGATATATTGAAAAGTGTTGCTGAATTTGGATGATATGAGTTTGTCTTTTTAAAGTCTTAAATTCTTCTTTCCCTGGCTATCATTTACCTTTATACAGAATGCTGAGGAGGATGAAACTTAATTCAATAAGTGAATGTTAAGTGTTTTCTTTTGACTTTGAAAAGGGGGAAGAAAACCCAGAGGAAGTGTAACCTGTATATAGAAGTCAGAAGAAATTTTCCCTTTCCCTTTCTCTCTCCCCTAACTTCCCCCCTAAATTAAGAGGAGATATTACATTTAGAAGAGAATAAGTCGATCAGAGTATATCATGGCTATCAAAGTTTAGATGCCTTTTTATGTAGCTTTCTTTCTGTGCATTGGCACAATGGGCCAAAGACTATTGTAATTACTAGAGTTACTGTAGCAATGAGTTTGGTCGCATATATAGCCACAACATTGTATGTTTTCATTGAGTAGTAAAAAGAAAGCAGAACATGCTATTGAAATCCATGGTATTTTACACGTTGTCTTTGTAACATTTCTGTCATAGTGTCAGATTTCATGAAAGTTTTTCTTTAAAGAAGTGTGTTGTACAGGTAAAGGTAATCCATCCTGGATAAAGACTGTCTCTTTAAAATTGTGTAACACTTAGTCTCTTGGAATAATATTGCATACATGGATTTGGTGGAAAGCTTTGGTGGGGTGGGGGTCTGGAACTTGTACAGAGAAAATAATTTATCTTGTGCCTCAAAGTAGAATGAAAAGAACATGCTCTTTGTCTAGATCTGAGCTGGTGTGAAGAAAGTGCAAAATTTTTTTCCCCTCTCTCTCGTTGTCTCTCACTCACGTGCGTACACACACGCACAATTCTTGGAATCTTATTTTAAGATTTGAAATTATATATTATAAGGATTGGTAGAAAACAAGTTAATTAAATTCTGACAGTTGCAAATTCTCAGCCAAGCCCCAAGTTGAGAGCATTGAAAAATAAGAACAGACCAGAAAATACACAGTACAGTCTACTTCTCTTTTTTGATTGTAGAGAGCCATCCTCCTCAGTCTTTCCTTGAGCACTAGAGCTAGTAGGCAACCAAGGAGTAACAGATGTTGTTTATAGAAAACGAAACTAGACACTTCCAAAATTGCTGATGCTAAAGATCTACAAATACTGTATTCAGTCTGACTATGGCATCTGACTCTTTCCTCCTGCAGGCTCTATTCTTTTGATGATCTTCTGGGCAATCAACCATTCAGAGTAACACTTGCCCAGTTCGCTTAAATAAGGAGTTAAAGGTTTTGGGTTGACAGGTAGGAGTGGGGAGATACATTCCTGAAATCAGTGTCAACAAGTTCCCTTTTACAGTTCTTTGACACAACATGTTTAAGTGCCCCAAATGCTTGGATTGAGGCAGAGTACTTCATCCAAGTCTGATCTGTCTCTGAAAAGAAATGTGTAAATGCACAACAGGACAGATTACACTCTCTGTAACACTGCTGTAAACCCAAAATAACTCAACAGAAGTGTATAAAAGTACTTTGCTAACCAGCATAACTAAAAGTAGACTCTTACCCATGACCTTTAATGTGCAAAGAAGAAAAATATCATTTAGTAATCATAATCCTAAGGAAATTTTTCTGTTGCAGATAATTAGGTCCACTGAAAAGAGTATTCACCTGGGCAGTCACCTATTTATGATCTTAGTCTCTGAAACAACTGGCCAGGCTCTGGGACAAGTACTTTCTTGACCACCTTCTGTATTAGTTGTATTTTATATGTGAGAAGTTTGATCCTACTCTTATTTCGTTGCTGTCTGGCAGCATCTACTGTGTGGCAAAGTTGTTCCTGATAGTACACCTGGTATTGGGTAAATCAAGTGTCAGCTCTGGCCATGGCCATAGTTGTTAGCTAAGAAATGACAAATGTATAGCTGGAAACCAAACCCTCTCACCTGTACATTAGTTTTAGTCAAAAAAGGTATTAGTCTTATTAAAATGTATTTACTTTAGATTCTATGAAATGCTTACGAATTGCTGCATGCACTAATCAAACTTGTAATGTCTGTATTCCATACTACAAGTGAAAATATATATTTGTTTTATAATTATAAAAATGCCTGCTCTGAACTTGTGAACTCAAACAGAAGAGTGTTCACCTCTACCCATCAAGAGGACTATCAAGATGTAATGGGCCATCTAAAACAAAAAACTATGTTGATTGCCCCATCCACTTATGAAAAAGTTAATGCTGAAACCCTTGTCCTATTGGTTTAAACCTAGGGAGAAAGTTACATAAAGATGATCACAAGAAGAAATGGTTATCTCTTCACTGTTAGAGCTCTCACGGGGCCAGAGACACTAAACTAAAGCAGAGGTCCCAGGATCAATCTGGGTCCACCCTGAAAGACATTTTCAGCAGGCAGATTACTACATCTGTCATCTGGAATCATAGATGGCAACTCATCTGTGTGTATATTTGCCTGCTTTAATCTATAAATAACTCTCATTTCTTATTCCTAATTAATAAATCTTTAGATAGGTTATTACAAGATTGACTGCAGGTATGTTTGAAGTATGATCTAGGGTACCAATTGACCTGGGATAAGTGACTGGTCTCTTAGGACAGAAAGTAACCTGAATAGTTTTTGATTTTTGATGGGACAGACCATTTATCATTACGTCTAGCTTTCGTGGGTAGCAAGATAGATTGGAGAGTCTAAGGGGATTGTCGGAGACTCCATGGTAAAATTAGTACAGAGATCCAGGAGTTCATATTAGTTACTAGATTAGTGAAATATAATTATAGATATATATATATATAATATAATTATAATTATAGGTTTGGGGTGTCAGTCCTGTTTTTGACAGTCTATGAATGTGATACGCGCTCACAGTTATGATCCACTCCAGACAGGGTGCACTTGGATACTAGGCCTGTTATCACAAAGTAAAAAAATGCAGTTGAATCATTTTTTATTTTGATTTTCAGTATTTCTGGTGAAGATAACGGACCATCTACAAAACTAATTCATTATCCTTCTCAGAACCTCCTCAAATTTCTCCTTTTCCATGATGCTCACAAAAAAATTAACAATGGTTAGGCTGTTAGTGCGCTGAGACTACTGCCTATCATGGTGACCAATATTGTCTCACAGATTCTTGGTACTCCACCATCTGTCTGTGTGCTATCTTTTGTCTTATACTTGGAGTCTTGGGTCTCTTTGACTGTCTGTCGTACTTGACGATGACTGTGGAGGAGGAAAATTTATTACTTGTTGGCTCAGTGATGAGAAGCAAATCCAGGTTTAGAAATAAAATCGGTGACAGTTTGAGCAGGAGAAACTGGAAAGCTGTTGGATATTATGCCGTTGAAGATGATGCTGTTGATATGCTGCCTCTCTATGTTCATCAGCTACGTGGATAGAATCAGATATTATAGATCTCCATTTACATCTATCTCTGGCAATTTCTTCCCATTTTCTATATTAATATTTGTTTTCTTTGAATTCCTTTTCAAAAGTCCTTACAGTGCAGCTTTTGACCTCCTCTATCTCGTTTCCCTTCCTAGAGTTCAACATAGAGGAGAATCTTTGGGAACCAATGATCTGGCATATGGACAGCATGACCTGTCCATCTTAGCTGTGCAGCTGTTATAAGTGCCTCAACCCTGGGCATGCCCGTTCTTCTCAATACCTCAGTGTTTAGAACTTGATCTTGCCATTTAATCCTAGAAGCTGCCACAGATGTCTCAGTTGCAGGCTTGTAAGCTTTTGATGTGTTGTATGGAGTTATTGTTTCTAATTAATATGGAAGGGCAATCAGCAGAGAGTCCATCATCTTACTTACTGTAGTGATGCTGTGCTGGTACCAGAGACATTTCAATAGTTGTCCAGACACTTTGGAGCCTGACTAATTGTGATATGCAACTTCTGCATCAGATGTGTTATTGCTAGCAACTGTGCTTCCTAGATATATAAAGGTGTTTACACTTTTAAGGTTTTTCCCATTCACAAGAACTTTAGCCATGGTATCACTGCTTATATTTTGTCTATTGGATGGGTAGTAAAAAAGTTCAGTTTTAGTCGAATTTATCTTTAATCCGAATTGTTTTTTTACTGTTCACACCAAGTGAGTAGTTATTTCTTGGATGTCTCTGAAGGAATGATCAATTAATCCTTTATCATCTGCAAAGAGAAATTCTCTAACCATATGCCAAAAATTTTATGGCTGACTTAGAACAACACTTCCTCCAGTCTTGTCCTCAAGTACCACTGCTCTACTTATGCTACACTGATGACATCATCATCTGGACCCACGGAAAGTTAAATAGCTTCCCATCCGTTTCAGTGTGAATATAGAGTCCTCAATTGAGATTTTCTGCCATCATAGTGAGGACACCAGCTAACAGCATAGTAAAAAGTGTGGGAACAAGGATACTGCCTTGTCTCATACCATGGCATATATCAAATGAGTCAGTAATATTTCCTACCACAGAAACTTTACTAATCATTCAACATGAAATTCTTGAGTTATTTGAACAAATTGTTCCGGACAGACATATAGTTTAAGCAGCTTCTATAAGGTTTCTCTCTCCACTGTGTCAAAGACCTTGGAAAAGTCAACAAATATGACAAAGCAGCATACTTAGAGTATAAACTCTTTAGAGTATAAACTCCTTAGTTCAGGGACTTTAATTTTGTTTTGTCTTTGCACAGCACCTGGCGTAATGGGGATCTTGTCCATAACTAGGGCTCCTAAGTGCTAATGTAATACAAATAATAATAATAAATTCTATGAACTATGGAAAATTTCATAATAGATCATTCAAACTATTTGTACAGGGGATAAAATATATACCATCAAATGTATAAAATAAAAATAAGATAAAATGTATACCATTTGGAAGACAATCCCTCACTCCTTCCTAAAACATGTTCTGGCAATATCCAGTGTTTGCTTGAGAATTCCAATATGCAATAATTATCTACAATAAGTGAGTTCACTTGTTTTGACATAAGGAATGGACAGGGCTTATATTCAACATTCTGCTTCTGTAGTTATAATTACCTACCTAACTAAGTGTTTCTGGCTGTGAAAGAAAATGAGCTTTTTAAATAACTGTAATATGCGTATAAATGAAACTACGAAATATTAACTTCATTTTTACGTGAAAAACAAATGTTAATGGAATTGTAATGACTTAATTGAAAATATTATTGCTGAGGAAAATTAAAGGATAAAAACATTAGATTTAGTAGTATATGGATGATTAGTTGTATATATGAATGCCTGAAGACTTTATTGATTGAAGTAATAGGACAAAAATACATGGAATGAAATCCTCAACCTCAGAGTCAATGACAGAATTCCCATTTGACTTCAGTAGGATCAGGATTTTACCCATCATGTGCGTTACTCAGATTTGTAAGGGCACTTTTTCAAGTGCAGAGAATGGACTTCTGGTATAATAATCAAGTGCCAGCATTTTATAATGTCTAGTAAGAGTTTAATGAGAGAGCTGTTAAAACTACTAATACTTAAACATTAGTCTGTGAGGTAACTATGTACGTAAAATGGTGTGGTGAGAATTTTTTATAGCATGGGCCATGATGGATTGCATTTTATGTTTAACCTTGCATATACTTACAGAAACAGAAGCCTGGTATTTAGCTCACATCTTTGTATGTTTGTTTAACTAGACTTCGGCTTCCTAGTTTTATTGTTCTGTACCTGCAGTGTGTGAAGCAAAACTGTGAATTATTTGTGGTTTGCATCAAAGATATATCTGAAAATAGTGATTCATGGTAATATTCTTGGATCAGATACAAGATATTGATCTGGATTTAGCAGTTTAAGAAACTAGTTAAACACACTTTGCAAAAAAGGGGTTTTTCCCCTCACTTTCCCAAATCAGGACCTGAAGGGAAGGTGGCACCAGGAAGGCTGTGGGAGGCTTCCAGCAGTGACTCCATGGGGCGGAGGGGGGCTTTAATGCCACCGAATCTCCCCTGTGGCACTGGGGTGTGTCTGTGGAGGGAGGCTTAATGCTGCAGAATTCCCCTGCCACAGTGGAAAGTTTTGATGGAGGTGCACTTAATACCACCAAATTCTCCTGCCATGACAGAAGGTCTTGGTTGAGGGGGGCAGCCGGGGACTTGGCTCTGCAGCTTTTTTTGTCGGCAGAGTGGAGGTCATGTGTCGCACACAACTGGGTAGGGTCCCAACTGGGTCGTGACATGCCAGCAGTTGAAAACCCCTGTTCAAATTGATAAACTAAGTAAACATATCTCCATTCCACCCATGCTTGCCATGCAAATATACATGCCACCAACTGACAAATACACATGTGTGCGCGCGCACACAGTTACACTACCTACATGGCCACAATAGATAATCATACTCCATTGACAAGACAGCAGTGCCAGCGTCATGCTTCCTGCACTTAATGTGCACTTCAAACATTAGCCCTTATTTCCCGAAATACTGTACTTGTGCCAAGCAGTAAACAATTAGATCCCTTTGCTATGTTCAGTGGCCTGGCGGCTTCCTACTGTGGCTAGTCAGTCTTTGCATGTAAAAGACAGTGGATATATTTAAAGAAGTCCATATCCTTTTTTAGTCTGTAAGGCAAAATAAACAAAAACATTCAAAATGAAAATATATACAACTAACCTTAACCCGTCATCACCAATTATATACATATTTGCTATTTAATGGAACTAAAACTGTAAAGGATTCTCAAGACAACAGAGTCTTGTGGCACTTTTAAAGACTAACAGATTTATTAATCGCATGAGCTTTCGTGGGAGAAAATCCCACTTCGTCAGACGCTTCAAAGCGTCTGAC
>ML685786.1:17168310-17179149 GCA_007922175.1 Pelusios castaneus
GGGAGAAAATCCCACTTCGTCAGACGCTTCAAAGCGTCTGACGAAGTGGGATTTTCTCCCACGAAAGCTCATGCGATTAATAAATCTGTTAGTCTTTAAAAGTGCCACAAGACTCTGTTGTCTTTCTACAATAGACTAACACGGCTACCCCTTTGGAATGTAAAGGATTCTGTTTGTTTATTTATTTTTAATCATTGGGATGCTAGACCATTATAAGCTCAGGTAAAATAAGAAAAAGTTGGAAATGCAAAGTTAAGGTCATACATCTAATCTTAACTCTTCTATATTCCATCTGCATGCCCATCGTATATGTAAAAGGTGTGTCTAGGATGACTATCTCATCTAGTTTGCAAGTTAAACCCCATATATAAATTGGCAGCTTGGCCTGAAACACAGCAGTCGTTGGATATCCTAAAACCCTGTATGCTTTTGTAGTTTATTTAGAGCCAGATTCTGAACACTGTACTCATATTGCTGGACAACGACTCACCAATTATAATACGACTACTTGTGCAAGTAAATTCATATTTTCCTGGCTTCACAGTGATATAAAAATAAATCAATTTCCCCATTCTCCCATCCCCTTAAGCTCTGGTTATATATTTGCAACCTTAACTGCAGGTTAACAAAGATTTTGTTTCTGGAGGAATGCTGTATAATTATCTGAATTTCCTTTCTTAAAAAAACCACAAATAAAAGATTTTTGTGCATATAATTTTATCATTTTTCAGGGTAATCTCTTGGATGGGGATGCTTTGTCCAGTTTTCCTGTTAACCTATTAAATGGTTATTTTTTTAAAAAACACTATTTGGTAATGTTTGCAAGACCATTAAATAGATCCATAATGATTGACTATTCATTGTACGTTGATGTCCTCTATGAGAGTTTTTTAATTGATGATAAAAGAAAGTTCTTGCTACCAATTAGCAATTATATATCGATCTCTCTTGAAATAATTCCTAAATTATTGCTACTTCAAACTCAGGAGATAAAACTTGTATTAAACATAAATACAAGGACATATTTTACACTATTTTGTAACCCATATGCACACCTCATAATAACAAAGCAAATTGCACTGTAGAATAACTACATTCTCAAGTGTATCATATCTCTAGTTTTCAGGGTAAATTTTACTCTACTTAGATAGCTACCACAAAACCTATACATTACTTAGTAAAAGTTCACAATTAATCAGAGTGGGAGTTAAGTGGTTTGTATGTTTTCTGTTGGTCCTGTGTAGAGGGGTGTAAATTTTTAAGCCAACAATATTAAAGGTGTAAAAATTAACTAAAAGCAAGATGGAATTGCTTGTCTACAGTTTTCAGATATAGATAAGTGAGAGTGACTTTCATCCTTTTGTAGTATGTAGTATTTAAAAACCACATACAAACTTGAAACATACTGCATAAAATAATTAAAAAAAAAATTCTGTAGGTATCACAGATGGGCAAGATCATTGTACAGAAATTTCATACAAACATTCAGTGGAAATCAACATTTAGTGTCATTATCTGCATGATGTATTCAGTATTTGCTTTTTTGGGTAGTGATTTCAAGTATTCATGTTACAATTTGCTTATTTCAATTAACTGAAAGAAATGCATGCCCCACTGCATTTTATTTTCTTGTCACCCTTTTACTGTGTGTGTGAATATTATAGCATAGTTCTTCCTCAAAATACTCAGTGGTTATAAAACATCTTTTTTTAATTTAAAACTGTCAGGTTTTGGTCCCAAAATAAAATTAAAATTTCTAAAGGAAATCTTAATAAATAACCTTGACTTTTTTCTTTTTAAGCAAGACCTAACTCAATATTGTCTATTAACTTTTTAATATACAATTGTATCACAATAGGGAGGCAATAGCAGAAAAACAGTGAAATCGTAAGTTGTTAGACCTCATTAAGTGACTACCTTAGCTGATAGGCAGTTTCTACAAGCTGGGCTTTCATGCAGATTTGTTATTTCTAATGCATTCTTTGACGGGAGATCCTAGAAGCTAAACCAGAACAATTCCATATCCCTCCTGTTCAGAAGAGTGGGTACATGGACAGTTAAGTAGTGTCCTTAGCCAGGTGACTGCTTTTTATACAAAGAAATACAGAGCGAGTGCGTGATAAACATGATCTATGAAGGGCAATGTACCTTTACTTATAGACCTGATGTGAAATTTTGTTGATGTGGAAAAAGTCTGGGACTTGTATGAACCCATTCAGATGTATGTATGTTTAGAGTTTTTTTTAATTAACTGTGATTAGAGAAATTATATAAAAGTCTGAGACAAATTTGTTTTAAAGTGTATGAAGATTTTAAACTTATCTAGCTCATTTAGTTCCAAAGGGGTAGCCGTGTTAGTCTAACTCAGCAAAACAAGCAAGCAGCTCGGTGGGGCTTTTAAAGACTAACAAATTTATTTTTTGCATGAGCTTTTATGGGTGAAATCTCTCTTTGTCAGATGGTAGAAAATGGAAAACTTACAGTATACGAGGGAAAGATAAATCTTGTGATTCCGCCCATACATTTAGTGATTTTAATAAATAAAATATCTTTTATATGCCACATACTTGCATGTGCTTTTTTCATTTGGTGGGTATAGGAAATTTTAATATTTGTCTTAATATTTTGCTTTCAGAGACTTGGGTGACTCTGGCTGCACTGGAGAGACATGAATTGTGTTACCAAAGAATTAACAAGTAAAAACATCCTTAGCCATATAGCCAAAAGAACTCTACACAGAAATAAAAGTTGATAGGGTGCAATATCTGCTTTCAGAGTTAGAAAAGCCATTAATTTTTCCTATAGCAGTAGCTCCCACGCTGCTATCTGTGGACCTTTAATGATCTGGGAAGCGCTATTTGTAGGTCCACAGTGAGCTAGCTTGGCTGCTTACATGATGCAGGTTCTCTTTGGTTTTGGCTGTTTCACAGATACATATACAGGCTCTTGTTTGCAAGAAAGATACTGGAAATCGGAGAAAAGTGGGAAATAAAGAGGTGGGAGCCTAGCTGCACCTATAAAAGCACTGGTACATAATAGGAGAGTAAAGAAGGGATTCTTCAAGGAAATAGAGCAAGCGAGGCTAGAATTGTCAGCTAGCTGCAGAAAAGGAATATCCCAGGGAGAAAAAATTGGCTAAACCAAAGAATGGTTACAGGTATGTCAAGGAACAGAGGAAACAGAGGACCAGGTGACTGGTCAGCATATTCAGTAGAATAGAGCCGAAGGGCCAGGTAACAAGATAGCCTGTCCCAGAGTAATGGAAGAACAGATAACAAGGAAGAGCTTGCAGGGAGTGGAACCGAGCAGCAGAGAAGGAAGCGCTGGGAAGCAGAAGGGAAAAAGCAACAAAACAGATGGAAGGGAAAATGATATGAAGAACAACGTAGAGGCCATGTAATTAACCTTTTTTTCAAAAAGGATAGAGGAATAATCACATGAAAAATAGCTAAAATATGTTGCTACTATTACTTTGTCACATAAGCAGTTGCTATAGCTGTCACAGTGATATTTTACAATTAAAAGAGGGAGAAACAGTTCTCACAATTTTGAATGGAAGAGGAAGTAGTCAGGAGACAATCTCTCAGTTAATGTTTTGTGCTCTGAAAAATTTGTGAATGCTTGGTCCACAGCACATAGAGTAAAAGCTGGTGGTGGTCCTATGGGTGCAAAATTCATTCCAACTAAAAATACTCTTTAATATTGTATGTTAGTGTTAGAATTCAATATGCAGGTGAAATTGGGTCATGTAGATTAGCAGCTTGGTCGGCACTATTCTAAATCTCTAGATTTACAGAACACTGAATCAGGATTGTATAGAAAATGTATCAATATAACATTTACTTCAGTGATAAAAAAATTAAATAGACAAAACATTAAATTGCAATAAACCAATAATTTACTGCAGTATTAATATCCCCTTTCATTCTAAATATTGCATATCTATATGCATTTATTTTATCTTCTAGCTGCTTGTGTATAGTGCTGGTCAGTAGAACATTTGTCTAACCTGTAATGTAGTTGCTCTGTTTGGTATGAGCCAGTCACTGTGATCTGACCATGATATGCTAAGAGAGATCTTGGAGAGTTGATTGCACTAAATAAAAGTAGCAAAGGGAAGGGTTATCCTTTAAGGATTTTTTAAAATTTAGTTTTTTAGTTATAATTAAAAAAACAAAACCATTATTGATATCAGGAAGAGCTTCTTCTCAAATTGCCAAGTTTAGTTCTGGTTAATTCAGCACTTTCAATCTTTAATAGTAATTGATACACTGAAGGAAAATAATTAGCATTTAAAGCATGTGCTGTACAATACTTTCTTCTATACGCTAGTCTTGACTTCTTCTGTATACAGTATTCAGCATTTGAAACCAAGCATGAAACCGATATAGTTGGACATCTTTGCATGTTCAAATTTATAAACCATTTTTAAAATGTTGGACTTGTGTATGTTTTAGTATTTTAGGAAAAATGATGTTTGGGTAGTAAAAAGAAAATAGAATTGGTACCTTGTCCCTCTCCACCTAGAAGTTTATAGGTTTATGAATATTTTTAGGAACAGTTTAATTCATTTTTGCACAGCTCAACTATAAACTTTCTGATTCTGTCAAAAATTCCCATTCCATTTCATAATAGTATCTACATCAGAGCAGTTGATACTGTGAGTTGGAATTCAGATGCCTGCTATTCATGGATAATCTATTCTAGTCCAATGATTACCCTTGCAATGTGTGTTTAAACTCTCAGTACTGTAAATGCTGCTATTGACAGGAATTCAGCAGAGACCAAGAGATGCTTTATCACTGTTACCATATTTTACAGTCATCCTTTGTGCCTTTTAAATTTCTCTTGTGGTCTTTTAGGTATAGATCACCTACTTTAATGACCATATTGGCATGTGTTCAAAATTTTTAGAGGAGGAACAAAATAGACTTTATTGTAACCTTTGGAAGTCTTTGAGTATAGAGGCCATTAGATTATATTTATTATCAGATAAATGTATCCAGATTCCTTATAAAGACGTGTAACAAAATTTTAAGGCTATTTTAACGAAGGAATCTCCTACACAGCTGCTTTAAATATATTACTTGGTATATACTATAACATATGAATAAAACAAATATAATATTGAGAAGATCTGTATTTCTACTAGTTCTCAAACATTATTCATAGGTGAAAGAAGGTGTTGTGTGATAGGAAAGAAAGGATGTATTATATTCTGTTGTCTTGTCCTTACATTTTACAAAAATATCCCATCTATGTTGCCAATGGGAGTCATACTGTGATAGTTTCTGGTGCTTTTAACATTACGTTACTTAAATAACGTGGATAGAATCTGAGAACTGTCGAAGTCAGTGTAAGTTTCTATCTGGGATTCCTCTTCGTTCTCTTCCCTATACCCTTTCTCCCAACTTTTCCTAAAGGCAAAGAAGGCAAAAGTTCTAAGAACTTTACGATACTACTTCAAAAGTCAGACGAGCAGCCAACTCTGCTAGTGAGAAGAGCTAACCTTAAACTCAAATCCAGTATGTGACAATCCAGCCTATGAATTTGTTAAATATGTTTACATCATCATCTTTTTCTAGCAAGAAACAGGAATGTGTACATTTCTAAGGACTTTTCTTGAATAGATTAATAACAAGGGTTGATTAGACACATTTTACATAAAATAAGAATTCTACTCTTCTTTTGAGGGCTATAATTGTCTTTTAATAGTTTTAGCCTTCATGCCTGAAGAGCATATCCTGACATTTAAGCCAGGTGAGCAGAATGCCTGAATTTCTGAGATATAGCTTGTTGGCTCTAATACAAAACAGAGTCTGATTTCTCAGTAAATCTATTACATTCTCACTCTAATGTATTATGCTTGCTGACAGATTATATTGTAGCCTACTCTAATTGTGTTCCCCACCAAAAAAAAAAAAAAAAAAGCATGTTGAGAAGTTAGAGAATCCAAGTAGATGTACTATTGTTAGGCTTTCAGTCTGTAAGTCTCACAGCAGAATGAGGAAAGATACAGTTACCTCCATTCATTAGTGCCAGGGACGTAAAACATTAAAATTGAAATAAAACCTCTTTTCTAAATCATCCTACCAATGGTGCAGTCTATACTGTCTAAAATATAGACTGCTATGTAAAATTTCTTAACAAAATGTTTTACTAAGTGGAGATATCTTTGCTCTTATATTTAAAATATAGGTTCATCATGGGATATATGTATTCAGACTCTAAAAAGTTCATGGCGGGCAGTCAGGGAGAGGAGGAATTAATAAGCTTCTTGGAAGGGAGGAAAAGTACCTCCATTTCCCTAAAGGATTGTGTAAATTGCTAGTCCTGAATAGGGGCTGACATCTAGGCTTCAAATAACAGTGCTTTAAAAGAAATCATGTAGTCCATAAAAGTCGCCTTGCTGTCAGAGAAGAGTACACTCCATGTAGACAGGGACAGGTTATGTTCAGCATCATGTCAGATAGTCATGGACAGAGTTTTATCCGTTAGCAAGTTGTAAAATATACCAGGTTGAACATGAGTTGTCTGTCTACATTTATTGCATA
Organism: Pelusios castaneus; assembly: GCA_007922175.1. Classification (NCBI taxonomy): domain Eukaryota; kingdom Metazoa; phylum Chordata; order Testudines; family Pelomedusidae; genus Pelusios; species Pelusios castaneus. The sequence continues at coordinate 17,174,865 of ML685786.1, forward strand.
TTGATAGATATTTTGCTAACGGTGGCTGAGATAAGCACAAGTTATCAATCAGAATTCATGCCATTTTAGAATGGTCTTTCATAATTCTTTTTTTTTTTTCTTTTGCAGGATGCAAAGTTTGTAGAGGAACGACGCAAACAGCTACAAAATTACTTAAGGAATGTTATGAACAAAATTATTCAAACTGTGCCAGAATTCACTGTTAGCCCCAAAAAAGAGACTCTTATTCAACTGATGCCCTTTTTTGTGTAAGTATGTGTCAAATGGACATGCAGTACTCAACAAAATGTTACGCCTTTTTTTTTTGCAGTTTAATTTATAATGCTAGCACCAGTGAAATCTCCAAAACAGATTTTTATTACAGAAAGAAGCTCACTAAAACTATAAATGCTTTTGATACATTTAAAGAAATTATACATCTACTGTATTTTAACTGCATTTAAAATTTTTCTTTGAATAAAGGCCACTATGGATAAATCATTCAAAAGCATCTAAATGATTTAGGAGCATAAGTCCCTTTTAAAGTCATTGGGTACTTTTGAAAATTGTATTTTCTGGGTGGGGAGGGGAAGGCGTTTGTTGTTTTGATTTTTGGTGCTGAGTTCCACCTTTCCTCCCCCCCCCCCCCGCCCACTTCCCACAATGTAACTTTTATATATTAGCCAAAATATTAGAGGAATCTGACTAAAGAAAAAAGGCAGACCTTTTACAATCTGTGTACTGTTTTGCTTATTATAGGAATGGAGTAATATTATGATTCCAGGTACAAACTATAGTTGTGTAAATGTAAAGGTAGGAGAACATGGCAAGACATACTTCTTTATAACCTGGTCGTGTATTAGAGTATTTTAACATTAATATAGCACCATATAAGAATAGCATTGTTTCTTTTACCTTTCCATTTTGCTGTAAGCACAGCTCCTTAAAATGTGTGACTTAAAAAATATTAAAATGATAAATAATGTTAATGAAAACTTGTTTTTTTGAGTGTGGGATCTGTCCTTCTCTCTAATATTGGCCTTATAGCTCATTGTGTTATCAATGATCTGCTTCAGTGGTTTTCAAACCATGGGTCGGGACCCAATACTGGGTTTTGGCGTCCTCTGCTGCCGCTCCTGAGAGACTGGAATGCATTGGTGAAAGATGCAGTTGTTGGGTCATGGACATAAATGATTTTTTTTTAAACTGAGTCCTGAGGAAAAAAGTTTGAAAACCATTGATCTATTTCTTTTGGCCTGGATATGTAACAGGAGCCTATCAAGTAAGAGGCTGAGAGGTGGAAGATGAGAGCAAGCAGCATTTTTCAGAAGGAACACAGCATCTTGTAAGACTGGAGCCAGGATGTGCTCAAAGTCTTGAATGGCCCAATCCTGCTTCCACTGAGGTTATTGGAAGTTCTGTCATTGGTTACAATAGCAGCATGAAGGGACCCAGATATGACTGCAGTATTATAAGGAAGCTGTGCTGTTAACTCAGGTGCAACATCAAGTAGCTAAGGTAAAATTCTAGACTTCATAAGAGATAAGTAAGAGTATTAGAGTTCTTTTTGTCAATCATTCTCAAAGTTCTTACATGGCAGGTCAGTGGCAGAATCTGGAAGAACCCAAGTCTTCTGTTCCCTAACCTTGTCCTCTCACTTTTGGACTACACTACCCTTTGAATCTGGTTTAGGTATTATTCTAATGTTATATATTTACTAAACATTTATAATCTGTATAGTCATTTAACAGTCAAAGAATTATGCTGGCCCATAGAATTTACATGCTAAAACTCCATTCATGGGCTCCACTGAGATCCAGTCAAGTGGATTAGTTTACAAAATCAGAACCCAATTAAATATATATTCCAGAAGAAACAAACATCCTGTCACTTGACCTAATTGCATTATATTGTGCCACATTTGAGATTTGCAAATTGAAATGTAATATTTTCCAGGGCAGAGTTAGATACTTGACTGGGAAAAACCCACATTTATTAGAAAACTTGCTTCCATAGTCTAATTCAGTTTGTCATTCTCTGACAGGGCAATTTCCATAATTTCAGTATGTTTGTCCAAGATACCAGCAGGTTCTTTTTGTTATAAAGTAGAATTGTATGCATACCTTCAAGTTTTAATGAGCTAGCATTCCCTATCTTACACTTAAAACTGCATCTGACATAATGATTGTCTTAAAAAATTTTTTTACTGACTCTCTTAGAAATTTCAATGGTATTTCATTTCATTTTAAAGCCAGAATCAACTTTATCTTGAAAATAAGAATTGCAGCAAGGTACCTAGTCATGTCACCTTTTAATTTATCTGTGTCTGTATATAATGATGGCTTCTGATTTCTCTCTACCTTCATCTGTCCTTTTCCAGTAGCCAGTTCCTTACAGATGACTGATAGATAAATGTGAAGAATGCCAAAATATATGTCAAACATTCTTGTTGTTTCAGTTGTTCCTGCATTTTGTCAGAGTAAAAGTGAATTTGACGTGACATATTTGGGTTTCTGCATAAATGGTGGGATGTTGTTTGTAGAGGCATAAAGACTTCCCCTTCTCCAAGGAACTCAGTTTCTGTAGCTTAACTACAGGTTGTGACAATTTAAATAGTTTTACATTTTGTCACTTAAAAGATCATTAGAGCATTTCCTTTTATTTTAATTCTTTTTAAAGAAATTAATTCTTAGGAAATGCTTCGTCTCACTTTTATTTCTTAAACAAATGAAGGAAGTAAAATAGACTGAATTTTCATATGAAATCATTATTATTTCCCCCTCTCTCCTATAATGTTTACTTTTAAGTTGTTAAACGTATTTTTATGAAATATGAATTGCTGATAGCTTACCAGCATTATTAGTAACAGGGAAGTAGCAACTTTAAATTAAATTTAGAACCAGATGATTTGGTTGATAATCAATGGCCTTTCATGGCTGGTGTTATGATTCAGTACTAAACTAAAGCAAGAAGTGAAACAGCAGTCGTCAAAGAACATACGGCACTGTTATCTAGTGCTTGTTTACTTTCTATTTGTCTGCTCGAGTACTCCAAGTTTTCTTATTCTCTCATCATTTTAGGGTTGTTATGTTTCTCACCCTATTTTGCCATCCTGAATCATGTTCCCTCTTGCTATAAAGACATAACATATGTAGCCTGTCAAGAACTTTATTAGTGCTACTCTGAATTTCCAAAAGAAAGGAGCAGAATGAATGGATGCAAAGAGCCATGTTTGCCACTGATATAAGCTGGTGCATTTCATTGACTTAAATGGAGTTTCATCAACTTATAGCAATGGTGAATTTGTCCCAAAGCTTTTTCAGTTGTAAATTCATAATTATTCAGGTAAAAAAAAATGCAAGAAAAAGATAAAAATCAGAGTGCTTGATGAACAGTAAAATATCTCGATATAACTAAGACTAAAGATTAACTGAATTGCTATGGTCTGAATTGACCTAGATGCAAACAAAAATTGGATATTGTTGAAGTTCAAAACATCCTTAGGCTACGGCTACACTATGGATTAGGGGTTCCCAAACTTTTTTTTGTCATAAATGCATTTGAATGAAGTATTTCCTGTGGGACACCAGACAGCATGGAGAACACCATTTTGCTCCACATACTAGGGATTTCTGTGACCCCATTTGAGAGTCACAAGCCACAATTTGAGAACTGCTGCTATGGGACTTACAGTATTTTTTCAGCCTTTAGTTGTCTATTTTTAGTAAAGCACATAAAATGTACTAAGGAGATGTAATATGTATTTTCATTTAAGTTGTGTAAAAATGTTTTGTTTCTGTGAAAGAGTTACCTCTCTTGCAGAAAGGGTTTGCTTGCAGGTGCCAAACAATTGTTGTTTGATCTTTAGGACTGTGAAGCAGAAACTAGTGCTGTCTCAGGAGAGAGGAAAAAAAAATTCTCTCATACAAATAAAAAAACCTCTCAGAGCCTGAAATCTATGTTATTAGAAAGTACTGAAATACAAAATAACAAAAAATAATTAATCAAAAATTGGTACATGTGCTTAAAATAAGTGTTTTCTCCTCACTGAAAAATTAAAATGGACACACCCAACAGTATAAAAAGAAATAATCTAAAAGCAGTTTGTTCTACCTCATGTGGCATCTTATGTCTATAAAATTTTAGGACCATAAATATTAGTTCACTTGAGGTCCTAAAATGTGAAAAAGTTCAGTGGAATTTTAAAAATAATCTCTTTAGACATGCTGAACATTAAACACCTGAAGTTAATTTACTTATTCTATTCTATTCTATTCTATTCTATTCTATTCTATTCTATTCTATT
>ML685786.1:17179159-17262914 GCA_007922175.1 Pelusios castaneus
TTCTATTCTATTCTATTCTATTCTATTCTATTCTATTCTATTCTATTACTTATTCTGTTCTTATTCTACTTCCTAGGACTAGGACTTCAATCTCTGTATATTTTCTTTTTCAATACAGTGATTTTGTGCAATACTTTAAGCAATGACCTAATTGTCCATATGACTTGTAATGGAATTAATAGTGTGCCATTGTTATAGAGTGAAAACAATCTATGTTTTGAGGTCCAGATATCGTTAGCAGTCTGTAATGCGGCCATTTGAGCCAGTTTTGTTAACATTTCCTTTTGATTGATATAGCAAATACTGGTGGGTTTCTGATGGAAATTCAATTGGCCTGTGATTTCCAATGCTATGAGCTCTCATTTTAATATGTTCATCTTCTCTTTTTGATATGAATCTCTTTCTACGAGATATTTTTAATCCTGGTTCATGGCTGTTACATTTTGATGCTACATTAGACCAAATATAAGCTTGGTCTAGCAGCTTTCTTCATTTATAGAATTCATCTCTTAGTGTACAGATGACACTTCCCTTGCACTTGAAATTTGCCTATTTATAGACTATATGGAGAACTCAATTTGTAGTGAAGAACCGGACACTGGGCTAGATTCTCCAGTTTAGTGAGTTCGGTCCTCTGCCTGATCTAATTTACACTGGGACTGGGGAACAATAAATTTGATTGCTGGAACCAAGCTCCTGAGCGCACCACTGTCTCTGAACACAGCTTTTCTTTCTTTTTAAATGAAGAATCGTACGTGTGATTGGCAGCATGTCATACCAGTAACCCTTGTTATATCACATACAATTCTATTTTTAATAAAACATCAGTCTGTGCAAAGAATACCACACAATAACTCTTGATAAATACATATATCAGAATTACAGGCAACTTTTTCAACAACCACATCATTATTCCCTGTTCCACTCATTTAAATACTACATCATAAAACTCATATCTAATTTTAACAAACGATTAATTTTTAGTATGGTTCTACTACTCTGAAAAGTAGAAGTGGTATTGTGAGGTTTTGTAACTTCTCTGAGGGTTTGTCTATTTTGGAAAAAAAAATCACAAACACCAACCTATAGCAGCAACTCGTAGCGCCTAGATCAAGTGACTTGGGTTTGCCATGCTCCTTCTGTGTGCGTTTCCACTCAGATTGGGTTCTGGGTCTCAGAGCCTGGGCTCCTATATGAACAGGAGCATCGACACTGGTCTTCACTTGATCTGGGGCCTAAAACTGGCTGCTGTAGGGTTTTGTTTTATTTCGTCGTTTTGTTTCTTGCAGTGTGGTCATGGCCTGAGATGAACCATGAAACCTCACAATACCAATTATAGGATTTTGAGGCTCATTATTCTGAGATTTTGGTTTGGGTTGGGTTTTTTTTGCAGCATAGATGTACCCTCCATGATTTTTGTATCAATCATGCTCAGTATACAAGTTAAGTCTTTTTCTTGCTAGCAGCCCTGAAGTCTCAACCTAGGATCTGAAAGTCAGGGTATATGCATACATGCTTGTGCATTGTAACTTCTTCCATAATGAACGGAAACTCTACTCCATCTGGTTGTTAGCTAAGCCAGCAACTGCTTGCCCAAATATCATACATACCAGTTTGTTTGTTTTTTACCTGTGTTTACCAAGATACATGTTCTACGCTTGACTACTTAATTACGCCACACAATTCCTCTGCTGGCAATTATAATTTAAAATATTCTCTTGAAGCACAAACCAGAATGGAATATATTTCCATCCTCCACCGTTGTATTGACTCAACAGTGGTAACAAAATTAAAATGTAGCAAAAGCTTATTCATCAGAAAAGTAACAGATATTGGTCAATACATGCAAAGAGCCTGTCTGTTGAGTATCTGTTTTTGCTTATTCACTTTTACAGATCCATAACAACACTTTATAATAGTTTCTAGATACAGTGTAAAAGACATACTTAGAATAGCCTTGAGGAAAGTTTAACTAAAATCAGTGATATAGAAGTCTTTTAAAAGTATTAAAAGCAAACCTCTAAGTTTTACCAGTTTTAAACAATATGTTCAGTAAAGTTGCATTTTTCTGAGGTTGGTTTTTTTGGAGTTGTAGCTCATTGACAAAATGTTTGAAAATAGACAGAATCTCCCATAATTTTGAATTATTTTTTCCTGGTAAAATAGACTCGGATTGATTCCAAAGGAGTATTTTCTTTAATAGATTAATAATTGATATATTTAAAAGTGATTTTTAAAAGATATTTTCTACATCACTGTGAAATAGTTGGACATTGTGGGAATAATTATCTGCCAATGATGACAGCAATGCTGAATTAATACATGGTTATATCTGTTTTCCTTAGTTTTCCACATAATTGTCATTTTATAATATGACAATCATGGCAGTATATTTCAGGTCAGTAGTTGCATTTCTGGGGTGATTAATGTCATTCATCTTTCAGTCTCAAGTTTTCCAAATCAAATTATAATTGTAGATAAATTAACTGTTGTCTTCCTGATTTGTCTTATTGCTTAAACAACACACTCCTTTCCCAGAGTGCTCCATGGAGGGAGTTGCTGGGGGAATGGGTAGTGAAGAGTCCATGGGATCTGCACTCTGGCCGTGGTTGACAGGTGGATTTCACCTCCAAGCCATTACCATACACTCTCAACAAGCAAAAGGTATTTGTTGCAGATTATTCACCTACTAATTTGACCTATTAACTCAATCCACTTCTAAATTTTTTCTTTCGTTAAGTCTTGCAGATCCAACATCTAAACTTCTCGGCAGCATTAGTGTGGTCACCAGAAATATTTAAAACCTGAGACTGATTATTAATGGTATAAAATTATATGTGGAGCTGATGAAAAGATTCTTTCTTTTTATACCTATAGCTCTGCTAGTGTTGTTTTGACTGATAAACTAAGCAAATATGATGAGAAAATTACAGTGCAGAGCTGAATGTACTACGTATGCGACTACATTCATTAAATACATTTTGAACAAATTTTCAAGGTTACTTTCATAACATTTTAAAATAAAGGGATAAAGACATTGAAGTTAGCTCAATCTTTAAAAGTTAGTTAAAAATCCTGACTCTGACTCCTGTATTTAATAATTTAATATGCAGCAGTTATGGACACTGTTTAAGTACGAAGAACCAAAGAAAACAGCTTCTCACTGAAGTGTTCATGAAATACAATTTTAAATAAGATTTGTAGGGATATTGACATTGATGGAAATGTATGTGTCGAGAATGAAGGAATCCAGTAAGACAACATTCTGCTGTTCTTTGGTACAGAGAACTCCCTTCTCTGTTCAATGGAAATTCTGCCCATGGAGGGCTTGTGATTGCTGGTCTTACAGAGAGAGGTCTAATACCATTGTCAAGTTCTCATTCTACTAGTTTTAATGAAATACAGAGGCACTCAGTCATGTATTAAGCTACATTTTGTGAATTGTTAGTCTTGAGTTTGAATTTGAATGGGAGCTCAGAGCTCAAATTGGAAGAAAAGGAGGAGGATTGTGAAATGTAACCTTTTAACTTTAACTTCTCAATCTATCTCTAGCATGAGCACAATGCAACTTTCAGCCACAAAACATTTTTAAAAATAAACAGCCACAAAATTACTGGCTCCCTTCATCCCATTTATAGCTTCTGGTTTGATTTGGAAGACGAGCAGTATTCAATCATAGACCAGAGACAGGTTTGAAGCCCAGTATTTCATGAATCATCAGGGCTCAGGTAGAGCAGGTTCATCCCACTGAAGAGCTGTGAATCCCTTGTGGGTTGCAGCACTTGTTTCTAGCTCTGACTGATAATGAGAGAGGGGACATTAAAATATAAAATGATTTACAGAAAACCATTTTGAGCTGTTCAGGGGTTTCTGAGGGTATGTCCACACTGGAGCCTTAGGGGGACTTAAGGACGGTTAAGTCGACCTAAAGACTGCTGCATTCACATTGGGCACTTATTAAGTCGACTTAAGCGCTTCCTTAGGTTGACTTAATAACACTACCTCTGAAGTCGACTTAAGCCAGTGTGGATGGGGAGTGCCCTTAAGTCAACCTAGTTGGCCTCCAGGCCCCGGTGCAATGTGGGACAATTACCCACAATGCACCACTCCTCCATCAGCCTAGCACCTGCCAGTGTGGAGGCTGGCAGTCAACTGGAGTTTTCAGTGTGGACTTTCTAAGTCGACTTAACAGAGCCTCCAGTGTAGACATACCCAGAAATATTAGACTTATTCTCTTTTCCCACCTCCACTTTAATTGGACTAAAATAACTAAGGTGACTTTATACTATCTTATACTAAGACAGCATTGTGACCTTTTACTAAAGATGTCTTTACAGACAGGAAAAATACCAAAAAATCGGTTCCATTCAAGTTTTAAAAAAAAAAAGTTGTAAAATGTTTTTTTCTGTAAAGTCTGGGACATAAACAAACTAGCAAAAAGTGAGGATTAGCATAGAGGCTTTGCCTTGGGCGAGTGGAAATACCCTTCTTTTTAGTCTATACTATATACATGCATATATTGTGTACACAGCAGTGGAGATTTCTTTTTTATGAAGTAATTCTTACTCTGTAGGAAACAGCCAGTAAGTGTGGAATATATTTACATAGTAGATAATTATATTACAATGATATATGTTTGTTTATTCCAATAAGTGTACCTTTACTAGTCAATGGGATTATATCTTTGGCATCCCCTAGTTAGAATCCATGGCTTATAAAGAGAGTGAGAGAACTTATAGATCACTTATATCATGTATGTTTTTCAGAAAATACTGAAAAACAAGGGGGCGTATTTATCTGACCATGCTGCATATTTCCATTGGGGTCATGGATGTTTAAAATTCTGCTGGTTCAGATACAACTGTACATGTTTCACCTGATGCCATTTCATGATTAACAGTGTTTTCTTAATACCAGTGAAGTTCCTGCTAATCTTACCTGTCACATAATGAGCAGCATGATTAGAAATTTTCTTTTCTTCCTGTCATTGGACTTGCTGGATGCAGAGTTGCAGCCAAAAGTTCCTGAGGCAGTAGATAATAAGATAGCATCATTTTCTGTATTTATATTTTGCAGCATATATGCTGCTAATAATTCTCTAGTGGGGCCATGTCTGCTTAGCAGTCAAATTAAAAAACCCAAATGCTGCAAAACTGCATGAGATGAGAAATATTGATGTTAAATTACACTGTCAAATAGATTAATTTCTGAAGGTGCAATATCTGTGCTGCTATGGCAGTTACCATCAAGAATTATTTTTAATGCAGGAGTGACAATATTTATCTAACACATCTTGAAGCAAAGTGGCCAATTGCCAGATTTGTACCCGAATGCATCCTTCTCCATAGCAGCTAATGTTGTCAAGTTGGCTATTGTATTAAGTGAGATGTAGCTCAGTATGTAACACTCTTTAACAGTATCAAAACAGTTGTGTTTGATAAAGAGGAATATAATTTTAAAAAACAAACAGGGAATACTATTTGCTTAAATATGTGGCTTTTAAAAAAAGTAGTATACTTAAAGATTTATAATTGGCAAAGCTACTTTCTAACTCCTGATTATGGTAATGAAGCTAATTTATTGTCATGTTAACTAAATGATCTGATTGTAATACTGTATAAAGATATACTTTAATATACTTTACCTTGCAGTAGAACTGAATTGCTATAGTTTTTTCTGATAACTGAAGTAAAAAATAAATTAGATAATAAAATTTGGTGAATAAGTTAAGACAATGAAGGAAATCATGTACCAAAAATGAACTACTCTTTGGCCACTGTTCTGATTTTTTAAATGAATATAATTGTGAACTTTTTAATGATTTACTGATGACAAACATTTGTCATGGGCACCTTAATGCACTGTTATATACATAGTCAATTTTGAAGGTAGGGCTAGTGGAAGTGCTGCCCCAGTGTGTGCTATTTCACTGTGATATTAGATTAACTAGATTTTCAGGGTTAAGACAGTACTAGGTCAGCAATTCTTTTCAGAAAGACTGCTTTGATGTTTTCACCAGTGTAGAATGTAGTGCCCCAACAGTACTTAATGAAGTGTGTTAACATGAACACAGTTCACCAGTGTTCTCTGGAATGCATTGGTTATCCCTATACTTTAGTCTGAAATAGAAGGTATTTTTAACTTTTGAAGTGATGTGTGATTTGGCATTAAGCTACATAAGAAACCACAACCCTCCTCATGGACCAGAATATTACAACAAGGATGTTGTTGATGAACAGTCTGTCTGCCTGAGCAAAACTTCATTTAATTATTGTGGGGAGAAGGGTAAGTGGTATACAATCTTTATTTAATAGTATGAAAGAACTTAAATCTTTGGGACAGAGTCAATGGCAAGTGTATTGAAGCCATTTGTCTCTATTATAAGCAGGTGAAAACACTGGTGAATGTGAGAGGAAGATTACACAGGTGAATGTGTAGAGGAGAGAAAACATGTGAGGTGGAACAAAAGAGGGCATGATGGGTAGTAGATCAAGCAGGAGCAGAGACAGAAACATTTAATATAGAGAGGAAGAAGAATATATAGTGAGGAAAGCAGTAAGTAAGAGTTCTAAAGATTGGAACTTGAGTCCTGGCTAGCAATGGTATTTTTATTCAGTTTTCCTTAGAGAAACAAACAAGAGTCCTCTGGCACTTTTAAAGACTAACAGATTTATGTATCACATGAGCTTTCATGGGAGAAAATCCCACTTCGTCAGACACTTTGAAGATGGGAAACTTACAGAAGGGAGGAAATTAAATGCAGGGAAGCGTATGACATAGGATCAGGTCAGGCTGTAACAGCAAATCAAAGTAGGTGTTAGGATTCAAACACTGGGAAACAGCACATAGAGGAAGGTGAGGTCAAATCACCTATTGTAATGAGAAAAGAATCCATAGTCCCTGTTTAACCCCAAGGCAACTGAGTCAAATTTGCATATAAATTCAAGTCTTGCAGTTTCTCTTTGAAGCTGTGATTTGTTATTCATCTGTTTTGGCACAGCTATGAGCAAGTCATCGATGGAGTGAACAGAGAAATTCAAGTATTCCCCTATTGGTTTTGGAGTGTTGCAATTTCTGATGTCAAATTTGTGTGCATTTATTCTTTTGTGCAGACTGTCCTGTTTGTCCAGTATATAAGGCGGGGGGCCATTTCCGGCACACAGCAAATCACAGCTTCAAAGAGAAACTGCAGAACTTGAATTTATATGCAAATTTGACTCAGTTGCCTTGGGGTTAAACAGGGACTATGGATTTTTCTCTCATTGCAATAGGTGATTTGACCTCACCTTCCTCTATGTGCTCTTTCCCAGTGTTTGAATCCTAACACCTATTTTGATTTGCTGTTACAGCCTGACCTGATCCTATGTCATACACTTCCCTGCATTTAATTTCCTCCCATTCTGTAAGTTTCCCATCTTCCCAGCGTCTGACAAAGTGGGATTTTCTCCCGCAAAAGTTCATGCGATAAATAAAGACAGTACTAGGTCAGCAATTCTTTTCAAAAAGACTGCTTTGATGTTTTCACCAGTGTAGAATGTAGTGCCCCAACAGTACCTTGCAGTAAGCCTTTATCTACTAAACAATGAAGAATCTGCAAAAGGTCGTAGTTTTTTACTTTGCAGATAAGATGCTAACCTCTTGAGCAACAAGCCCAATTTCTCTCAAGTAGCAAAATTAGGAAGCTCTGCATGTACATGTCCTCCACAAAAGTACTGAAGGAAAGTGTTGGGCTCAAACTAATGATAACTTTTTCCCTAGGACTTGACACATATATCATCAAGTCATTAAAACTTTTTGATCTCTATCATGAAGCATATTTTAACAGCACCCAGAACTGGGTTAACCATAATGTTACTTCAGAAAACTCAGACTCAGGACACTCATTTTATTAATACTACCTTCCATAAACTACTGAGGTAAAATCAATGTAGTTCACTTGCCTAATTCCTTACTGTCTTAAGGAAATTCAGATTCCTCTGATCAAGAATTGATGCTCAGACCAGAAAAATCTTTGAAAACAAATCAAATATTTATTTAGATCAAATATTAATACAGTGAGATTCAAGAACTGAAAATCATTTACCTCAGAAATCACCTTTACTTGGTGCAGCGATTACAGTATATATGGTACAGAGTGACACTTACGGAGAAGGCAGCTCTGTTATATATAATCACCATTCTCAATCTGAGGTAAATAGTTTAAACAGTTAAACAATAAAAATATTTAACATTTTATTATCCTTAACACTATAACTGTAACAATCTATAACATATCTTAACACAATATAAAAATCCTTAACAATCTATAACATTCAGCAAGTGATACTCAAAGGAAGGAGGTTTTCACTCTTACCATGGGCATTCAGCTTTATTGATAGGCATATCTTCACGAATACAGTTAGAATTTACAAAGCTTTCCTGCTATCCTTCTCTTTGTCTGTAGGGGTCCGTTTGCTCTGTCACTGTTGACACAAAGATTACCTCTGGCTTAGACACAGAGCAAGGGTTCAATTAACTTGGTTTTCTGAAGCCTCGATGCTCCTCTAGTCAATGATTAAGGTTACCTTTGGCTTAGACACAGAGCAAGAAGGACTCAGCTTGGTTGTCTAAAGCCAGGTTTTGACATAGAGCCAGGACTCAGTTAGCTGGGTTGTCCAGAACCAAGGTACCTTTAGCTTAGCTTCAGCTTGCTTGTTCCATTCTTTGCTTTTTTCCTTCTTCCTTCTCACTTTCTCTTCTGATCTTCTTCTTCTTTCAGCTCCCAATGGCTATGTCTACACTGGGGAATTTAAAGTCCACACAGGACTCCTAAGTCGACTTAAAGTGGGCCTTACTAACTCGACTTAGAGAGTCTACACTAGACTCTCTAAGTAGACTAGTTTGGTCCACGGAGAGCCAGCCCCGCATGGGGCTGGGTCTCCCCAATCCAGGAAGCCCCTGAGTGGTCCGGGGGAGCATGGAGCTACCTTCTGCCCCAGACCCCTGAGACCCGTGCTCCAGCTGCTCAGCAGCCGGCAGCTGGAGCGGGGATCCCAGGGAGAAGGGACCGCGGGGCTTCCTTCTTGCCAGGACCACTCAGGTCCCAGCAAGAAGGAAGCCCCATGGTCTCAGCAAGAAGGAAGCCACGCACTTCCTTCTCCCCGGGACCCACGCGGGTCCCAGGGAGAAGAAAGGACCCGTGCTGCGGCTGCTGAGCAGCTGGAGCGCGGGTCTCGGGGAGAAGGGATCCCCATGCTCCCTCCTAGCCGGGACCCTGCGGTCCCGACCAGAAGGGAGAGCGGGAGACCCGTGCTCCAGCTGCCGGCTGCTGAGCAGCACAGCAGCTTAAGTCGACTTAAGGAAATGCCAGTGTGGACACAGAGTACTGAGTAAGGGACTTACGTAGCTTGCCCTTAGGGGGTTGTATGAGGGATGGCCTTTTTAGGACTATGTAAGGGGAACCTTACGTAGGATGACACTGGGGCAGAGAGGTGATGAGGGATGACTCAGCTTTTTGTAGAAATAGCAGATCAGATTAAGGGCCTTCTGGTCTCATCCCAAAGAATCTCATAATGGGTCATATCCTGTATTCACACATACTATGACAGCAAAGATACCTGCTCCTGCACTGACAGAATGTTCTACAAGTACACAGGCATTATTGGCAGAATTCCTGTTGCAGGTCCCAAACCATGACATCTGTAGAACTGCAATGTGGTAGTCTATTTACCCCTCTGCTTCACAATACACTATGACACAGCAAACCAGAGATGATGCGGCATTTGGCAGAGTTGTGCTGTAATCCGAGAATGATACCTTCTCCTGAGTAACTAGTTGAGATCCACCTACTTGGAATTAACATGAGCAGGCACTCAAAGAAGAAAAAGTAGTTACTAGCCTTTTGTAACTGTTATTCTTTGAGATGTGTTTCTCATGTCCATTTCAAGACCCACCCACTTGCCCCCTGACATCATTAGTTGGCAAGACAGACCTGAAGAGATGGGCAGGAGTCAACAGGATTCTATATGTGGAACCATGAAGGCATGACTCCACGGGGCACCAAGGCCAACCTCACAAATACCACTATGGGGAAAAATAGTCCAGCGACGGCCCATGCAGTGCATGCACACCTACTTGGAATGGACATGAGCAATACGTCTTGAAGATAAACAGTTATGAAAGGTTTTTAATTGTTTTTTTTAAATTCCCAATATGTGAAACACCCTGTAGAAACATACTGAAATTCCCATTTCAAACCAGAGCAATCAGTAACTGAATCTGTTGTAGAATCAGCGCTATCAGTAGCTTAGTGGTGTCTGGGATTCAAAATCTCTGACCCAGATTCCTGCATACCATAAGTATTTCAGGGAACTGGAAGGTTAAGTATTGTCTTCTGTGTCTGCATTATTTTTCTTTATGTTACAGTATGAGTTTGAGTAATTTCTTATTCCTTCAATAACAGTTCTGGGTGTGTCTAAAAGTATATTGCAGTTATAGAGATTTCTTCCCCATAAATTAACATCTTGGGACTTGTCAACTCTAACCCTAACCCTAACCCAACTCTTGTCAACTTGTCAACAGTATAGTCATCTTAAAATCATCAGTAGCATTCATAATCTTTATACAATAGATTTAGATGAAGATACATTCCAAAGAGCTATTATACTGGAGATGTGTGCTGAGCCTCAATACAGTGCTAAAGATGCTGTGTTGCAGCAGTTGGTGGGGTCAAATTATAACTAACTGGTGCTTGTAATGGCAATCATATTGGCAATT
This sequence comes from Pelusios castaneus, assembly GCA_007922175.1. Taxonomy (NCBI): domain Eukaryota; kingdom Metazoa; phylum Chordata; order Testudines; family Pelomedusidae; genus Pelusios; species Pelusios castaneus. The sequence continues at coordinate 17,189,915 of ML685786.1, forward strand.
TTTAATCAGGAGAATAATTTGAATAGGATAAACTACAAAATGGTCAGTATGTGAATTGTTATTTACAGTTATACCAGTGGTTTGTTTTTTTAATCAGTTCATCCCACATGGTCTTCTGTCTTTCCTCAAATAATGCAGTTCATATTTTTAAAGGGTGGAGGGGGAAGGGCCCAGCAAGTTTTTCCTTTTCTGTTAATTTTTTTCATTCCTGTCAACCTCCTTTCTCTAGCTAATGTTTACTTTTGCAACCATCAGCCCTGGCCCTGTGAAGAAACCTATGTGGGTGACCCCATGTGTCTGTGTAGAGTTCCACTGAAGTTAGACTGTTCCTAGACAGGTTCAGAGGTCTCCCCCAAACATTCAGTTGCTTTCCATGATTGGGACTATAGCAGTGATATACATTTATTGTAACAAGTTTTAAATGGTATTAATCTTTCTTTAGTTTCAGCAAATCAGAGTACTTCCCTCCTTAGACTATAGTAAGAGGAATTTAGATGGTATATCTCTTAAATAATTCTTACACAAACTAGAAGCCTTTCAGTTTGGAAGAGTCCCTTTAGGCATCCAGAACAGCATTTTACTGAGAACTTCGTGTCTTTGTCATTTAGTAAGACTGGTGTATGGTTCTATCTCATCAAAATTTTCCATTTATATTCTTTTCATGAAGGAGAGCCTGTGCGACTTATAGTCCTTGCAGTTCTCTGGAGAGATTTGCTGGTTCATTTCCCCAACCCAACGTCATACTGTGAATATCACCCTGTAGTTCTGTACATAAAAATAGTGCATATGATATACTGACTTAAAAAAATATTTTGACAAATATCTGATTATCTAGCTTACATGGTCCACTACTGGGGATAAATCAAGTTTAAATTATCTCCAATTCTTATGTTTTTAAAAACAATATCTTAACTGTAGAAAGATACAAAACCCCTGTCATAACTTTGTTCTTGCAGTTGTGAGAAGTACTTTAGCTCAGTATTGTCAAATAAATTTCTAACATCCTTTAATCATGTTCATATCCATTTTTCTTACATCTTTTTAGAAATTGGCTATAACATTGAGGTTTTGCAACTGATAGTTTGAATATCCCTGGAAAGTACTAGGTTATTTTTCCATATGTTCCCATATTTTCAACTGTTTAGAAATCCACTAAATATTTCCTCTGAACTTTCTCTGATTTGCTTGACCAAAAAAGTCATAGTTCTTAGTGCTATTGGTTATGTACCTATTTGATCGTATCTTTGCTCCAGTATGTCATAAAATGTAATGGAGGTGCATGGGGACATAACCATGAATTTGGCAACACTATACGTAATTTTTCAAAAGCTGTAATAGTATGTTTTTATTCTTTGTATCTTCCATGGGAATTTTGAAACGTATTTAGGTAATAGAGTCTCTTTTTGTTTTGAAGGCATTGTACAAAAGGAGATTTGGTGTTGATGAGTCATGCCTGTAAGATAATAAAAAAAATTTTTAGATTTCATTTTTCATTTAGAATCCAAGGGAAAACTCCAGCATTTTGTCATCCTTCTGGAATAATAAAGGCCCAAATCCTGCACTGAGAAGTTCACAGGCAGCCCTTGTGCCCATTCTCAGTGCTGAATCAGGCCCTTAATTTATAATTCTATTTTGAATTTCTTGATTGCTGTCAGTACTGCAGATTGTTCTCTGCTTTGTCAACTCTGTCATGAGCATTCTCAGCATCTTACAGCAGAGCAAGCCCCTGTGCCTAACTGTGCTTTTAAAAATTTTTTGGTCCAAATAGTTTTATCTTTTGGTCCTGCCAGGCAATAGGGCAAATTCTTATACATTTCTAGTGCTTTAGAAAAGATTTCTCTGCATTTAAACACAGATGCAGGTGGATTCTGGCAATTAAGTAGGCAGCTCCTCTTCCGGCAGCAATTTGTTTCTAAGACATCATAGGAAGTCCCAGTTTCTTAGTTTAGAGTTCACCCTTTTCTAAAAGAATCCTCTAAGCTTTTAAGTTTGTCTATTTTCAGAAGTTTCCAAAAAGTTGTCTTTTAAAAACTGTATACTGAATAGAGTGCTTGAATCGTGTGTAGTAATCATACAAAACATGTTATGTCCTGGTCATATAGGGAATTCGAACTTCAGGTGGTCTCCTTACCTCCCTTGCTTCCTCCTCCTCCCTCTACAACATTGCACTTTATTGTAATACCTTTTGTAGAGTGCAGCACACTAGAGAACACAGCCAAAGTGTTTTGAAGCTAATCCATACTTCCCTTTTAAATGTCTGCAATATTTTAAGGCTATTTCCTGCTGAAACATTTTAGTATCCAGGATAAATGTAATTCAAACCATTTTTCCCCTGTGTAATGCTTTTGATTTTTTTTTTAATAATCAAAAAGTTTCCCTCTGATCCAGCTTTCATGAAACCTTGTCACAGTTTCAGGTCTAAGATGCATCAAAGAACACACCTGTATGAATGTTGCTCACTGTTGATGGTATTCTGTGAAACTGTCATGTCATGAAGCAAATGCATAATATTGAAGGTTTTCTTTGTATTATAAAACCTCATATTTTATATTAAATCTTGCTATAAAGCAAAAATCTGTTTCAGTTCCAAACAGTATGACTCTTAAACTAGATAAGCATGTAAATAAGTACAAGATTTACCTCTGCAGAGTTAATTGCTATGAATTGTTCAACAATCCTCACAAACAGATAAATCATGGTAATTATGAATATATTCCCATCAAGTAGGTTTTGTCGAGCTTCTCTGTAAGCAAAGCTACCTTTACTGGACCTATGAAAGGAATAATATAGTGCACAGTACTCAAATGCTATCCAGCCAGAGTTGGGAACACTTGAGAACTTATCCAGCTTTTATAGTTGCCTTTTGAGTAAAGTGGAAATGGTTACTGAGTGCTGTATCGGGGAAAAAAATAAAATGTCACTGCTGACATTATTTATATACATTTATTGACACACACAGCAAGGAACGTGTATGGCACTTGTATTTACAGATATATCAGCAATGCTGAATGGCGTGCTTTTAATTCGAGGCCCTGAGGGCAAAAATTTAAAGCAAGAAGGTTAACAATAAGGTTTAAAGTCAAGCATACAAAATACTCAATATGTAGCTCTCTTTTCACTATAAACATATGTACCTCTAAAACCCACAGATGAATTGGAAATACAGTGAAAACAAGAAATGATATTCAGTACTGCAGCAAGCTTCCTACAGTGCTACTCAAGCATCAGCATAAAGCTTTGTATTAACTGTACCATTTTTGCCTCCAGTGTGTCTTTTAGATTTTGTTCCTCTCCTTCTTTTTCAAATCATGGAATTTGTGAAACTGAGAATGCCAGTTTGCCTGTCATGAAAATAAGCAACAATCAATGCACCTAAGCTTGCTTCCTCTCTTCTCCCCTTTAATTTGGGATGTGCGGAACTGTTTTAATGACACTTTGGGTAGGTTGCTGATTAACAAAGCCTACCCATCAGTTTGTACAATGTAGTTATCCTGACACATTTTTACTCCTACTTAAGAAAAATCAGGCCCATGCTGGGTTGTGATAAGTCGTCATGTTTAACTAAATACCATGATTAATTGCTTTTTGTGTATGTGTATGTTGGTTGTGACCCCAGGCTTTTATAACATGGGCTTCTTCTATCTTCCCCTCCCAGGAATAAAGGGGATTAGTGATGAAAGACAGCTCGTTCAGGAGAAATGAACGGTTGTCATTCCTGGCAAAATTTGTTTCTCTTTATCCTGTTCCCCTATTGCCAGAAAATGAACACAGCAGTCTCTCTGCCTCTGGCAGGAAGGATGTTTTCTAACCCTCGCAGATTTTCTTGGTAACATGCTTAATTTCTAGCAGCCTAGGAACAGGTTAACATTTGTCTCAAAAATAGAACATGCAACCAGTTAAAATTTTGGGTCATTACAGCAGTGATCATGTTTCCTTGGTAACAACCAATTGGCATGCATTCTTCTGTTTAAAACTGAACATTTTAGACATTTAGTCATTCCTGTGTTGCAGCAGGTGTCCCTTAAATTTTATTAACAAAGAATAGGCTCCATAGCCAATAAAAGAAACTTCATTCTTGTGTGTGGGTTAAATGGAAAAAATATAATCAGGAACTCTTCTTTGGTTTGCAAACAATTCAAGAATAAATTAGCATAAAAACCTTCCTGTTGAAATATTGCTATATTTATCCACAATATGATTTTCAGTTCCTTTTCCCAATTGGATCACTGTTGTCAATTTTCCCATTCTGAGGTTCTGTTCTAGAATCTTTGCTGTCTTTTACATGTGATGTAATAATGTCCATAGAGCCAACTTCAAGAGATCAAATTACGAGTCAGACCCCCAAAATTATAGGAATGGCCCCCAAATCATGACATTTAAAAAAAAAAGATTGTGTGTTTTAGATCAGTGCCTTTGTTTTTCAGACCAGTGTCTTGATTTTATTAACTTTCCATGTCCATCTCCAGGGTGTGAGGATGTGACAATGTTGCCTACTCTTCCACATGTACTGGGCCAGGTGATTTTTGGCCCCTTCTGCAGATACTCTCACCCTCACCTCTCCCCATCTCCTGCCCAGCAATTAATCCTGTCTGCAACTCCTCCATCAGTTTTCTTCCCCACTCAACTCAGCCCCCTCCAAATCAGTTCTCCAGTCCCCATCATCACCACCCCATCACTTCAGTCCTCCTATCCCATCAACCCTCACTGCTGTCAGTTCATGCTCCCAGCACTCATCCCACCCACTCAGAACCCGCCATCAATACAACTCCCCTGCTGCATCAACCTTCACTATTCTCACTTCAGCCCCCCTGGAATCCTCAGCTTCATCTGCTCCTTAGGGTTCTTCACCCTCCCTGGCTCTGGGGGGGGGGGCTGAAATGGGGTACCCTCACCCACTTTCCAGGCTGACAGGAGACCAGCCACCTGGGGTGGCTGACAGGATTTCTATGTAAAATGAAATTCACTTTTTTCAAATTTTATTTGAGGGTTCGCCCTGCCCCCTTTCTTATCTCAAATTAAGTTTATCTGCCCTGCTGAGGTGTATCCACAGTGTCTCTTGTTAGCTTTGTTTATCTGATATGTTAAATGAATTCTCTTCATCTTTTAAAGTACTTTGGAATTACTACCTGGTGGAGAATCCATATTCCTTTGTTTAGGGTGGGGTAACTCCCCTTTGACTGGTTCCAGAAGGGTTGCCAGTTTAGTCTAGATCAGCAAAACAAACAAGGAGTCCTGTGGCATTTTTAAAGACTAACAAATCTATTTATAGCATGAGCTTTTGTGGGTGTAATCCCACTTTGTCAGATGCATGAAATGCAAGCTGTAGCATGTCAGGTGAATAAATACAGATTTCCTCTTTCACTGGAAACACGTTTGTGCTGTGGCTGAAGAAGATATGACATTTGAGAGTTCTATTGCAAAATCTCCTGAGTGAGACTTAATTGTACTCCAGAGTTGTGAGATTCACAACCAATTTGTGAGAGCTGGCATGTCTGTTATGCAGGCATTATGTACTCTTTGTATTCTATGACTTTTAAAGTAGACTTTGTACTTTTGGATAATCTATGCATTAGACTCAGATATATAGAAATTCTTTGTTTAAACTCTATATTCTATCCTTTTAACATTAGCTTTAATAGAATTTAAAAATATGAACTGTAATTCTGAGAACCAGGGCCCACAAATGAAATGACTGGCATCTGCTTCCCCAGTTAATTTAACACAGAAATGCTAGCAAATTAAAATCCTTTATATAGGTTTTAAAACTAAATAAAAATAGTTGAAGTATAAAATATTCTTTATAAACATCTTTGAATTACTCAGAGTACTGGTGTCTCTGAGCACCACTTTCTGACATCATTAGAATAATGAATAGGAATAGTACTGTGCAGGGAGGTGTTTAGCATTTGATTCCTCACTACTACAGGCTAATATTACACATGCCCATTGTTAGCCTGATCCCAGATCTCCACGCCAAAAGCTTTGGACACAGAGCATAATAACTGATTCTTGTAAGATGTCACCTTCCACATCATATTTGAAAGGCTCTCTGGGAAATGTACTTCTCCCTGCTTCTAAAAGAGTCTCTTGGTTGGAAGGATCATCTCTCTCGACAGTCTTTTGTGGGGCAGTCCTTTCCCTCACTACTAGTGGCAGCAAAGGAGAGTGGAACCCAGGAGAACCTCCTCCTCTGGAGTACCATTCATGTCTTTTTCCACTAATGTTTGTTTGTGCCTCTGCACTTCTGAAAACCTAGAGTATTAACATCGTATCCAACAAATACGTGGACATGACTGAAGACTTCGCAATGTCATCATCTGTCTTCACACATTTTCTTTTCAGGCCTCCTTTTTCTTCCTCTTCACTTAAAGACTTTCCCATTGCTTTCTTACTCTATTCTTTTATTTCCCCTCTCCTTCTCCAAAGGCCTTTGTTTTCTGTCCTCCAAACACTCAATGCCCCCACTTGGCCTTTGTATTTTTCTTCTCTCACACATTCACCTCTTCTGTCCTAAATTTGTGTACTCCATCACAAAACCACAGAGAGTCCTAAATTTGTTGGTCAGTTCTTAAACAACTTTCTGTTTCTAAGAACAGACCAACACACTAAGAAGTCTTTGTGGCTCTGTGACCGAGTGTTCAGCTCACACCAATCTTGACAGAGTTAAGGATGTTCAGAAAGGGTCAATTAGTGTGATAGGCCCCACATTAAGAGATTAGGCTGGAGAAGCAGCCCCTAACTGGAGAATGAAGTTCAACTGAGCAGATATGAGCTGAGCTACGATAAATTGGCAACAGAAGAGACTGCAGTGAGGAAGTCTGCAGCCCTCTTATGCACATTAGAGAAGCAAGGAGGGAACCCAGGAAAGAATAGAAGCCTGGGTGTAAGGGAAAGGTGGTATCCTGAAGAGAAAAGGGTAGAGAAGAAGGCCTGTGGGAAGTGAATAGGAGACGGACCAACACATGAGCAGCAAGGTTGGGGACTGAATAGACCTTGGCTGCATGTTGTAGGTCACTAGGCTGGAACCCGGAATAGCTGGCAGGCCCAGGTTCCCCTACCAGCCACTGGTGAAGTGGTATGGCCCAGGCAGTGGAATGATGGTTGTCCAGAGGTGGTTGTCCAGAGAGACTTTGTTACCCTGGAAGGGGAGCACTACAGTGAGTTGGCCAGAGGGCTGAATCATGAAGAACAAACACCCTAAGTCTGAGAGAAAGAAGAGACCACAGGATAAGGAACTGACAGTTCCAGATCTGATGCCCCCTCCTAACTAATCCCCAGAAAAACCAAGAGGAGGCACTTTTCTGGTGAGTGGACCCTGTGGCAGGCTTCTAAAGAACATTTTTTCCCCACAATGCTGACTGAACTCATAGCAGAGCTAGCTCTAATATTAATTACAATAACGATTATCGTTTAGTACTTGTATTATTGTAATGCCTAGGGCTATGTCTACATTAGCAAGTTAGTTCGAATTAAGGAAGCTTAATTCGAACTAACTTAAGCCTTGGCTACACTAGGCTTTCATTAGTTCGAATTAAGGGCTTCCTTAATTCGAACTAATGAATTCGCTTATACTCTTCGAACTACTGGTTAATTCGAACTAGTTAGTTCGTTCGAATTAACGCAATGTGGCCATGTTAGTTCGAACTAAGTGCTTAGTTCAAGCTAACCGGCAAATTGACCTTAATGCAATTGACGAATTTGAACTAAGCAAATTAATTTGAACTAACTAAAATTAGTTCTAATGAGTTAGTTCGAATTAACTAATTCAGACTAACTTTAGTAAGTGTAGACATAGCCAAGGAGCCCTAGTCAAGGATCAGGATCCTATTGTGCTAGACATGGCCCCAAAATATAACAGATAGTTCCTTCCCAGAGAGCTGTGTGTTCCTAGTATCCTGAATTAAAATGTTGACAAATGGTAGCTTTCAAAGCTGCTGAGTTTGTTTGGAGTTAAGTTTTTGTTTAAAAATTACATCATATGGGCCATGTCCTTAATTGGTAAAAAGTGTCATAGCTCCTTTGAAGTTAATGAAGCTATGACTATTTACTTCAGCTAAGAATATTGCCCTATTGAGCCCCCAGTGTGATGCTATGGCAAAAAGAGATAATGTAGTCATTGGATATATTAGCAGCTGAGTAGGAGTGGGTAGATGATTTTCAGTCTGCATATGTCATTGATGAGACCGATATTAGAATAATGCATACAGTCCTGATGTTCATATTTTTAAAAGGAGGTTGAGATTTTGGAGGCAGTGCAGAAAAAAATGCTACACAAATGATTCAAAGACTGGAGAAATTGTCTTACAGTGAGAAGTTTAGTTTAATTTATCTAAAAGCACAATCTGTTCAGTTTATCAAAAAGAATATTATTGAGAGATCAGTTGATTACAGTGTAGAAGTGCTTTTCTAGAGAGAAAATATTGTGTACTGTTGGGCTCTTTAATCTAGCAGAGAAAGACAAAACAAGAACCAATGACTAGAAGCTGAAGCAAGACAAATTCAAACTGGAAATAGGGCTCAAATTTTCAACCCTGAGTGTGATGAACCAGTTGAAGAAACCACCAAGGAAAGTGATGAATTCTTATTCCATGATATCTCAGGATCAATACTGGATGCCTTTCTGGAAGCTATGTTTAGGCTTTGTCTACAATAGAGATGCTGTAAAGTCTCCCATATAGTTCCCGCAAAGAGTGTTGGCAAAAGAAGCTCTCTCACTGACATAGCACTGCCCCGCTCACTCCCCCACCAGCAACACCTTTGTCGGTGAAAGTTACGTCAGGCAATGGTGTGTTTTTTCACGGCTCCAACTGACAAAAGTGCTACTGTTGACATAACCTCAGTTTAGGCAAACACAAGAAATTGGACTCCATACAGGGGTAACTCCGTAAAATGTAAGGTCTTGAGATATGCAGGAGTTCAGACTAGATGATCTTACATTCCCTTCTATGACTTTTCTGAAAATTCTAATTGTTTTAAAAACATCAGGAAAAGAAAGGGAAAGGAGCTGCATAGTTTTGCCAGAAGACACACTTTAATCCAAAGGGCTTCACTGAAATGTCGTGTTTGTTTATTTTAGAAAAAGAAGTCAGAGTGGGTGTGTTTAAACACATCAAATTCACAAGGGAGAAGAAACGAAGAGTGTCCGACCCTAACACCTTTTGAAATGAGGAGTGTCCAACCCTAACACCTTCAGGAACTGTACTCAGAAATCCTTAGAAAACGGCAACCAAACCTTTCCCCATCTCAAAAATAAACAAACAAAACAACTTATACACGGGGGGCAGAAGGGGGAAGAGAACTTCAATAATATCTAGAGGATACTTTCTACCTGAGCATTGAATTTTCTTCCCAGCTACCCAGTTTCTATGTTAAAAAAGCAAAAACACTGACAAATAGGGACAGAATGTTCCATTCTATCCATAGTGGTTGGTCATTAATAGAGTTATTGGTTTTACAGTGTTGGAAAAACAAAAAAGGAACAAGTTGCCTAAGCTAGGATGTGAACTATGTGAATATACCCACTGGACCAGATCCTCAGTTGGTTTAAATCAGCATGGTTGCATTGACATTAATGGGACTACTCCATTTTACACCAGTTTTGATCTGGCCTGAACTGTAGAATTCTTTACTTGTAAACCTTTTCTTGAAGAAGGCCACCTAGCATTAGATGCCATCTTAGGTAGAGCCATGATGGTGGGGAATTGGAAGCTCTTTGATGGTGTAATTTGTATGGTGGCAGGCATACTTGATGCTACAAGTATTCATGTTTATCTACAAAGCAGCATCTAGAAATACTGCAAAAATTTCATTCACAACTGTAGGTGTGGTTCCGCATTGATTTATGTTGTCTCTTTGGTTTCCATCTATAATTTCTGTGAATCAAAGGCAGTCACTCTCAGGCTGTGTAGTGACTTAAATGATCTGATAACTGGTTGGCATCATGTATGTTGATTCCTATGGAGGGAATATGGGCTGATCCTTATCAGTGAAATCTAGACTGTAAAAAGGATTTTTGATATTCTTTCAGTACTATAATTACAATTCCTTTCCTTTGTCTCAAATTTTCCAGTACTTGAAAGAAAAAAAAAAAAAAAGAAGAAAAAGGATGCTTATGACTGATTTTTTGGGATTAGTGTGTAGCAGTTCAGCCAACAAACAGAGCAATTATAATAGTGTTTTTGAAAAATTGATATATGTTCCCCCTATTCTAAGTGTCTAAGCCACTCATGGACAGGAAAGGAAGAAGACAATTTTGGGGTTCTTTTCCCTCCCAAAATTGAATGGTCTCCATGGAGCTTCTCTGGACTTAAACTATTGGAGCTGAATCAGAATGTGGCCAAATGAATATAATCCTGTTGGATATTGCACCTTTTAAAAGAATTAATTATGTGCTACATAGAAAACCATGTCATAGCAGGAAAGCTTACAACTTTTTAATGACTTCCCACAATAATATTACTAAAAAAATCTGTAATGAAGTGTTAACAGGACCTACTTTAGGCACCCATAATATTTATTTCCAGAGGGGTAGCCATGTTAGTCTGTGTACAGCAAAAACAACAAGAATCCTGTGGCACCTTATAGACTAAGATTTCTTCAGGCATAAGCTTCCATGGGATATAAGTGGGTTATAGCCCACGAAAGCTTATGCCCAAGAAATCTGTTACTCTATAAGGTGCCACAGGACTCTCGTTGTTTTTTCATAATATTTATGAACTAAGACTCATGTAGTCATGAATAACTCCCCTTGGACCAATTTGATCATTCAGCATAAACTGTAATAACATTTGGCTGAAAGTGTGTTGGGTCCTAAATAAATAAATAAATAACCCCTGGTGATTTATATTTCCAAAGAAGTGGTAGCGTTTTTCCTGCAAGATAGCAAAGATCACTTAATGATTCTTGTGAAAGTAGTAAATTCGTCTCTGTTATCTTGAAGTCATTAATAATACAGCTGGGATTTTTCCTTACATCTCCTCAAAGACTGCACCACATAATGAATACCAAGTTTACGCTCCTCACACACACCAAAAGGCAGAAGAAAATCCATAGAGAATAACCTTGAATCAATTTTGGATTAAAATTATTCTTTAACATATCTAGTAGCCTAGAAAACTCTACATAGAACATATTTTAATATACAAGGCTAGTATGTGCTTGATTCTGATCCAAGTCACACTGGTGTACATCAGGGGGTAACTCCATTGATGTTAATGCCAGAATAAAACTAGCATGGATAGGAATCTGTAGGAAGATCTGTATATTTTATTCTGTAAAATTTAAAAAAGCAAATATGATTTCCTGGAGTTGTAGATTAAAAATAGTAACACCAAATACACACATTTTCCTAAAACAAGTAAAATACAGTCTGATTAGTCTGTTAAAGAAGGAAAAAATTGCAGTGGTAAATAAGACCATAAATAAAAAACCTAAAGGGACCCGACTCTTCCATGCTTGAAGAAGCTGTAATCCCATCCTAATTAGCTCTATAAGCATTCTCTCTGCATAAGGAGAACACTCTGGTGATGTAAGGATGCTGTATTAGCTTCTATACTACTCATCTCCTGGCACATTGAATATAGAGGCACGGCCATGATATCTCTATATTCTGACACTCCTCTGCAATCAAAATGATCCTGTGTATCTTGATTGGTAAACATAAGAATCCTGCTTATAGTTGTGCCCCAGAAGGCATCTGCCAGCCCCACGGACTTCAAAAGTAATTAAATGTACCTTTATCATTACCCCAGAGCCTTGCACTGGGCACACATCCTCTGATTTGGAGACTGAGCAACGGTTTGCTAGTTTTCCAGTTACATTGTGACTCAACATCCTAAATAATAATAATGACTGTTATTGTTTTATCATATACTAAGAGGAAATTTTGGCCACAACTAATATATTTTGGATCTGTATTTCTCTCTGTTCCATACTGCCGATGTTTCCATGGTGGGTGGAGTGCAACATTTCTGCTTTAACAGTTAATTTCTTTGTCAGCCTATGTAAATACAATCTAAAAACTGAATGTTTGAAAATGAACTTGAAATATTGAATTTGAAATTAGGCTAAAATATTGTTAAAGTTAATTTAGAATTTGAATACAGGTTTAACCCCCCCCCCCCCCCAATAAAATCCTCCATTTACATGAATGGAATGGTGTACATGAGTTTATTTTTATAATAGAAATTCAGATAAAAGGTACAGCTTTTCATGTAAATGATCTAAGCCAGAGGAATGTAGCCTAAACTGGATAAAAGTTTTTTCTTGTCTTTTTCTCACGTATATTTACCAAACCTCTAAGAATTTCTGCAGTGGGATGTATGTGATATATACACGCCTAAACATATATATATATGTAGCGTATGTATGGTATGCCTTATGTGATATACTTACTATATGCCTGAAGAATGTGCTTTTCACAGTTTCTATTTATTTTTCAAAATATTAAAAGTGATTGTACAATGTGGGTTAAGTGCTGGTAAATGTACAGCTATTTCTGACGGTAAATACAAAAACTTATCCTACATTTTTCTATCATTGCACATACATAATTTATAACAAAACCAATATCCCTTAAGGCCTTTTATACCAAATTTGAATCTGGAGCAGATCTTCACATCCTAGTTATAGAATGTGAAACATTGGAAATGCTAATACAAATCTGTATGCAATACTTCAAAGCTCCCTTCCCTATTCTTGATTGCATGAAAGGACTTGATTTTGGAAAGGGGTGTCAAATAATCTATTTAACATTGTTTGCTTTTCAAAAACATTGGCACTCTTTGTGAAAGTTGGAGGCATTTCCTCTGTAAAAGTGGCATCATATCCAAAATGAATATAAGCCTTAGTGATTTTACAGGCCTAGATTTTCGAAGGGTTATCCTGCCCCTGAAAGGTACAAAATGATGTTTTGTTTCTGAAAAGTATTGTGATTTTGAAATAACACAAATGCCTTTTTTTTACTCTTTACTTTCTGGGTGCCCTGTTGAACATTACAACAGAAACATTGGCAATACAAACAAACAAGGGTTATTTTATTTATGTCCAAGAAGACAGCCTTACTATATGGAGTTTGGAGGGCATCAGAAAATATACTTAAGAGCTTTTGGATTTACATTTAAACTGATAAAAGCACAGAGCACAAAAGTAAAAGAGCAAGTGTTAGAAAAGAGGGAAATTGAGAGTCTTTTGCATTAGTGAGCAGTTATTCACATATGCAGTTCCACTGGCTGCAAAGAGATTATTAAAATAACTCCTCTCCAATGAGCAAGAATCCATAACCTAGATTAAATTATGTACCAAAACTGACCATTTTTGTGATGCCAATATATTTTTGGAGGTGTGGGGCAACGAACCAAAAATTTCTCTGACTCAGTGGGAGCTTTACCGCTAGAGCTATCGCTGGTCCAATGGCTATGCAGCATGTGGCACCCTGGACTGTCTAGTGACAAATGAGGTCCTTCAGAGTGCAGAATCTTAGCTTTAATTTAAAACAAGATTTTAGTCCATATGGCTTTGAAGAACACCTGCTAAATGAGAGCTGAGTGCAAACGGATACATGAACTAATTCATTACGTGTGAATCAATTTAACTGAGGGGTAGGGTGATAAATAAGTAGCAGTGAATTGATTTAGATACAGAGTTATAGGAGGAATTGCTTCTGATGGGGAGGATTGATTTGACAGAGAGCTTTGATTAGGAGAGAGGGTAAAAGTTTAATCTTAAGAGAAGGATAGTGGGGGGGTGAGGAGGGAGAGAAGAAGAGGAAAAGGAGAATGAGAATGTAAGGAAAGACCAGAGTGAGGGGAAAAGATGAATGAGGAGAGAGCATGTGAGATTGAATGAGAAGGGATGGGGAGATGGAACTGAAAGAGAAGGCATGAAAGAAGAGTGTATAAGTATGGACATTTGTTTTCTTGAAATGGATTTTTATTGTGAGTTCAGAAATGAAGCTACTCCTTACCTTGCTGTTTCAGCAGAAAGAGCCAAAAGCAGTTAATTTAATGTTAGCTGTTACAAGTTAAGTGCAGTCTGTCCCTTCTATGGTCTGCTTAAGTGAACCCATTAGGTCTCAGAGTACTTGCCATCACTTCTCCCTGGGTGGGGACCTATGCCCTTCTCCCTCAAGTTCAGGAATTTAAGTTTGTAGTCTCCCTGCAAATCACTGTGTTTATCTCAGGAGGTCTGATCTCAAACCAGCACCTGCAATTAGATCTTTATCAATGGACAATGACAGTGTTTACCAGTGCCCAGCCAGCTTTCACACAGCACAAATATATTTGTTTAGGACAAAAGTATTACAGAGAAAACATTTCCTAAAACAATAAACAGTCTACATCCGTGATACTCAGATCTCAGTGGTTTAGGAGCCAAATGAGCAATAAACATTACCCAAAAGGGCCACAATAGTTTGAATTCATTGTTTCATTTCCTATACTACTATATATTCATATTTAAACAGTATGATGGGGAAATGTTTAGTTTGGTTGACCAAGTTTTGTTATGTTATCAGCTACAATTGGTTAAAACATAGTAAAAGCATCCTGATTGGTTATGGCTAATAATTAAGTCACCGTGTTTTAATACCACGTGCTGCAAAGAGCTGCAGGAAACAGATTAAAGAGCCACATGCAGCTCACAAGCCTCAGTCTGAGTATCGCTGGTCTACATGTGTCATCTAGATTCCACAAGGAGACTCTGGTAGGTTTACTGTCTTGTTTACAATGTTATATCAATTCAAGGGTCAAAATGAAGGTCTCAGTACAGCCTCTCCCGTTTTAACAAAAGTCTGTTCTTCGTCTGCTTGTTTCATGAAGCTTGTTTAAACCAGTACATGCAAAACCAATTCCTCCCAGAAAGAAATACTTCTCTGAGATGTTTTTCTAATCTGGGATTTGCAGTAATTACCCCCACTGTTTTAGTTCCTAGTGGGAACTTGGTAACCCTCCCCGATGGAGCTAGGGAAAAAAATTCCTACCTCACAAAGATGCATATAACATATATAGATAAAAGTTTGTCATCAATCCCTATGCCCATAGTATCTGACACATCTTTTGAAGTTTCCATGCTTCTAAGATCTCACATCTATCACAACACTTTCAGGAAATTCCTAGAGAAATTTAAAAGTTTTGAATCACTGAGCATTCTCTGGGGAAGCTTTGTCATGTTTGTGTCATTGGCAGTCCTATAATTTTTTAATTTTAGATATAAAGCTTGACTGGTACATTGGTAAGAACTGGTAAGGTTCAATGCAGGAAAGAAAAGTTTTCCAAGCTGTACCTCTGTACAAGTATTTCTCCCCTTTTCAGTTTCTTCTGTATTTGATGTGTGTGCAGCTGTGGATATATTTCACTAGCTTTCCCAAACATTCCTACCCTTCCTCTGAAAGTTGGTAAGACCCGCCACCACATAGGAATTTGGAATATGAGCAATTTACATAATGCAGCAGAAACAAGTTTTTAAATATCCAACCAATTATGACCCTATTTTTACTTTTAAAACATGCCTCATAATGAATGTCCTTAGAAATAAGTACTTAAGAAAAAAAACAAGAAAAAACTGAGAGCCAAGCATATTTTTAAAATAACATACAAAAATGGAATAAAAAGTGTTACATCTTGACATTGCATTAACGTCATAATTTGTTGAAACAACACAGTACAATCAAATGGTGATGAAAACATTATAATGCATTATCTGCACATTTTAGTGTGATTATTTTTATTTTATGACTTGGTGATTATAAATGTCAAAATTATTAAAGATTGACTTTGATGCACAATGTATTTGATAAAGAAGAATTAGTGAAAGACCATCTAAATATCTTGTTTTAAAACAAAATCTCGGTCTACCACATACAAGAAAATACCATAAAATAATGAAATGACAAAGCAGTTATAAAGCTTTTATTGAGTAAATTTCTGGGCAGCTGATTGTCATGCAAGTCAGTGCCTCCTAGGGACAGCTTTAAGTTATACTCTCAGATTGTCTTTTAATTTTTCTTGTATCGAGATTTTCATCAAATTGTGGAAGGGAGAACAAGGACTACAAGGGTTTACAAGTGGCATTATAGTCAGATAACAAAAGTGGAGTATGTTGAATGTCACTGAATGGAGTCCAGAAACAGACCTCTGCTTATAACAAAAAAGGAGCAAACTGTGTGTGTTAGTTAATAACTTACATCCTTCTATTTAGTGATTTCACATTTTTAAGATTCTTTAAAAACTTACACCACCACTGTGATGCGCCATATGAACAAAGAAGGGGGAGCACATTCCAGTTTAGTTTACCTAGAGGTGATCAACCTGTGGCTATTCTGCATTGAAAAAAACCTCACTCAGACATCAGGCCACTTGCTGAGGGGTGCAAAATCATCTAATGGACCATCTCAGCAGGGTTTTCTCCCTGAATCTTGAGCAGTCCCTGAAGGCAAGTGTTCTCCAGGTTGACTTAGCAATGTATGCCATTCCCACGATCAACCTGTTTGCAACAACAGAAAACAGAAAGTGTCACCTATTCTGTTCCTGAGTAGGCCTCAGTTTAGGTTCCCTCTCAGATACCTTCCACTGCAACTTACAATCAACTGTTCTGTGCACCTTTCCCCCTATTCTGATCATTCCTCAGGTTATCCCCAAGCTCAAGGCAGATTGGGCCAAACTCATCCTCAGTGCTCCAGCATAGCTGAAAAGATGCTGGTTTTAGAGCTCCTTGCTCTGTCAGTTCAGCCTCCTATACTGCTTCCTTTCCATCCCAACCTGCTCATTCATGAGCATGGCTGCATCCAGTAATGAGCTCCCTGCACCTTAGTGTCTGCTACATGATTGATTGATTGAATGAAGAGGAGGAGCAGTATTGGCTGCTGATCAACAGGTTCTTCCTACAGTAGAAAGTCTTCCACTAGGACAGCCTACTTAGCAAAGTGGAGGAAGCTCTTAGTGTGCTCCTTGGCCCAGGGGATCCAACTGACAGAGACTTCTATCCAGAACCTCTTGCTACTTTTTCAGAAATTGGGCCTTGTTTACATCTTTCAGTCCAAGAGCTAGTTCCCTATGGGACCTAAACACTGTGCTGGCAGCTCTAATGTGCTCTCCATTTGGGCCCCAGTCATCCTGTCTGCTGCCCCTCCTGTCTCAGAAAACCATATTCCTGATAGTGATGATATCTGCAAAAAGGACGTGTGCACTCTAGGCCTTACACTCAATTCTGCAAACAAAAGGTAACATTGTGACCTCACCTAAAGTTTTTATCCAAGATGGTTTCTTGATTTCAGCCAAATCAGCTATATTTATCTGTGTTTTTCCCTAAACAGCACCCTCTCCCTCCACTCTCTGGATGTCAGGCACTGTCTAGCCTTTTATCTAGACAAGACTAAAACATTTCATGCTTCACCTTGCCTGTTCATGTCATATGCAGACTGCATGAAGGGACAAGCAGTCTCTGTACAGACTACCTATAGATGACTTAACATCCTGTATCATGACTGTGTATTAGATACCGTCAGCAGCACGTCCTCAGTGGATACAGGCTCCTTACATGAGGGTGCTAACAATGTCAATAACATTCCTCAGTGACATTTTCATACTGGACATTTGCTGGGCGGCCACATGGTTGTCCATACATACATTTCTGGACCATTGTGCTATTACCGTATCTTCCAGAGCAGATGCATAGAGCCCTGCGTGGATATAAAAATGTGGATCCAGATCTGATCCACATCCGCTCAGTGTCAGACATTCCGATCCGTAATCCGCATGCCATCTTTTATGTGTATCTATGACTGCATCCGCAACCGAGATTGGGCTTAGGGTCAGCATTTTAGCCTTTGATTGGCTCATTCCCCACATGGGTCCAACACACTTTTTTCCTTTTCTTGTTTGTGGTTTGCGTGCTTTGCTGTTAATCAGATTTCCTTGGCCACCAGGGAAATCTCTAATTGGCAGCATGGCATGCGAACCATAAATAAGAAAATGAAGAAGTGAGCAGGGAAGGCATAGGGAATGAATCAATCAAAGGCCAACAATGCTGACTGACGAATAGTGAGCGGTGGCTCTCCAAACCCCAGCCTCCTGTGACTGAGACTCAGATTGGCTGGCAGACCACAATCAGAGCTGAGCTGGGATTGACTAGAGCACTTCCTTGTTCCCCTGTGTGCTGCTGACTTGTATGATAGCAGCAGCTGCAGCAATTGATCGCACCCTGGGAAGATAAAAATAGAATCCACATCCAAGGGCCAATCTGCAACAATGGGTCTGGGCTCTACAGATGCAGGCCTTTGAAGGGTGGTCCTAGTGGACCCCAAGCCCCACCTCCATATTGTGGTACTGCTTGTGTAAGTGGAATACACATGTGCATCTACTCAAAGAAGAAGAAATGGTTAGTTACTGTGTTTGTGGTTCTTTAAGATGGGTTGCAGAGATGTATTCCATGACTGACCCTCTATCCCCTCTGTATCAAAGTATCCTCTCATGGGCTTTCAGGTGTGAAGGAACTGAGAGGGTTGGGCCAGCTTAATCTTATATAGGCAAGGGAAGGCCACAGGCACAAGGCACAAGCACCAGTTCTCCATAGGTACTGCTAGGAAAAGGCTCCAGCACAGTGGATACACACACACTTAAGTGGAATGAACATCTGCATCACTTCTTGAAGAACCATTTTTACAGTTAGTTCTGTGATTCTGTTCTACACTGTTGCATATGTTAATGTCATTCCTGTTACCTTCTAAGACAAATTATGAGGTTAGTTTCAGAAAAGCTTCTGAAACATCTTTATTTGATGGACTAATTAAAAATGAAGGACTTGTTGGATGATCAAAACAAGTTTTTTTTAATCACAAATTTTTATCACATCGTTCACTCTTAAGGTAATAAAAAGAATTTCATTATTAAAAAAAAATCTCATTAAACTTTTGTGCCACAACGTGTATTGAAAATGATTTTGTCAGCAGTTTATTTGCAAAACTCAGAGCTCAGCGTCTTAGAATCTTATTATCTGAACAAGGATGGGAAAAAAATTGAGTCCCATTGCTTAGGGATGTGTTGTCTTATTGTTTCATATCCAAACAGCTGGGTTTAGAGCAAGGAGATCACAAGAAGCATGGGGAAGAGGAATTCTCCCAACTAAGCAACACAGCCCTCCTCCATCTGCACCTCTGTCTCTTACAACCCCACAGCTCTGGGGATGAAGAGAGAGCCCATAAGCAGCTACGTTTGGAGGGAACAAAATATGGCGGTCTAAAGCAGTAATATGGTTAAAAGATTTGACAGAAGTAGTCCAATAAGTTGGTGATGTTTTCCTATCAGTGAGTGAGAAATGCGATTACGAGAGCCCTGCAAATCTTCAGATAGCCACTTAATATCTACAGATATCTCTGGACCATTTTTGCAGATAGATGCAGATCCGGATTTTATGTTTAAAGCCCTGCAACTCTCCAGATACCTGCTATATATCCGGAGATCATTTTTGCGGCTCACAGATAGGAAGCAGATACAAGTTTTGTTTCCACGTAGGGCTCTAACTATGTTCTCTAACAAACTTAACTAATCATGGTAGCACAGGAGGTAGTTCAGAGGAAGACTTTTAACTTTCCAAATATTCATGATATAATATGACAGAGGCAGAGAGTGTAGGGGAAATAAGAGGAGGTTACAAATATCTCCATTTCTCACACATGTAGCCTGAGGGAGAGGTGTGGCTTCTGCTTATTTGCTTGCTTGCTTTTGTGCAGATTTGGAGTTCTGTGGCTTGTAATTTTTATTGTGACAAGATTGTCTTCTGTTAGCTGCATGTATGATAGTGTCTGAGAACAGGCTTTCTGTAAATAGTTTACATGCTTCATTTCTTACTATTTCATCCTATTCTGTCTGTTGTTTCTTCTAATGCCAAACATATTGATTATAAGCTGTTTAAAAGTTAATTTGGTAATTAAGGCTGTCTACATTCAATCTGTCATTCTTTGAAAGCAAATGACTTGAGAACATGAAGGAGGAAGTTGCTGGCTAGTCACTATAATCCGGTGTTGTATCAGTGAGTTGAAATTGCTACTTGTCAAACAAATGAACATTACTCCTCTCATTTTTCATGCAAGATGTATTATGAATCCTGATGCATAAAAGTCATCTCTGTTTTTAATTACTCAATATTTTCAATATATAATAATATATCCTAATTGTGTATGCAATGATTTTCTCCATTGTACCAGAAAGATAATTATAACAGTAGCAAAAATAATAAATAAATCCAGGTATACATCAAACAGTTTTATTCAAAAACCGAACCCTAAATATCATTATTATATAAACAGTCTCTGAACACACATTCACCATCAGACAGCAGAATGATGCAATTCAAACAGTCTTATATAGAAAACAAAAAGACACATCAGAGTTTACAGTTGGATGCACATGCACCAACATATATAGAGCTGGAAGGATTCTAGAGGGGTCAGTAAATTCCAGCCCCCTGTGCTGAGGTGGGACCAAGTAAATCTACAGCATCCTTGACAAGTGTTTATCCAACCTGTCCTTAAAAACCTTCACTGATGGGGATTCCACAACCTCCTTTGGAAGCCCATTCTCCAGAATTTATCTGCCCTTATAGTTAGTATTTTTCCTCATCTCTAACCTCAATCTACTTTGCTGCATATTTAACTCATTACTACTTGTTCTACCTTCAGGGGGCATGGACAGAAATTGATCACAGTCCTCTTTATAACAGCCCTTAATGTGTACAAAGTCCTCACCAATGTTAAGCAGAACAGGACAATTGCTTCCTATGTCTTAAGTAGGACGTTCCTGTTAATGCACCACAGAATATAAGTCGTCTGCTTTGCAACTGCATCATATTATTGACTTATACTCAGTTTGTTACCACTGTAACTCACAGATCCTTTTCAGCAGTACTGCTGCCTAGCCAGGTATTCCCCATTTTGTAACTGTGCATTTGATTTTTCCTTCCTAAGTGTAGTACTTTGCATTTTATTGAATTTCAACCTGTTGATTTCAGACCAATTTTTCAATTTGTCTAAGTTCTTTTGAATTCTAATCCTCTCCTCAACATGCTTGAAAGCCCTCCTACATCTGTGTCATCTGCATATTATATAAACATACTCTCCTCTACATTAGCAAGTTATTAATGAAAATATTGAATAGTACCAGAAAAAGAACTGACCCCTGTTGGAACACCACTAGAGATGCCCTCCTGGTCTGAGAAAGAACCATTGATGACCACTCTGTCTAGTCTTCCAACTAGTTGAACCTTTCAGCCTTATAGGAATTACATCCAGACCAAATTTCCTTAGTTTGTTTATAAGAATGTCATGTGAGACTGTGTCAAAAGACTTACAGAAATTAAGATATACCATGTATGCTGCTCATGAGGTCATCTAATCCAACCCCCTGATAAAAGCAGGACCACTCCCACTAAGTCATCCCAGCCAGAGTTTTGTGTAACTGGGCCTTAAATGTTTCCAAAGATGGAGATTGTTGTGTCTAGAGCTGGAAAGGCAACACAGCAGTCACGGAGATCACATGTTACACAGGAGGAGGCTGAGCTGGTGCGTTTATTGTTGTGGTGGGCTCCGTAGTACGAGCGTGGACAGGCCCAAGGTTCCCCGGTGAGAGGCAGCAGTTAGGCCCAAGTCGCCTTCCTGCTTACAACCGCGGCCCGAGATGCCCCGATTGGCCCCAACTAGCTAGCTCTCCGGCTTGGCTAGTCCTGAGACTAAGGCCTCTGTGATGTGTGTGCATGGTAAGTGGCAGTCCACCCCAGGTAGCTCCTCTGCGGCTTTCCTGAGTTTGGCATATGCACTGCAACTTGACCCTGTCCCAGGCCTAGTTATATACCCCATGGACTCATGCTGTTGCTCCTGACAACGGGTGCCTTAGTCTGGGGCATTATCTTATCTGGTATGGCCAGCCTGAGCACAACTTTCGTCATTACAGTAACAGGTGGTGGGCCTTGGTGTTCCTCGGCTGTCGCCCATGTCCAGCATAATGAAGCTGAATCATCACTATAACACACACAACAAAAGATATATAGAATAAGCCCCCCAACGTGCCCATTGCTATTTTGCCGGTGTGTCCTAATGTTGTCTGATTGGCAGGAGAGGTCACATTCCCGAGTTCCGAAGCCACTGCTGCCACACTTGTCAACAGTGGCAGGCCCAGCAGGATCCAATTTATCAGGTTAAGACAATGTGAATGACTCAGAACTCATCGCTTCTGTGTCCATTTCTGCAAAGCATGCTCAATTTTACTTAGCGGTGTTCATGACCATCTGGACTCATCAGAGATTCCACCACCTCTCTAGGTAACCCATTCCAATGCTTCACCTAGTGAGAAGGCTTTTCCTAATATCCAACCTCGATCTCCCCAGCCAACTTGAAACCATTGTTGCTTGTCCTGTCCTCTGTTACTACTGAGAGCAGCCTACTTCCCTCTTTGGAGCACCCCTTCAAGTAGTTGAAGGTTGCTATCAAATCCCCCTCAGTCTTCTCTTCTGCAGACTAAATAAGCTTAGTTCCTTCAGTCTCTCCTCGTAAGTCATGTGCCCAAGCCTCCTAATCATTTTCACTGCCCTTCATTGGACTCTTTCTAATTTGTCAACATTCTTTCCGTAGTGGGGAGCCCAAAACTGGACACATTATTCCAGATGTGGCCTCACCAGTGCCAAATAGAGTGGAATAATCACATTCCTCGATCTGCTGGCAATACTTCTACTGATGCAGCCCAATGTGCCATTTGTCTTTTTGGCAACAAGAGCACACTGTTGACTCATATCCAGCTTTCTGTCCACCATAATCCCCAGGTCCTTTTCTACAGTGCTGCTACTTAGCCAATCAGTCCCCAGTCTGTAGCAGTACATGGGATTTTCCATCCTAAGTGCAGGACTTTGCACTTGTCCTTGTTGAACCTTATGAGATTTCTTTTGGCTCAATGCTCCAATTTGTCTAGGTCTCCCTGAATCCTATCCCTGCGCTCCAGCATGTCTACCATTCCCCACAGCTTGGTGTCATCCGCAAATTTACTGAGCGGGCAATCTATCTATCTATTCCATCATCCAGATCATTATTCAAGATATTGTGTGGATTCAGCCCACATAACACATAGAGAGCTGTGTATGCAGCCCACAGCGGTAAATAGGTGGAGAAACCATTGACCTAGAGAGTTTCAACTGGTTTGCCTCTCACCTCCTTCTGGACCTCAGAACAAGTATATATATTTTTGATATGTAATGTAACACCATCTCCCTTTTTTCTTCACTTGTTCTTCCTGAATAAGCTATACCCCTCTATACCACTGACTTCCCTTTTATCGCTTCTGTGAGCCTAATGTAATTTTCCATGTCCCCAAAACATCAAGTTCCCTGAAACAGTCACATTTTTAATGCATACCTGTGGACTTTTGTCACCTGCCCCCTCTGAACCTTATTTAAAGCCATCTTCACTAGGCTAATGAGTTAGCTCTCAAAGATGCTCTTCCTCTTCTTGATCAGGTGAGCCGCACCTCTTCCCAGCAGTCCTCCTTCATGGAACAGCTCTCTTTTTTGAGAAAGCTGAAGCCCATCTGTTGACATCAATTGCATAGTCATACATTCTTCACTTCAGGCTGTGCATGTTCCTGCCTGTGCCATTTAATTCATTGAGGAGGGATGGATGCAAACACAACTCGTGCCAAACTCCATCATCTTCATTCCCAAAGCCCTGTAGTCACTGCTGATCTGCTCAGGATCATCCCTGGCAGTATTATTAGTGCCCATGTGGATGAGCAACATGGAGTCATGATCAGAGAGACGAATGAGTCTCAGCAACATTATTGTAACGTCTCAAATGCAAGCTTCAGACAGGCAGCACACCTCCCAGGACATCATGTCAGATTGGCAGATGGTGGCTTCCGTCCCCCCTTAGAACCCTAATGCCACTACCTTTTGGGTGTGGTGGGTGTGAGCCTCTGAGCCTTGAGGAGCAGTCAGTGGCTCCTGCTCAGCTGTTGGTGCCTGCTCCTTACCTCCAGTTGCTAATATTGCATATTGGTTCTTGACTGCAAGGGACTGGTGAGGATGAGGGAGTGTAGGTGGCGTGCTGTTTAATGTCGTAATGGCCAGCAACCAGTCATCTCCTCAAAGAGCAGCCAGTTCTTCCTCATCTGGTGCCACTATAGTCAGCTAGCATCCTCCATCCCAGTGTTTCCACATGCATCTCTTGATGAAATTCTCCTGTTCCCGAAAAGCACCTCATGCTCCCAGATGCTACCAGATGAGCCACTTCCTCCTCCTGCTCTCACCTGCTGCCAGGAGGACCACCAACTGACACCTCTTTTTGTTGGGAAAGTAACAAAGAACTAGAAGGCCATTAAAAAGAACAGTTATTCTAAGCTGTTTTCTATAGATGCACCTCAGGCAGAACTTGACACCATGACAAAATCAATTAAACTGAATTGGTTTCCAAAACAAATGCTGGGCAGAGTAATCAGGAATGCGTACAAGCTAAAAATGACCTAATGGGGAAAAGGAATTGATCTTCCCAGCACGGTGCATTCGTCTTCTAGCTCAAACAAGTGAAAAGTGTAAAAAAGAACTGGCAACTGTAGCATATGACCATTCTTCTGCTGAATAGGCCAGCACCTGGGTGGTATCCTAATTTTCACCATAGTTAGCTTACAAAGTATACCCTGCAGAGACTGTGATGTTTATAAGGTGATAAAACAAACAAAAAAACCTGTAATACAGGCAACTCTAAGTTTGGAGAATGTTAGCCAGAAGGCTTATTTGTAAATACAAATGCTGCTAAATCTGTTTTTACAGAAAAGGATAAATTAGACAGGAGAATGGCAAGAGCATTGGTCACATATGCATCCAGAAAGCTGCTGGCAAAAAATAATCTGAGCTAGAATACATTGAACTGAATTGTTGCCTTTATATGCATTTGCCAGAGATGCTGGCAGGGCTATTGAAATGTGCATAAAATGCCTTGTACTATGGCATTTGACTTCAGATTGACTATTGGTTAGTTAATAAGGCATCTGGTTGAATGGGACAATGTTCTGTGGCCAGGCTATATGTCAGTCTTAGAAGTGTTTCATTCATCAAAAGGAAACAAGGCAGGAGAATAATAATCTTTTCTTCACCACGCTTTTTTTTATCTCTTCTCTCCCCCATTTTCCCCCTCCTCCCCCTTGCATCCCACCTCACAAATTTAGTTGTTCCTAAATATTGTGGCTGTGTTTTGTAAGCCAGCACTTGCAGTGTTCAGTAGGCAGTCTGCAGCTGAAACTGACAAGTGAGAGACTCTCAGATGCTGGCAGCCTTTTCCACCTAGTTTCTGCAGAAATGGAAGTTAGTGGACTTAAGATAAGGGGAAGATTTTAAAAAAAAATATGTCTTGAAAGCTGCTAACTTATTTTTGCCCATGCGACATTTGTTTCCATGGAAGCAGATCTGGCCACTAGCAGCTGAAACTGAATTTCAGCTGTTGGTGGCCGTTTCCATGGAAAAGAGTGCTGTATGGGTAGAAATGCAATTTCTATATTGTAAGGCTGCATTTTAAAAACTTACATTTTTTAAAAAGAAACTAAGAAAGATGAATTCAGAATTCTGTATTTAAATATAATTTAGATTGTGGTGTTAAAAATAGGTTAAATAATTCATCATTAAACCAAATGTTCCAGGATTCTGTTTTCAGTCCCACTCCTGTAGATTGGAGTAGCTCCGTTTAAGTAAAAGGAGTTATTCTGGATTTACACTGAGAACAAAGTAGGTCTTTTTATCCTTAATTCACACTATTTTTTCTATCCAATCAGGTATATTCCAAGTGGTCCACCCTTCATAGTCAAGATGGAGTCCTATTGATTCATAACTCTTGGTTTGAGGAAGATCCATTTTGTACTCTTTGAACTCTTTCTCCTTTCTTTTGATGGATTCTCTTCTTTCAGTCAAAAGCAAGTGCAAATGCTTCTTATTGGGTTAACACTGATAATTCATAGAATCATAGAACAATAGGGTTGGAAGGGACCTCATGAGGTCATCTAGTCCAACCCCCTGCTAAAAAGCAGGACCACTCCCACTAAATCACTCTAGCCAGGATTTTGTGTAACTGGGCCTTAAAAACCTCCAAAGAAGGAGATTCTACCACCTCCCTAGATAGCCCATTCCAATGCTTCACCACCCTCCTAGTGAGAAAGTTTTTCCTAATATCCAACCTTGACCTCCCCAGCTGTAGTTTGAAACCATTGCTCCTTGTTCCGTCCTCTGTTACCATCGAGAACAGCCTAGCTCCCTCCTCTTTGGAGCAACCCTTCAAGTAGTTGAAGGTTGCTATCAAATCTCCCCTCAGTCTTCTCTTCTGTAGACTAAATAAGCCTAGTTCCTTCAGTCTCTCCTCTCTCATGAACATGCCTGCAAAAGGAGCCTGTGTATTAAAAGATACTTCCAGTAAAACAAGCATTAAGTTACAGTTAATAGTGTGTATTACACTATTTTCACATATATTATAAAGTAGTCAATAACTATCTCTTTAACTACATCCTCCTACCAGTTGTCAGAAGCATCCATTGTTCTAGCAAACTGAAAGCTAGCATTAAAGGTAATCTTGTTTATTATGAGAAATGCCAATCAAGGCAAAATTTGTTACATATACAGAAAATCTTATGTATGTATTTGTTAATTATTTCCAGTTTGTAAAATTTCAGAAGTTCACATTCCTTGCTCTGTTTTTATATAATATGACTTATATAAGATGAAAAAATCCATCATCCTTTAATAAGGCTATCAAAATATTAAGTAGTAGTAAAGTTGCCTTTTCATTCTGAACCATCTTTGCAGACATGGTGAAGAGTAAACCACTGCCATTCATTCCTCTTCCTGGCTTGTTCCTCTGTTCAGCCCAGCAGTAGACAAGAAAACAGCTGGAAACTGATGTCTAAGCCAGTAGTTTTCAAACTATTTTTCTCAGGACCCAGTTGAAAAAAAATCATTTATGTCTGCAATCCAACAACTACATCTTTGAGCAATGCATTCCAGTCTTCTGATGGCAGCAGCAGGGGGTGCCGTGACCCAGTACCTGAGGGTCTGTGACCCAATACTGGGTCCTGACCTGTGGTTTAAAACCCACTGGTCTAAGTGTCTTGTCATAGCAGGGTTTACTACTGCCCACAGTAAACTGTGCATAAGTGTTCTGCTGTTATGCACCAGAAGAAGAAGAAGAGGGATGAATTTTAGCAGCAGCAGGATAGTATTGTAGGTGAGATTTCTGATCATGATATGGTCCTAAAAATGGGATATATGAATGCAAAGATTGGTAGTGGACATACTAAGCAAATTAATAATGTTGGACTACACGGCATCATGACGGCAGACAATAATGGGAAAAAGTTAAGAACTTACTGTGGGAGGCATGATTTGATTATTAGTGATACTTGGTTTTTCGAAGTCATGCACAAAGACAAGTGCAAGGTTACATAGAACTGACCGGATGGTCAAATCAGAAACCAGACTGGCCATGTTGTTATCAATAAAAGCCATAGACAGTCACTGTTGGCTGTTGGTTTACAGAAATGCTGAATAAGACAGTGATTGTGAGTGGGAAAGATTGTTAAAGTCCAAGAAAAAAGATGGGCACAGCTGGAGCTAATTTTTTTCCTGATAAGCTAAAGAATAGCTCTATGAGGGAGACATAAAAGATGACACTTGGACGACCTTTCAAGATAATGAATTTGCGATAAGATGAAATTTCACTATAGATTGGATGGGAAATATTCAAGGTAACAATACAAAACATAGTGGAGGAAGTCACTGAAAGGCATAAGCAAACAAGGAAAATCTGGACAAGCAATAAAATGAGAATATCACAGTAAATGTGTAAATAAGCCAAGACTGATGGGAAAGTGGAAGGAATAAAAGTATTACACAAAGTGCTGAAGAAATTACAAATGTTGGAAAAACAATGGTTTTGGGAAGAAGAAGCTCAACAACTAGAGGTGGCATCCAGGAAACAAGATATGAAAATAATATACATGTATAGAAACCCAACCAGACTAACAAAGGAAGTTTTAAAAAAGGCTACCAGTGAACTGGCAATAAATATCAAAGAGGTGCTGAAGGTATTGAAAGAGAATTTTGACAAAGTCTGAACAATGCAGTTCATCCAGATACATGTGTTCTAGACACACTAGGTAAATATGACAGCTTGCAAGGAGACTGGATATCTGCACCACCATCTGAAGAAGAAATAGATCAGTGAAGCAGTTGAAACATTGGAAAGGTGCAGGAATAGACAAACAGCTGACCTGCTTAAAAGCTGATTGGACAGGTCCTTTTGAAATATTAGAAAAAATACACAAAAAGAAAATGGAAACGAGAGGAGGCCCCGGATGACTGCCTAAAGGCAATAGTTGGCCCAGTCTTGAAGAAAGGAGATCTTGCCAATTTGAATTATTAAAGAGGAATAAGCTTATCATCAATACTAAGAAAAATCATGATGAAAGTAATTGTTGACATTTTAAGGCCAGTTTTAGAAAAATGAGTAGGCGAGAGCAGTGCAACTTCAGACCAGGCCCAAGATGAATTTAATAGTTATTCATACCCTGACAGTTGAAGGAACAAAAAATGAGAATGGGGATTAAAGATGTTTGCTGTTTTCATCAGCTTCACAAAAGCATTTGATATGGTTTGGTGGAAAGCATAATGAAAAGCTACAAAATCATATGAAGTTTCAGATAAGAGAGCAATTATAAAATCTGTGTACAAAGATTTGTGCACTGTTATAAGAGTCTGTAAAGAATTAAGCAACTTGTTCAAGTCAGTTTGGTGTGAGACAAGTGGACATGAAATCATATTCACTTTTTTAATGTTCTTAAACATTAGGAATGTTAGAGGATTTAGTGGATGTGACGTACGATATAGAGTTAAGCTGCATAGTTCATGCAGATGACATCATACAACTGGCAGACACATTTGAGTTAATGATGGTGCTCTTTGCTACCTTTGATAATTGGTGTATTAACATGATAATAATAGAATAATAAGCAATAATAAATTCTCTCTCCCAGCAGCAATGTTAAGAAAAACAGAATAGAGGTAACAGTATGCACATTTGAAATTGATATAGAAAGAAGGATCTTCTGGGTACTGCATATAACTTTTGTTAATTTGTATTCTCCGGGGCTGTGGGTGTTACAAAATGAAAAATCATAAAACCTGGAAATGTAGGAATGGCAATCTAAGTAAGATTCAGCTAAATTTTAGTGTTTTGATTTTATTGATAAGTAAGCAACATAATAAAGTTTTAATTCGTAAACCTTGCTATTACAGAAGAACAATTCTGTTGCTAAGAAGTTTCAAGATTGATGAATATTTTATGCATTTATTTTCATTTAGCAGACTTTCTGGTCACAGAGGAAGAAGTATTGTTTCTTCTTCGAGTGTTGTCCCTGTGAGTGCTTGACTTCAGGTGTCGGCTTGCCTGGCACCATCGTTCGGAGACTCCAGCAGCAGTGTCTGTGTGGTCTGCGTGTGTGCGATGACGCGAGCCAACTGACGCTTGCGCAGCTAACCCCCTCAGTTCCTTCTCAACCGACCTTGGCCTGAGATGGACCTCTGCAACACTCCTCTCGTATACATCAAAAACATAGAAAAAGACCAGTTAGATAACATTTCAGACATAGTTTTAGTCAGAGTTGTTAGTTAGTTAGTTAGTTGTTATGGTAGGTTAGAATCCCCCCCAAAAAACATTTTTTTTTTCAACCCATTTTTCCTTCCTCCTCAAATTACATCTTGCCATCAAGAATATGGCCGGTTCACAGGGAGTCAAGAGATGCAAGCAATGTAAGAATGCTATGCCCATCTCTGAGGGCCACTCTTTATGTGTAAAATGTCTGGAAGAGAGCCATGTGGCTGCTAAATGCCACCACTGCTTCAAAATGAAAGCGCGCACCCAATGTGATAAAGAGTTAAGACTAAAACTCCTTTTGTTAGAGAAGTCTCTACAACCACCCTCTGAGACAGAGAGCACAGGAAAGGACAAGGGATCGGATCCTCAGTCCTCCGAGACCAAAAGAAAAAGAGCCTCAGACTCGCCTAATGCAGACTCACGAAAGGCAAAGCAAGCTACTGAGTTACCCTCGGCTCCAGTGCCATCGACATCAAAGAGCACCTCCAAAACCCTGCTATGCCAGGTACCACACCGAAGAAAATGGTGCCGAGCTGAAAACAGGCACCGACCATGGCGTCATCCACACTGATTAAAACGGCACTGAAAATGGTACCTCCACGCCTGCCACCACTGTTGGCACCACCCTCTGTACCGTCACCAGCACCGACGCCAATTAAAACACCAGTCAAGACACCAGTACCGACTCCTCCCACAATATCTGACCCTGTACCGAGTAAGACGGCACCAACTGAACAACTACGGCACCGTGAGAGAGCCGACACATACTCTCGCTCACCATTATATGGCACAGACATTTCACTATCTACACATCGCTCTCGCTCTTCCATACCGACCCCACTCCATAGTGATGACGAAGAATATTCTCGGGTTGCCTTTTCTCCTTGTTACTCATCTCCGGACAGACCAGCTTCTATCGCCTCCATAACTTCACTAACCCACATGGAGAAGACCATGAAAGAATGGATACAGGAAATGAAAATCCTGACAGAGAGATCAGTTTGCAGACATTCCTCCAGGAAGAATGATTCAAAGAGCCATCACAAACCCAGACCTTCCACAACGGGCACATCACAGCAACCACCACAATCACTAATCCCAGCAGAGGACCCAAATGATGTTTCTGAAGGCAAGGTAGTGGAAGAGACCTCCCCCACACACAACTCTTCATCATCTCCTGATGAAGCCCTCAGGCCTGCACCACCAACTACAGCTGACAACTTCAAACAATTTCAGGAGTTGTTCAAGAAAGTAGCAATCTCTCAAGACATACCCCTCCAGGAGGCAGAAGAGTCGCAACATAAACTACTCCGGATACTCCATACATCAGCGAACACAAAAATTGCGTTACCAATAAATGATGCCATACCGGAACCTGCTGATGTCATCTGGCAAATCCCAGCCTCAATATCACCCACCTGTAAAAGAGCTGACAAAAATACTATATACCAGCTAAAGGCATGGACTTCCTTTTCACCCATCCACACCCAATTCACTAGTGATAGATGCCGTGCACCATAAAACCAAACAAAACTCTCAAAAATCCACCCCTACAGACAAGGATAACAAACAAATGGACCTTTTAGGCCACAAGGTCTACTCTTCAGCGACTTTACAATTTAGAGTAGCCAATTTTCATGCACTACTGGCCAAATATGACCATGATAATTACGAGAAAATCAAAGAATTGAGGAAGTACTTACCTGAGGACAAACAACAACTAAAGTCCCTGGTAGATGGACAACTCATTGCCCATACGTCATTACAGGCTGCTCTCGATGTTACTGACACTGTGGCTAGAACCACGGCAACAGCAATCACCATGCGCCGGGCTTCTTGGCTCCAATCATTGAGGATCCCAAAAGACCTGCAAACAAAAGTGGAAGATTTACCATTTGGAAAAGACAAATTATTCTTGAAGAAAACCGACGAGACACTGCATTCTATGAAGGAATCTAGGGCAACTCTAAGAACCCTGGGTATATGCACCCCATCCTTCAAGATACGTAGGTTCCAACCCTATCATAGGAGAGAATACCAACCTCCTAGACAACAAAGACCCTATGACTCATACCCACGGAGACAGCAATAACAAACACAGAGGAGGAGACAACTGTCCAATCAATCAACCTCCTCCCAGCCACCTCAATCCAAACAAACCTTTTGAAGGTCTGGTCGAGGGTCTGAGAACTCTCCCAATTGCAGGAACAACAACAAAACCTTTTGGGCACTGTCTATGCCCCTTCTTCAACGTGTGGTCAGAGATTACATCCGACAAATGGACCCTAGAAATCATCAGCAAGAACAACTCCATACCTTTCACTTCCATACCAATCACCCTCCCAACCCATCCCTGTCCCTTTTCAGGGACCCTTCTCATGGACAATTTCTCCAACAGGAAGTTACACACCTCCTAGAAATAGGAGCCATAGAAAGGGTCCCACTACAATTCCACCACAGGGGCTTCTACTCCAAACTATTTCCTTACACAGAAGAAAAATGGAGGATGGAGACCAATATTGGATCTCAGAGCTTTAAACAAATATGTACATGTTCAAAAGTTCAAAATAGTTACCCTACTGACGATGATTCCTGCATTACATCAGGGGGACTGGTTCTCAGCTCTCGACCTGAACGATGCCTACTTTCACATTACTATCGACCCCGCCCATCAAAGATTCCTTCGCTTTATGCTAGGTACAGAACATTTCCAATATACAGTTTCGCCATTCAGCCTCGCCATAGCTCATCAAGTATTCTCCAAAATACTCGCAGTGATTGCAGCTCATTTACGACGCTCAGGCATCACAATATTTCCCTACTTAGATGATTGTCTCCTACGGAGCATGACATGCCAAGAGGCGACGCACAATACACAAACAACCATTCATACCCTACAGAGCCTGAGATTTATGATACATTTTAAAAAATCGACTACAGTCCCGTCACAGACCCTGGAGTTCATAGGGGCCCAGTTAGACTCTATAACTGCACGGGCCTCTCACTCAGCTCAATCAAAGTACATCTAGCTGCTATCAGCGTGTTCAATCAGAACAAGGAGATATCTCCAATTTTTTCACACCCCACCACAAAACGCTTCCTAACTGGCCTTCAAAATCTATACCCAGAATTCAGAGAACCTACACCAACCTGAGACTTACCTTGGTCTTGAGAGCACTCACAAAGACTCCTTTCGAACCATTAGACATCTGTTCTCTACTTCACCTCTCCATGAAGGTGGCCTTCCTGGTTGCCATAACATCTGCAAGAAGAGTTAGCGAACTCAGAGCCCTCATGGCTGACCCCTCTTACACAATCTTCAATGAGCATAGCGTGACTATAAGACCCCACCCTAAATTTCTCCCAAAAATATCTTCTGAATTTCACTTCAATCAAACAGTACTTACCCACATTCTGTCCAAAACCTCACAAGGACCGTGATGAGGCAGTCAGACACACACTTGATGTCCGCAGAGCACTTCTTTTTTACCTAAACAGGACAAAGGAGTTCCGTAAATCATCAAGCCTTTTCCTTTCTACAACGGAACGGTCTAGGGGAAAATTAATTTCATCCCAAAGACTATCAAAATCAATTCCAGGATGTATTCACCTGTGTTACGAGAAATCTGCCGTAACTCCACCACACTGAATTAAGGCTCACTCTACCAGAGCGATGTCATCCTCTCTTGCCTTCCTGAACAACCTACCCATTTCAGAAATATGCAGGGCAGCCAAATGGTCCTCCAGGGATGCATTCCTAAAACGCTATGCCATTACAGACATGTCTCATATAGATTCGGATCCTCAGTGCTGTCCATGATTAATGGACACACTCCGAAGTCCCACCAACCTTAGTTGGTAACTGCCAATAACTCACCTGAAGTGGAGCATTCACAGGGACAACACTCATAGAAGGAAGGTTTCTAATCTTGGTGCAGTAGCCAACGTAATTTGAGATGTGTGCCCCTGTGACTGCTCCACTACCCGCCCTCCTACCTTCTACATCAGAGATGTTAATCTCCACGGTGGAGAAGGAACTGAGGGGGTTAGCCACATGAGCGTCGGTTGGCTTGCTCTAGGCGATGCAAGACGCCAACCACGCACACACAGACACTGCTTCTGGAGTCTCCAATCAATGGTGCTGGGCAAGGTGACATCCGAAGTGGAGCAGTCACAGGGACACACATCTCGAAGAACATTGGCTGCTGCACCAAGGTGAGCAACCTTTCTATTAGGCGCTTTAGTGAACCTTAGTGAAAATCAATCTACTTAAGCTTTTCTTAAAACTGAGGCCACTTCAAACTATTCTGCTAGGGAAATGCACAACAATGAAACTTCATGCTGCTATTTCAAAAGTGTTTTTATTTTCTGCTAATGTTTTCAATTTAGCAACTGATTTTGGCCAAGTAGTTTCTAAAGCCACTGTTCATTTTGTTGGGGAATATAGCAATTGTTTATGGTTATTGTTGACGGACTTATCGTACTAAATACTATGCTCCCATAGGGTGAATTATGCACCCATGAATAGGACCTGTACAAGCCTATGTCCCACATAGGTCCATCCCATTTAAGCCCTCAAAATACAGCTTTAAATGGAACCTGTGTGCGAATATAATAATAATAATAATAATCTACCTCTTGTGTAGTGCTTTTCACCAATAGATCTCCGAGTGTTCTTACAAAGGTGGTAAGCCTTATGCAGGGCTTTCTACACAATGGTAAATGTCATCCTGCAGGGAGAAGAGAACTACATGGAGTTAATTCATTGTTTGCTTCAAAAATATATCAGCTTTCAGTCAAAATAGTAAGGACTGTAAAAGAGCATCTCTCTTCTTAATTCATCAACTCATTGAATATTGGTATAAATAGCTGATTTTTACATATGAAAATAACTTTGACTTTGCATGCTGCATAACCTTGTTGTCCTTTGGCTGGTTTGTTTGAAATGGTAATCAGTGATGTTGATTGAGACATGAGTAAACTGTATAATTTTAAGCCTTGTAGAGTTCTTTAGAAGGTATGGGAAAAATGCAACATTATCCCTTTTCCCTTTCTACTGTAGTGTTTTCAGGGGTCTGTAGCATCCGAATGACACATACATAAGCAGAATTTTCCATTATTGCTTGTTGTTGACCATGGAGTATTTGCGTTCCATGTAAGTTGTTTTCAGAAGACTCATTCATGTAAGGCCATAATCTATTGTGGGCCAGAATAGAATGAAGAATTCTCAGCAACAATGTGTTTCTAATGTGCTTCCATCCATAATTAGAAGAATGTTAACTAGAGCATCATCCAAGCTTTTGTCTGGTTGCCTGTACATATATCACTTCAAAATGCTTATAATGCTATCTCTGAACGTCAGCCCACTGAATTATTTTTATCTTAGAAATTACAATTTTCTATAAAGTACTACTTGTTCTCATTTTTGCAAGTGCACATTTGTAATTCGGATTTGAGTTAGCAGTATAAATAATGCAGGTCCCTATAATTAAAGATATGGACTGTGCTTTGCCATCATGTGCTAGATTCTCATAACAGCTACTTTTTTCACATTTAGCATAACTACAAAAGAATTTACACACAACATGGACTTGTTCTGGTGTTTCTGTTTTTCTTTTTCTCTAGTGATATCCAGTCTGTTGGAGAACCAGTAAGCAAAAGCAATCGCTCAAGAGTGACTACTCGCTTTCCAAAGCTATCTCGGAGTCATCAAAGGGAGCCACGGAACCTGGAACCTCAGAGCGGTGATCTCTGACCCTTTGTATAATTGTGAACACTAGCACCATGTACTTTAAACTGCCTTGTGATTCTGACCTTTCCTACACCGTTGATTATGTAAGCCTCCTTGGAGAATACAGCTGCAATGAATTAATTGCTGAAAGGAGACTCTCAATACTAAGGTTCATCATTCTAATTTAACAGGTCACTTTTGAAAGCAGCAATCATTTTCCCAAGGGCGTATGAGGGCTCTTCACAGCGGACCCAGCACATTGAACACACTCTTTCCTTGGAAAGCATTCTCTTTTCTTCTAAACTTACTCTACTGCTATGAGTCCCTTGTTTGTGCTATAGTGTTCTTTCACTCATTCCAGCTATTTCTGTTCTTGAGATCTGTGTGCAGCATGTCAGGAGAACATTTTTTTTTCGGTTAAGTACAATTGTAATTATCATTAATCAATATCTGTCAGAAAGTTGTACTTAAAAAACTTGCCTAACCCATTGCCTTTTGGAAATGGAGTGACTGTTGCTTTTTCATTATAATACTCTGGTACACTTAAGGGTTTTTAAAAAATGTTACGAAGTAAATGATGGGGAAAAAAACGGCATAGAGGGCAAAAATAGCTTTTGTATGTTTCTAGTCGGATATTCCCAGAAGCTCTCACTTGTGATGAGTAATTTTACCAAAATGGAGTTTCTAGTAATTGTCTATTGAAATTTCTGTTTTTGCTGCAAGGTAAGGTACAGTACAAAGCAATTTCTTTCCACAAGTCTGCTCAAGGAGTTTAGCAAAAAAGGAAACACAAAGTTAACGTGTTACAAGTATTGCATCATTTGGCTTTGCTCTGTTACCAATTTGTTGCTGGTGGTGTTATAAAGACAATCTCTCAGCATTAAAGTAAGAGGATGTTTAGGAATTCCGATGGCTACTGTGTAAGAAACATTAAATCTGTGGCTAAAGAACTAAGTCGAAAGTGCCTGTCACCCTTCACCTTTTTAATGGAAAGTGACTTGTAATGTTGTGAGATCCACTAAAGAAAACTGGGAAAATAATTGTTACAAGTGCTGGAGATCCTGAAATGGATCAACTGGAGTCCAGTTCACAACATCTGTTAGCTACCCTGCCAGAGGCAGTGAACCATGCTTTAGCCATCTTTTCTTCCCACCCCGTTATTAAGTCTTAATTAATATTCATTCAGGTTTTCTAAAGGATGTATTGTCGTTTACCTGTGCACCAGAACAAGTCTCTTCTCACAAATTGTTTGGATAATCTGTGCTTCTCATATGTTGGCATATTGTCTGGCAATACTGAAAAATGGACAGGAGATCCTTGATATTGTTTTAATCAGACCACAACTTTATTATTAGATGTGTGGGACTACCCAGCAGATAAAAATGTTCACTGCAGGTAATTCCATTTTCATTCAGTAACTACCCAGCTCGTTTCTTCCAGCCATCCATGGCTGGAATCTTACCATCCACCTCCCCTTGTAGGAGGGTTAAGGTGGGTTATAAGAAAGGGGAGTTGGCTCCCTGCCATACCATTCATAGGAGCCTCAAACACCCACCCCCATTCCATTCCTTTAACCAGCACCTCTTTTTCAAGTCTTTTACCAAGCCATTTATCCAGTCACTGTTTACTTTCCCTATGGAATAGTGGACATCTACCCTGCCCACACATAATGAGTTGTAATATAATAGCCTATAACCCCCTTTTCTCCTCACCACAACACTCCCTCCCTGAACCTGCTGTGGGGAAGACCAAAAACCAAAACCCACTACATGTAGGCTGGTTTGATGATAACGGAAAAATTCCTTCCAAACTCCTGTGAAAGGATGGCTAGCATGATGCCTACAGCAGGTCCTGACCTGGTCCTTTGCCACCTGAAGGGGCGGGAGGGTGGGTGATGCCTCACCTTCTCAATGGAAAAGGGTTTCTCATACCCAGGCTTTTCTTTTTCAACTCTTTGGCCCTTCTGGTCCCAGGGCATGCATCAACATCACCATGCTGACCCACTCCCCCTTTTGCAGCAGCTTCTGACTTTTTCTTTCTTGCCCATCCCTCATAAAGCAACGTTCCTTTTCCCTCGCTAAACCAGACAATGACCCCTCCCCCTACTTAAAGATGCAGGGCTGTCATTTGTGTTATTGCACTGTCAATTTGTTATGTTAAAACTTCACATTAGTAGTTATAGAAACCCAAGGTGTTTTACAGAAACTTATTATTAATGCACTTTTTTGAATGTCGAGATATTTTTAAAAGGCTGACAAACTGAGACCCATATTCTACAAGCTTGTGTCCCACTTTGTGCCACTTACACATGAGTAGCCTTGTAATTGGACTACTCACATGAGCAAAGATTACTCAAAGTGAATAATGATTGCAGAACTAGCTCCTGGGTGTGAAGAAAGAGTCCTGGTAGTCCTAACGTTGACATACACTGTGTATAAATTACACTGAGTGATGGAGAAAGGCAAACATCAACAAGCAGGTATTAACATGGGAGAGCCCAAAAGAAGAAAACTTGTCT
This sequence comes from Pelusios castaneus, assembly GCA_007922175.1. Taxonomy (NCBI): domain Eukaryota; kingdom Metazoa; phylum Chordata; order Testudines; family Pelomedusidae; genus Pelusios; species Pelusios castaneus. The sequence goes on from ML685786.1 coordinate 17,227,823, forward strand.
AAGAAGTGAAATATTACTTCTTCGTTACTTACAATCTTACTGCAGTATCTTCCATCAATAAGAGAGCTTCTTTACAAACGAATCCCAAAGGGCAGCTTATCAGAAGAGCTAGATATCTTGGTCTCATTAGAAAATGAGTTAATCCTGGTGACTGAATCAGGTATGGTGGGGTGTTTGTTTAAAAAGAAAATAATAAAATCTGTGAGCAGACTGCAAGCCAGAGCCTCTCTGAACCAATTAATTTGATGCATAACTTATTTTGAAGATTCTTTGTAGAAAAATTCATAGATCGAATGTGAGTTCCTTTAAAAGACAAAAGAATTGATATCTTTAAAAGGTCTAAAGACCGTACAAATTGAAAGGAGTGTAATCTGAAATTCCAATGCCAAATTTTGTCTACGAATGTTGAATTACAGACTGAACTGAAAGTCTGTTATATAAATTCCTTTGTGGAAAATTGGATTTAGATATATTTACCACGTTAATTTGTTTTCATCTTTACAAAATAGCTCACAGTGTACAGTTTTCCCCTCCTTTGAAAAGATTCAAATGGTAAGGAAACTACTTTAACATGTGCTGAACATAAAATGATATGTACTATCCGTATTTTTAAAACTGTCCTTTTGAGTTATTTTAAAGGAATTTGCTCTCTATATTTGGCTCTTAAAAATCTCTCTCACTCTCCTGATTAATTTGCTTTGCCTAATTTTTAGTATATGAAGAAAAATGCAAAAATACTGGCCTTATTTACAGTGTCCATGTTGTTCTCTGCTTACTTTAACATAAAATGTATATATGGTATTAAGATTAGAGACTGCAGAGAACCTTCACTAGTGTCAAGGGTAGATTAAGGCAGGAGTTTTAGGGGTTGCAGCCCGGGGGCCCTGCAACCCACCCAAAATCCAGCTCTAGCTACACCACCATAAGTGTGCCCACCTTGCTCCTGCCTAGAAGTGGAGCAGGAGTGCTGTAGTTTCTGGTCCAAGGGACCCCCTCCCCCCCGGCGGCTGGCTGGACCCCAGACGCCACCTCTGCAGCACCACCCGGCTGTGGGCCCTGAACCCTGCCCCCACAGTACCACTGAGCCCCTGACCCGCTCCCTCTCAGCACCATTGGGCTGTTGGTCCCAGATCCTGTCTCCACGCAGCACCATGGGGCTGTGCGCTGCCTCCCTTGCCCCCCACAGCACCAGCTGAGGGGGACCCCCTCAGCCCTGGATCCTGCCCCACCAGCCACACCAGGCTGGGCCACCCCACCCTCAGCCTGGCTGTTGCAGTGAGAGAAAGGGGCCCCCTTAATCTGGCCATGGTTAGCGTTATGTGCTGCGGTTAGTAATCCACTTAAATACTCATCTATTGTCTCTTGAACATATAAAAAAAGAGTTCAATAGAATCTCCTCCTCAGAATTAACACAGTATAAAAGGTTAAAGAGTAGCTGAGCCTGCAATTTCAAGAGAAACATTCAATAACATAAATGCCACTAGACTTCTTGTAGATTATACAGTATGATCCAGATCCTGCTCACTTTACTCACATGAGTACCATGAGACTACTCACAGGAGTAAGATGAATAGAATTTAGTCACCTAAGGATTCTGGTCAAGATTTGCAGAAGTGCCTAATGATTTTGGATGGCCTAAATTTTGGCACCAGAGACGAAATGGGCCTAATCTTCAGTTAGTGCTAAGTATCCATCTTCTGAGGCTGAGGTCCTATAAAGTGTTTGGGCACTGAAAATCTTGACCATCTTGTGTAAAAAAAATCTGGTTGTGTTATATGTGCATATAAAATACTGAATCATAACAATGGGTCTATTAAGTTCATAAGAGTATTTCCAATTTCTTCCACGAATCATGTAATTAAATACAGGCAATTCTGATTTTTGAATCACTGCTTTCACAAATCTAACCCAGATTAGTAGTTCCTGAAAGCTGGGATTTTGATGTGGTTGGTCAGTGGGACTTACGCAGAATGAGTTGGTGGACTCAGTCCGGTTGACACCACTAAACACCAGTCATGTGGTGCTCTGAGCAATCAGGGTCACAAACAAAATGCCCTGTCTTTTCTAGAGCTGTTCTTTCAAGTTTAGGATTGTGGCACAGTTTCAAGACAGCATAGAAAACTGTACAATGCTACCTCCTATTCAATACATGTTCTGTATATAGACACTTTAAATCTCCAGGGGTCTTAATCTGGAATCTGTCGTGAATGCTTAAAAGAAATTGTTTAAAAAAGATTTTTTTAATGCTGGTTTTCTGATATACTCAAATAATTTCCTAAGAAACATAAAGTAGACAGTGGATAGTTCCAGGGTGGCTTGTTGGTGGTGGCTTTTTTGTTTGTTTTGGTTTTTTTCAGATGAGATTGTCAGTGTTAATTAGTTGAATATTGACTATGATCATACAGAATCTCACCTACTTAGAGATTCTGGCATTCTATACACAAATGAAATGCACCGACTTACGTTTCCCATTTAAAAGAAAACAAAAATCCCAAGATTAATCAGATGCAGGATAATGGCACGGTAGCAAAGGCTTACTGTGGCATGTCTGTTAAATCACACATTGGTGGAAGGATAAATAATTTCTAAGATACTTGTTTATAAAAAATGTATTGTCGGGGTTAGTTGTAAAGAAATTGTATCATTTTCCCAAAGGTACTGCAAGTTATAGACCATAGTGATGGAATTAATGTGGTAAATATTTGAAGATAAGTCAGAATGGCAGTAAATTTGTCTTTGGTTCACAAATAAGACCCCTATGTTAAGGTGGATTTTGTTGTTGTGAAATTGTTTTACTGTATAGAACAATGTCTGGCTTCTAGCTGTCAAATCACTGACTCTACTTTTTCTTCTTAGTGTGGCATTGGTTTGATTTGAAATGATCAGTTTATAGGTCAGTGTCTGGGTTGGAAATGCAGTTCATTGCATCGGGGTAAGCGAGTAAGAAATTCCTAATAAATGGGGCTGACTGGCTCAGGAAGCTGGCTAGTAATAAATAGGAGTTGGAATGAGCATTTGTGAACTAGTGACGTTGTCTGTCAGTTCCTAGTAATCATCTAACAAGGTTATATTTTCTTATTAGTACCTCAGAATTGAAGAGCTGTGTTTTGTTGTTTTAGAAATGGGCCTCAATCCATAAAACCCAGAACTTTGCAGGTTGATCCAGACTCTAGTTGATGTATAAATCTCTCCTGCCCAAAGGTGCCAACTGAATCTATCGGCTTCAATCGGGAAAATATTAAACTCTTATTACTTGGGAAACTGACGGATTCCCAGGTTTATAACACATGATTTGAAAGATTTCCTCTGTTGCTTTTGGGGGCTCACTGTATACTAGAGGCTTCAGGTCTAAGAGGTTCACAGTTAATCCGAATTGCCTTTCCTCTTCTGGCTCATTTTCCCATTGTGAATCCTGCTTAGGTTAGGAGCCAACGAGGGGAAGTGGGTTGCACTGGTTGGAAACCACCTCTTGTTGAGGTGGAGTTACTCTGTTGGAGTAGTAGGGCACTTACATTGGCAGGAGCAAAGCTGTAGTATAGATACTGACATAATTATGTCAACCTAACAGTTTAGTGTAGACTAGGCCTTAGTTACTATGCACAGGGCTGCCAATTCTGTGGGAAAGTGGGATACATATCCACTTCGTGAATTATCCTGAAAACAGAGTTTCCACCAGATCAATTAATTTTTATCAGCCAAGTGTATCTACAAATAAATAAATAAATAAAAACCCTAAAATATATTGGATTGCTATGGGCAGATCATATAAAATTGGCTATTTGCAAACTCTGGCCATAAAACTAAAATTTTTCACCCTTCCCTGAAAGTAGAGTATATAAGCATGAAAAATAAATTCTGTTTCCTTTATAAATCTACATGTTGGCCAACGAGATTACTCTAATCAAAGATTTCATTTCTGGTTGCACTGTGGAAGTCATCTTTTTATGTTGCTTCAAAACACTACTGGGACCTCACTGATTGTGTGTGTGTGTGTTGTTTCAAAAGCTTCTGAAACAAACACTTTTTTGTCCTACATCCTATAACCCCAAATGCTATCAGTGGATGTTCTGAGAGTTACCCAAATTTCAAAGCATCTGACAAAGTGGGATCTCTCCCATGAAAGTTCATGCAATAAATAAATTTGTTAGTCTTTAAAAGTGCTACATGGCTCCTTGTTTGTTTTGCCAAATTCTGTGGGAAACCTGTGAAACAGCTATTTTGGAAGAAGGTGAAATCATGAGCAAAATTCTGCTCTCAGATCAGGTCCTATCGCCTGCCCTGACTTAGGAGGAATCACCAAATTGCACAAAGGCAGCCGGGGTATGCTGTCCATACAGAGTTAAATTGACGCTGGTATTCTCTTCTACCAACTGGAGCTCCAGGCATATAGGGAAACTAGATTATCAGAGTCCAGGTAAGAGCAGAACTTAGTCCTTGAGAGCAATAAGGACAGCACACTCCTCCTGGTGCTTAAATGAGTCACTCCTGCAAATGCAGACAAGCCCCATCACATTGGATCATGAGACTAATGAATTGAGTTGTCTCCTTATCATTTCCTCATTAATTTTGGCCTATCTCATATACCACAACATGAAATATTATTTTCTGACCATTCAGCCCTATTTTAATGCATGGGTTTATAGCATTAGAAACGTGCAATGTCTGAAAAGATCATTTTAGTATATGAAACTAGTGGTATTATAAATAATGTTTAAAATATAAATGGATGAGCATTATGTTTTATTGCATATTCAAGAAAAGATTAAATATTTGCTTTGTACCCTTTGTCCTGTTCTGCTACTGTACAATGGTGAGGCCTCGTAAATTCTGTAGAATGTTTTGTCCCCTTCGCCCCCAAAAGTTCCCATTACGTACGATTTGGATTATTTATGAAATCTCATCTGGAAAACGATCAATACAGATTTCTCATCAATAAACCTACTTTTGTTTTTTTCTGTTTGTATTGGCATTAATTCACATACAAGTAATTCACTGTAATAAATCAAAAGGAATCGCTCAAATGCATTCACATGGGGAATATGTTTACCAATATTTCACTAGCAGTGCCCTTGAAAATTAACCTGGTAGTCGGTTTCTTCCCATGTATATTGAATAATTTGAAATTTTAAAAGAGTATGTAACTTTAAATTCCACGAATTTGAAGGGAAATAAAAACTTTTGAAAAGAAATCATATTTTTCAAGGTCTGCACTTGAAGAAGCCCTAAATCAGTGGTTCCCAACCTTTGGCCTGGGGACAAAAAGTGGCCCGCGAGTAAAGCCCTGTGTGGATACAAATATGTGGATCCGCTTCTGATCTGTATCTGCAAGAAATGGTCCACAGATAGACGTGTTGTATCCACGGATGTGGATATAATGCAGATATCCATGTATCTGCAGGGCTCTAGCCCTGCACAGATAAAAATATGTGGATCTGTATCCAATCTGCATCTGGAAGAAATGGTCTGCGGATATCCGCGTTGTATCTGCGGATGCGGATATCCCCACATTTGCAGGGCTGTACCTGCAAGGACTTTCAAAGGGATCCCCTTCTGCTGGTTGCAGGTGCGAGCCATTGCCTAAGGATGCAGGCAGAGTGTGTTGCGTGAGGCTAAAAGACTGTGCAGGCTCTTTTCTGCAGTCAAGGGAATGGGAGACCAATGCTCCCCTCCCGCTGGCTGTAGCAGGGAACATGGCCAAGTGCTCTGCCTGGGTCCATAGCCACTGGGTCTCTACTGGAGTCAGAGGGAGGGGAGCACTGATCTTCTGTCCCCCTGGCTGCCCAAAGGAGACACTGTCTAGGGACCCAGGTGGAGCGCACAGGACTAGACAGGACTTTTCCTGCTGCAGCCAGGGGGACGGGAGATCACTGAGGAGGCAGCCCCCTTGTTAAATTCCTTCTTTCTGGCTGCGGTAGGGGGCTGCCTGCTTGAGGAAACTGGAGGTCCTTGAGGATTGTAAAAATGATATCTGTGGTCCTCAAGCCAAAAAGGTTGGATACCATTACCCTAAATATTGAGCAAAATAGACTAAAATATCCTTTTTGTCTAGGACCAAATCTGCTGGCACAAGTGTTTCTCGCTTATTTTTTGTTACACAGCTGTAGAAAAAAGACTAGATGATTTTAATTCTAAGGTAGCATTTATGTATATACATATTCAGATAAGTACCTATAATCTGTATTATTTGTAACCCATGTTACGTTAATGTTTACATTATGGAATTTTTAAACAAATGTGTATATATAATTTTCTAAATACTTTGTTGTATTAAATATTTCTTTTGAAATATCCTGCAGTAATGTTGTTATAATTTGGCTTAAATATGCCACTATATACGCAAGAAAAAGAAAAATTTGACATTTTGTATTTTAAAAGATAGCATGTTTACAGCTGGTTTGTGGTACTCGGCTGTTTTAAAACAGCTATCTGTGCTTTATTTTCACTTTTAAATGGGCAGAGTTAACACAAGTATACTTTGGGATAAATTTCTAAAACAATGTACTAGGCATCTGGTTTAATTATTTTAATATTCTCTTCATTGTGTCTAATGAAGATTATTTGATTATAAAATCTGAGATCTGATTTATTGACTGAATATCAAATGTACAGTTCACCAGACAAATAATAGAACAAAACAAAACAGTAAACATCCTTCAGTTATATTCTCTTCTTGTTTTCCATGTTACAGTTGGAAAAACACCTTTGCCATTGAAAATATCTTTCAAACAAAAATCAATAAAATTCAATGGGGTCTTGGAAAAAATATTAGGGAGAAAAGAGTTTAATGAAAACATTATTATTAATGAGAATATTTCAAACATTAAAACCAAACCTTTTCTTTTATTTGAGACAAATTGTTCTATTTGAGTTCCAAAGGGGTAGCCGTGTTAGTCTATTGCAGAAAAACAAACAGAGTCCCGTGGCCCTTTTAAAGACTAACAGATTTATTTATCACATGAGCTTTTGTGGGAGAAAATCCCACTTTGTCAGATGCTTTCTAATGAAGTGGGATTTTCTCCCATGAAAGCTCATGCCATAAATAATTCTGTTAGTCTTTAAAAGTGCCTCTTTTTGCCTGTTTGTTGTTCTGTTTGACAAAGAGCACATCTACTTGGGCCTTTTTATGTTTTCTTATAATTGTTTCACCTCAGTGGGATAGGTAAGGGCAACTAGCTGCATTCTATTCTGAGATAATAGTTTTCAAACTCCATTATTTTGTTAGACCCATTGTTACATAGCAGTTAGAGCAGGGAACTGAATCACAAAAATCAGTTCTTTTTCTCTGTCAGCCAATGATCAGCCCTGTGGCATTGAGCAGTTTTGAAAATTAGACCCATTTTAATTCCCCCCTGCCTCTGTTTTCTTACTCCATAAAACAGGAACAATAAAGCTACTTCAAAGATTGCCTGCACAGATCTGCAGATTTGGCATGTTTGTGAAAGCTCCGAATCCTTTAGAAGGCAACAGCTCTCATGGGTTTTGTATTCATGTACCACATGTTCGTAAATGACGCTATAAAGGGACCCCAGTCCTTTATTCTCCCTCAATTTCTTTTTACTACAGAGGGAGAGAAATTGGAATACCTCTTTCCTATAATCTGCCAGCCTAGATTTTGTTTTAGCTAATCATCTTTTTGTAACACTGGTGTATATTATTGAATTTCTTGTGGAAGTTTACATAGTTGTAATACTGTGCGTCGCATTGAAATCTTTAGGTGAAAGGCACTAAATAAATGCCTAAAGCAGTGGGTCTCAACCTTTTGCAGGTCATGACACACATTTGGTGGCATATCGCGACCTTACAGGACACACCAGCCCAACCACTCCAGGCCAAATCCAGCCATCTCCCTGGCTCTCCGCGACACACTTACCATTGTGTGGCCACATAGTGGCTGAGAACCACTGGCCTAAAGTATTGCATCTCATTTTGCTAATGTGATATACAAAGTTGATATCCAGAAATGTATTTTCTTAACAGAGATCAGGACAACTTGGTCAGGCCATTATTTTATTTCATTTCATTTGGTTATTCTTCTTATTTTCAGCACCCAAGTATCTCTATTTGGATCCCTTTTACAGAAAATCAGATATTTGCATATTTAAATTTTTATTTACATATCCAAATGCATACTTGGGTTTCTGAGCACTTACATGAAAATCCGGCTGCTAGGTTTGGGTGCCTAATTTGAGTGGAAGGCTTAAACGGAGCATCTGTGGGTGCGTCTACACTTGCAAATTAAGTCGACTTAAGCTTGCTTAAGTTGACTTAATTTACTCTGCGTCTACACTACATTTTCCTTAAGTCGACTTAAGGAAAATTAAGTCGACTTTGTTAAACCTAGTTTAAAGTCAACTTTAGGCTTAAGTCGACTTTCTAAAGTTGACTTAAGCCAGTGTGGACGCAGAGTAGCCCTAAGTCGACTCCCCCACTGCCCTCCCTGCCGGGGCGGGTGGCACAGGGGGAGCCTGGCATGCCCCCCCACAGGGCAGGGCAGAGCCCTGCCCACCCTACCCCTATGGCCTGCCAGGGTCCCTGTCTCTCTTTGTCCCATTGTACCCAGGTACAGTGGGGCAAAGGCTGAGTCCCCTGGCACTTGGCAAGGGGTGCCCCCCCTGCCACCGTGGACTTGTCCCAGGTCCACCTAGCCCCTAGAAGTCGACCTAGGCATCCGGTGTGGATGCTCTAGGTCAACTTTGTAAGTTCCTCCCTAAGTCGACTTAAAATTTAGGTGTAGACATGCTAAGTCGACTTAAAGTCAACTTTGTTAAGTCGACTTAGCTAAAGTCGACCTCAATTAACAAGTGTAGACATAGCCTGTGTATACTTACTCAAGTGTTAGGTAACAAAGAAGTTATAACTTAATATAATTATACAGGCAGGAAGCGTCTGCTTATTTACATCATAGTCAGGTGAGTAATTCCATTAACAACTGGCAAAACTCCTTTTGTAAATCGAGATTATGCTTGCATAGAGATCCATTGAAATCAATGGAAATATCATTGCGGGTGGGGTTGTAGGCTTAGGTGCTTTTTTCTTTTTTTTTAAACAAGCAAGCGTTTGTTTCTAAACAAACTTCTGATCAGTTTCTTATGCCATTTACAGTACAGTTTAACACGGCAGGGCTGAAGGATATAGCTGTCATTATCAGTACTGTTTATTAATAAATTATGAATGCTCAACTTTTCATATTTTAGTCATTTTAAATCTTACTTAGCAAAAACATGCCTATACAACTTGTCATCCTGGGTCCTACAGTTTGGACAGAAAAGTTTTACTCCGTGTATATGGTTATAATTTACAAAGTAGGAAAAAATGTTGTTTTCGAATTTCATAAGCTTTCTTTTGTCATGCTTAAGAACAGAACTCTGCAGTTAATCATTAATGTGGCTCAAGCCTTTTTCTATTTTAAAAATCCCTTTTCTAAAATGACATCATCAGATATTTATATTTTTATTTTTATTTTTTTGGTTACCATGCAACGTCTCTTGTGCAATATTATGGCATGGTATTTATGCCATGCAATGATCAGCTGAAATAAAATATTTGCCGACATTTCAAAAAGGCTTTTGTGAACTGGGCATCATCCTGTATATGGGAACATTGCAAAGTAAATGCAGTTTAGGAAGAGTAGAATCAATGCTGACATGTATTACGTGATGTTTTGTCAGCAGTTTGCTAGAAGGGCTCATTGTGTTTACTTTTGCTGTGCAATCTCCAACAGAAATGACTTGTACTTTTCTACCTCTGCTTTCAATGTGGGTTGCCACAGGGGAAAAAGAAGTCAGCATACCACACAGAATGATATTACCAATAGTATCGGTGCTGCTTCATCTGGTAAGATCAGAGTCCTGTTGTCTCCACTGGAATGTCCTGTATCTAAATGGGCCTGGGATTTTTCAAAGGGGCTTTGAAAGACATTGAGAATTAGGCATTTAGCGCCCATAAACTCCATTAAATTAACTGTGTGCCCAGTTCTGAACACCCTTATTCAATCAAATAATCTTCACACGTGCAAAATCAATGGGGCTGTTAATGTGAACTTGTACTATTCATGGGCTTAATACTGGGCACATATTTGTGCCTTGCTGTATCAGGGACTATATATGATTTCCTTGCAAAGAGAACAGAAAACAATGACTCATATAGGACATATTATAGAAAAAGCCTGATTTCCTTTCTCTCAATAATGCAGACTTGTTGACTTAAATGAAAATCATGCTCAGTTAAGACCTAGCTCCAAATTAACTTCAGAGCCTAGGAATGAATTAGATAAATTAAATTGTAGGTTAGTACCTATTCTGAGGACCCCTTCATGTCTGCTTTTGTAGATTTGTCAGATCTTTAATGTGAATTTAATGTATTTTTTCTTTAATATATTGGGATTCAAATTCATTGGGAGAAAATGTATAATCCTTTGAATTCAAAGACTTTGATATTTGTATAAGCTATTGGATGTGTTGGGTGACGGTGTGAAAAGCAGAGTCCCTCCCAGTACACAACAGCCTGCTAATTCTCCTTTTGGCATTGATTATCATCATTAAAGTATGGGTCCTTAATTTTATGTTTCATTAAGAAAAAGCTTGATAAAATGATGTTGAGAGGGTTGCTGCACGTGTTTGTGAAAAACAGTTATTGGATAAGAGAAAATAGCAGGAAAAAAGTTAAGCCCCTTTTGGTACCATTTTGAATATATCTGTTATTAAATGTATATTTCTTAACTTTATTTCCTATCAGGTTTCCCATCTGTTTGGGCTCTTCCTGCAAATTCTCTGAGTTCAAGTGCCTTTCAAAATAGGTTGACGTTTCAGTCACTGCTTTCAAATCCCATTTTCAATGATACAATTAAATTTTAAATATTAAAGTTCCCAATTTCATATATTAGATGAGAAAATTAGTTTTAAATGACCAAAGAAGCCCAAAAGGAATCAGGATACATGGAGGAAGGTGAAATATGAGGTCACTTAACACAATTGTTGTCTCTTTTCCCTTACCCCATTTTCATGCCCACTTGTGTCTGGTGTTAAGGGTACAGATTGCTTTAGGATGCAAGTGTGGCATCACAATGAAGCTGACCAATAGAATAGAACAGTGCCTCACCACATTGTAATCCTAGATCAGGAAGATTTTAGCTTAGTGAAATAGCCATTAGATCTGAAAGTGAGTAATTTGTGTTAACTGTTGTTTAATGTTTTTGCTTTTGATTTTATATCTCTATTCAGGACTGAATGCTTGTACTGGGTCATTCTGTATTTTTTATTAAATGTAATGAAATTATTTTTACCCTATTGAAACCTTGCTTCAAGAGTTTACTAAGCCTTTTATGGTTTCTTGAAAAACGTAGGGAAATTAAATAACTGAGTCTTATGTAATGATATGCCATATGACAAATATGAAGAACGGTGTTATAGACACAGGAGCGTCACACTTTTATTTTCCTGTGTTGCAACTTGTGTTTACTCTTAGATGTATCATGAAGCAGCTGAAACTCTCTAAGTTTTTGCTTGATATGGTAATGGAATACAAAGTTCATTGTATATCCGAAGCTACAGTGTTAACTGCAAACTGTTAACATGATGAGGCATTTTGCAGTACTTCAAGTTCTAACACTATATTAGACATTATTTGCATTTTAAATCCATCTGGCAAATTTTAAAATGATTAAAATAATTAAAAACCAAGGTTGTCAAGCAATTAAAAATTAACTGAGATTAATCATGAGATTAAAAAAAAGTTTAAATTAACTGCAGTTTTAATTGCGCTGTTAAACAATATTGGAGTAACATTTACTTAAATTTTTTTGGATGCTGTGAGGGAAGTGTGTGTGTGTGTGTGTGTGTGAGAGACAGACTGTGTGTTGGGGGCAGTGTGTCAGTGCGCACTGTCTGTTTAAGCAGAGTGTTTTCCAGCTTGAATGCTTGTTCAAACCACCGCAGCCACTCTTTATCAAGAGGAAGAAGCACAGACGGGCTCCTTGTCCCTTTTCCCAAAATCCCAACTCTCCAGGAGCATAGAGATACCTGACGTCAGCTCCCCCCATGCACTCTGCAGAGAATGCAAAAGGCTCCCGGTCCTCTGAGCACCTTGGCTAGGGTAGGAGGGGGAAGAGTAGGAGCAGTGGCGGTGGCTGCAGACAGCAGCAAGGCAGTGGGAGGAAGGGCGCCCCGAGCATGGCATGATGCAGGGGGTGGCCCAGCCTGGGCCAGCGGCCATACTCCTTGGGCCATCCTGCTGTGGGATTAACCAATATAACATGTTCATTTCTGAGTTAATCACACGCATTACCTGTGATTAATTGGCAGCCCGATTGAAAACAATAGGATTGATTAATTATTTTAGGCAACTAAGCGATCTGGAGACATACACCAGTTCATACAAGGATTGCAATTCACAAAATCATAGAATAATTATACAATAGAAAAGGGAAAACACGAGAGCCTTTTCCCACACAGCGAGAGGCACAAGCAAAGTGAGGGGAGAGTTACAACATACAGAAATGTATGTATGTATATAGAGAAGAAAACAAAAATTCCTGAACTGCAGCACCACCATGTGTTCCAGGCACTGGGGTAGATAACGAAGGTGTTAAGGATTCTGTCAAGCCACAGGATCCTTTTGGATAAGTCAATAATTAACCAATATTCTGTTGTCTGCTGTACTTAATCAGTGCACATAAAGTTCCCGCTCTGCATGACAGAGCTAGACTCTGATATTCTGCTCTCCCTGCATGATTGGAGCTCCCTTTGACCACACTGTATTATGCAGAGCTCCCGTTGAGATGTGATTAATGGGAAATCTGGACATGCAGAAACAGCGGAATACTGACTTCATACTGGCAGAGCGGCTCTAAGAGTAGAATTGTGATCTAACTTTGTCAGGCTTCAAGCCCTGGCTTCTGTGTCCGTTTGGCCACTCCCCAAGTGCACGGACAAACGATTGCACCTTCAGAACCCAGCCATTTTGCATGTGCAAGTAGGATAATGAAAACCTTGTCTGCACCCTGTGGAAGAACTGCTATGTGCTCATTCTTGCATGGGATGTGCAAAAACAAGCTAACAAAGCTGGCTGATAGTTTCATGTCAATTTTTCTGTAGTCTCATTTGCCTGTAGAGTTGCCATCTGATGCAGTGTACTGCAAATCTAAACCATCACATCCAGTGCAGGAGGCAAATTAGCCTCTTCATAGGATTAAAAATGTAATGGAAGATCCAGAGTCAGTTCTAATAGAATTGAGCCTCCACATTGCACTCCCTTGCAGTGTTAGATAATGGTCCTGACTAAGCCATGTTTAATGGAGTTCACTGTTCTCTGAATCTTCCCCTGGTCTATTCCTGAATACGTCCTATGACGTGGAGCAACAGAAGACACCAGCTGAAGATTCCACCATGCTAATGTAATAACATCACTGCAGTAAGACAGCTTTTAGTTCCATTTGTGCTGCTGGCCTGGTGTAAACCAGACTTACATGGATGGGGTCAATGATCTGGCCCTGAGGTTTTATCCACATCCTCCAGATATTTATTTTATTGCACAGGTTTTTCTATATAAAGATTTTGTGCTACAATAATAACAGTAATTTAAAGTAATCAGATTTTCTTCTAAGTGTTTTTCATATTCATTAGGATTCATTACACTCAAAGTTATGATTTATTACTTAGATAAAGCATAAAGTAATTAGCTAGTTAAGGGTAATGCTCTAACATGTCTAGTAGGAATTACTTAAGTTAGTAAGTAGTGTTGGTTCAGGTAAATTTTAACATCTTTTAAATTACTTTTAACGAAAACGTTGACACACTGGGCGCACTTGCTAAGAAGCCGCAATACGTGGGTCAAAGATCAAATCAACCATGGATAGCGAAATGTCCCTCTCATTCGAAGAGGAGGATCCTTTGTGATGGTTGAGTGTCACTGTGGGACTAGTGCGGATGTCTACCCATGTTGGACTCTTTTGTGGATACACAGAGTATTTCAGTCTCCAGAACTGCCCATTACAGCCTTGCATAAGAGGTAATAATTCATGTAAAAATTGAAGAGCTGGATCAGTTGCTGTAAATTGTCAAGGAATTTCACTGGTTTACACCAGCTGAACACCTGGACCATTGTTTGATCAATACCCTTGCTCAGTATAAGGAGATTGTACAAATTTATGATTTCATTGGGAACCAGTAAAAGGATTCTGTTTGCAATTAACCAATGGATGCAAGGATCTTAATCTCAAGAGTCTAAACCGTGCATATATAATGAATCTTGTGTAAGGGGCCACACGTAGCTGTGCCTCCTCTTTGGTTTCAGGGAGGTGGTAACTTAAGGTTTCAACTCCGTCACCTCAGCATCCCCTCAGCATGTTTTGGGGTGTCCATTTACTACTCGCTTGGGCTGGGGAATAGTGCGCACACTGCACCTCCCTCAGTCTGTACACCTGGCCTCAAGGCTAAGGGAGACCCTGTAGTGGGGAAGGGGTCCTTACTTGGTCTTAGACCTGCACAGGTATATAGTCTGGGCTAGATATGGCCCAAAGAATTTGTGCCCTCACTAGGCAGATTTTCATGTAAATTATATCATAATAATCCTCACCTAGATTGCCCAAAAATCTCACTGGTTGATTCAAAACTGCCATTGATGGGCAAGAGAAGACGACACATCTGGTCCTCTTTTGCTGTCTGAATCATAAAAAGTTGATTGAAGTTCACAGAGATGCATTATGTCCAACATAAAATAGAACGCTCAATCTGGGGGAAACATGGAGTGATCTAACCTGACAATACAATTTCATTTTACACAAAATAAATGCTAATCTGCACAGACATCTTAAGGTGTTTCATATTTCATTATGTTTGATCACTTTTTGTTTCCTTAGTAATCCTCTTAATTAGAAGCTCACCTCCTGTTCATGGCTTAAGTTAGTACTAAAGCCTGGAATCCTGTTAGGCACTTTCATATTATATTCACTTATGTATTGGATTAGGATCTGGTCACAATTCCTTACTGTGTCAAGTTACTTCGCTTTGTAATTGCAGTTCTGTCTTTTGAACCTGTCGGTTCATGAAAACCCAGTGTGCCCCCCTTGTCCCACTTCCAGTGTTTGTATAATGGCACCGCCATATGAGAATGTAGAGGCAGCAGTGTTTGGTGTGTTAAAAGTGCTAATATATGTATAATGACCAGTTCTTAGAGGCAGCTTTCCAGCAGTCTGCCATGAAACTCATCTGCTCCTGTGCAATACGCACAGATGGAGCCTTCTTTCTGAAGTGTTCAGCCTGCATGAAGGCTAGAGCTATTCTGTCTTCAAAAGAAAGGAAATCTCAATTTTTGCCCATGTTTAAAATCCCCAGTAAAGCCACCTGAAGTCAGCCAAGCCTGTCCAGATGGCTGTTTATTGAGGATGGTTTTTGATGAAAGGTAGGAGAAGCGCTGCTCCTAGTATTTAAAATGGAATTGGAAAAAAAAAATATTGGGAGGGTGCAGGTGATTTGTCTGAAAGCCATTCTACAAATAAGATCCCAACCCCTAAAAACTCTGCCAGGCCTCCAAATGTCTATGCTACTTGATTTGTATGTGCTCAAAATTGAGGGTATGAATTAGGGCCTAATCATTTCAGGTGCTGAAGGCTCTTCCTGTCATTAGTTTCAGTAGGAGCTGAGGATGCCTTCAAAGGCAGCTGATGCAGATTTTCCCAGGGGCTGGTTCAAGACCATGGAATGAGCAAAGATCTCCCCACCTTCTGCTCCAAGTACAAGGCACGCTTCCTTTACTTGCCTTCTCTAACATAAACAGAGGAGTACGTATATTTCTTTTTTTAAAAAAACACCCCACCAATACAAAACACACTGATGCACGAACACTTCTGTGTAGTGAATGAGAATGATGAGGAGAGAGAGAGCAAACAACACATGAAAGATGTAAGTCGTGTTGTTTAATAAGCTGCTGGAAGGAACTCTGACATTAGGGTGATGGGGGCAGAGAAAGAGCTTATGTAGGACAAAATAGAACAGAGCCTTGTGTTACAGAGCCTCTGACAAGGTGCTTTTGAGTATTTGGCCGTGTAGTTAGCAATTATCCATAAATCCAGTTCTGCAGTCTTTAGTTTGTTTTGGATTACAGAGGCTGCTGGGCTGCATTCTAAAAGGATATTCCCGTGCAAAACTTACTTTATGTCATACGAAGTAGTAAACATTTAACCAAAAAATATTTGAATCTGTTGGCTCCCACAAAGAGAAGTCTGTCACAGTATACAAGGACAAAGGCTATTTATAGTATTTCTAGTAGAACCATTGGCAGAATTAAATGGAATTTGGAACAATTGTCACTTACAGTGTTATACCGGTAGATACCTGGTATAAATGCTAATGTGACATTTTCCAATGGCACACATAGCAGCCGTATCAGTCACGGTACAGCATATTGAACCCTATCTGCAGGTTCTTGATTAACAGGCATGTTTGGACATGGCTAACAATGTCCATATTACACATTCCAAATCTGGCATTTCAACTGTAATCAGTTGTCGACGGGGTCTTCGGTATGGGGGCATTGGTTTGGTGAGGTGCTGAATGCCTTCTGTAAGGGCTGGTTGCATCTTCCCAATGCCTATTGAAACCAAACCTTATGTACTCAGGCTCCAAATCTGGCACAGAAACTGACTTTTAGATTAGCAGTGCCTGGGGTACAGAAAAGCTTTATTCTTTTTACTCGCTGTGGTTTGAAAGTTTTCCTCATTTCATAATTTATCAGTTTTAATTTAGATTTGCATAAGCACTAACAAATTGGCACCTGGTGTGTATCTTAAATGACAATTTTAGCTATAATGATTTTTCATGAGTCAGCTGTACATCTTTATTACAAGAAGCAAAACAGAACGCATTAAACTCTGTAGTCACAGTGCGGTTGATTAGTCTAGAAAGAGATTGCCTGGAAGTCAAAAACTGAAATGAGCACTAGCAGAGAGGAGTCATCTTGTATGCACTTAAGTTTGCCAACATTCCCAGTATAAAACAAATGACTCGTTATGTGCTATGCGGTGTTGTGCCTGGATTCTAACACTCTGTGATTCATCTTCTGATTTACTAAAATAGCAAAAAAAGAGTGTGTATCAAATGTTAGAATTAATTTTTTAAAAAGCCTATAAAATTTACAACATCCATCATCCTGGCTCGATGGGTAAAATATTTTTTCCATAAATGAATATCCAACTTCTTCATGCCCTTTATTGTTATGAAATTAGCATCAGACTCCTCCTGCTTACAAGAAGGTGCTTTATAGAGATATTATGAACTGTTCAACAGGGTCACTCTTTAGTACACCAGACATGCTCACCAACATCTTTCTTTGCTTTATGATTACCCAGTTATTTGCTGAATTTGGATTTCACTCACAACTCTGCATGGCATATATAGCAAGATCTACAGTTAATGGGGTAAAGAACATTTTCTATTATCGACCCTTAAATTTGGGTGACCTTTGGACCTTTTTCTACACATAGTTGCTGGCCACAAATTGAATATTCCTTTTTAGGTTTTCAGTCCTTCATCTTAAAATAGGGAAGAGGAAAAAAAGAAAAGTCAAAGGTGGAACATTCTAATGTTGTTACCTGGATTGCATCTTCAACGAATAGCCTCCTGCAGTTAACACAGAAAAGTCTTTCATTCTCAAAGGTAAAATGTGAGGCATGTTTGACTGTAACTGTCATTAGGAAGGTATGAAGAATCCCTAATTCTGCCACTCAGAAAGAAAATAGCAAGTGTCCTACAGAGAGGTGTCATCCATGACAAGGCTTTTACTGTGCACAGGCCGACCACATGCTGATCCAGTTCATAAGTACTACAAAGCCTTATTTCAGAGACATACTTAAATTTGGCTCGTTATATATGATTTAAAACCTGGAGACGGCTAATGAGACACTCAGAAAGAAGCCAAATTATCTACGGGGAAAGGCAGTGGGTAAACTGTAATGGAAAATGGCTTGTAAGGTGGTGCTTATATTATAAAGAAAAAGTGAAATTCAAGGGATCTCGAATTACATGTAAGCAGAGTTTCAGAATTCTGAATCTGAAGCAGATACTATGCCTGGAGTTTAAATTATGCTACTGTGAAAAGGATTTTGGACATAAATAATTGTTAATAAGTCCTCTAGGGTCTGGCTTATAAAACCTGTGCATACTTGTGTTTTACCTAACTTTAGTTGTTCTCTGTTATATAACTGTTTCCTGTGGTGTATGAAAATCGGGTCCAATTTGAGGTGAAATTGTAGCTTGTCGGCATAGAGATGTGACCAAGTGTGACCGTCCCATATGACTGTGATCATTGCCCAGGATCAGGTTGCCTCTATTAATATTTATTTATTTTATTTTTATTTTAAGGGAAGGGGAACAGATGTGAGGGAAAGGTCAGGGATGCTGTGAAGTCAGTATGAATCTTTCCATTGAATGTAATAGGAATTGGATGGTCTGCTTAATGTAGGTGTTACCTTACAAAAACCCTTCATTGAGAGTTAAGAGCTATCTTACCATGGAGCATACACTAGAAAATGATAAATTAAGCCTTATTAAGGCAACATCCACATTCCATAGAATACCCATCTCCAGGTACTGGCATGCTGTCATCACACGTTTAACCACACCCACACCCTTCTTAGCACCTATTTTTAGATCTCTACACATTAAAGGACTGAAAATTACATTGAAATGCGCAATCTTGACTCTGATCCTCTCAGTGATACATTATTTAATAAGTAATTACAACAGCTCTCTTCAATTATAGTTTTTGCATCTCAAAACACCAGACAACGGGCAAAAATAGAGAATGAACGTTTCTAACCTTTCCACAAACACAAACGTCCACTTTCAGATAAATCACATCAGCCATACAATACGTGCCACCAATCCAGTTGCACCCAAATATTGTTGAAATGTCCACATGAACTCTCTTTCATAGATATACTCACAAATAAACAGATCTCCGTGCAAAGCATTGTCCGTACACATAGTAAGGGATGATGTTTGCCCCTGTAAACTTACAGCCTACAGAGACAAAACAGAAAAAGAGAGGAATAGTTGTTCTTATTTCACAGTTGGGAACTGAGCCACAGTGAGATAAATGAATTGTCCCAGGTCACACAGGAAGTCTGTGGTACAGTCAGGAGTTTAATTCATATTTTCTGGGTCCCAGTCAAGTACCTTAGCCATGAGATCATCACTGTCTCTAAGGAATATCTAATAATTAAAGGAAAGACAAAACAAATCAGTATGAGCAACTGACAGAAAGATTGATCTTTCCCTCGAGCTCAGTGCAACTCTGCCAGCATAAGTGACACACGAACAAATGTGGGAGAAAATAATTCCAGACGAGGACATTCTCCATCTCTGTAACAAATTAACAACTGATTCCCTGTTAAATGGAAAGAGAAGCAGTGCATTCAATAGGTTTCCCCCACTCACTCATTTCTTCCTCCCCAAGGAAGGATTGAATTAAATGTTCTAAGAAAACAGCTATTTTTTATCTATATGACAAATACCAAACTGATGACGAAACACACAGGGGCAAGAGAGTTGTCTAAAGGTTTCTCATATTGGTTTTATTTTGGTTTGTTTTTTAAAAAGCATTTGCATATCTGTTTCTTTTATTCCCAAAAGGCAAATCTGTCCATCAAAGGTTTGCTTGCAACAGAAATTGTTTTAAAGCATTTGAGTTTCATCTATTCAGTTTCGGGTACTGTTAAGTATGATTGGGTATACCGTTAATCTCTATCAGGAGGTTGACTTCAAGAAATCTCAGATTGCGGTTAGTGAAATCAAGATTTGAAGTAGTCCCAATTCAATGCCTCTTCATAAAGATTTCTTTCTTTAGTTGACATTATTATTTCTGAAGCATCAGTCTTGTGGTACGTGCAGTACTAAAGAAATAAAGCCAGTCTTTTGCCCCGTGATTTTACAGTTTAAAAAGAAGTCTCTCCAGCATTGTTTAATATAGCTATAATGGTCTGACTTCTGATTGATAAGAATATAATCCAATGAGCAATTATGAGCTGTAACGCTTTGATGATAACATCTTTCAATTTACAATGATAATCATGGTTCTTACCATCATTATATTGTGCTGTACATTTTCAAAGCCCCTACAAGATAGTAGTGCTTTGAAGGATTAATTTTTAATAAATGTGGAATTTGAATGTAATAATCACAATATTTAGGATAATTGCAGAATGTGAAAAAGATTCCTTTAAGATTCATTTTTTTCTCTGAAGCAGATGTTGCTGTTTCCCATTAAAATAAATGGAAATCCTTCTAAATGAGCTGAAGAGAGGTCATTATGTTCCACTAACTATAAACAAAGGCTGGATCTGAGTAGTGATTGTTCTCCCGTTACGCATAATTATTTCGGGTCATACAACAATGTGCCTTAATTTAAGATCATTCTCAGAATCAATTTTCCTTAGCATTTATTTACTCCACTGTAAGGGTGTGGGGAAGATCTTTGGGCCTGCTTCTTCTTTCAGTGATTGTCCCTATGTATTGCACACTTCAGGTTGCACATGTGCACTATAAACCCAGGACCAGAGATTTTTCCCTAGCAGTGTCTTCTGCTTCTGGCTTGCACCCCCCCCATTCTCCTGCTGCATTGCACCAAAACGATAAAGATGGCTGCCTGTCCTCCACCATTTAGTTCCTTGTTACTGCTTGTTGTCTAGGACAACTTTAATTTTTGTGCTGACCACTTCACCATGTCTTTATAAACAGCTTTACAAGATTTTAGATGGTCATTGTTAGTGTCATAGTATAGCTAGTAAGGAGATAGGTTAAGGATTCGGTTTCTTAATTTTGGAATCCCACGGTAGGGTGTGGAGCTGGAGCCTCCTTCCTCTCTCCCACCCTCCCCCAAACTCCATAGCTTTTCAGCCATTGCAAGGGAGTATGCCAAGGATCCCTGGCTTCATAAAATGCCACAAACTGCTCCTAATCATGGACTTTCATGGTCCCTGTCTGTAACAACTGGGGAAACCCATATTCCCCTCCTGGTGCACTACAGGACATTCCTGAGCATAACTAAATGGTACATAGGGTGTTTGGGCTTCAAAAGTTACTCGTGGAGGAAAACATGAAAGTAGGAGTAACCTTGGTCAGGGAGACCTTATATGTTGGCCTGAAGAAGGTAAATGTGGCCCCTCTTCTTCAGTTGCAGGTGGCTCTAAGATCTCTCTCCCCGTCTAAACCCCAATCCCTCGCATCCAAGAGCATTCAGATCCAGGGCACATGGAGAAAGAAGGCATAAGTGCTTCCACAAGGACAAAAGGGAAGATTTGCAGTCTCTCAAAAGCCCTTTCAAAAGAGGCAGAAGTCCCCATCCCAGATCATTGGGAGCTTTGTGCGTGGATACAAAAATGTGGAGCCGCATCCAATCCACATCCGCTCAGTGTCAGCCTGCATCCAATCTGGGATCTGCATGCCGGGTTTTATGTCCATCCACATCCATACCACCCCTGCCTCACAGCTCCTGCTCTGACTATAGATGCAGAGTCTCTGGCTGGCGGCTGGGTTGCAGGGAGGAGGGAGTTGCTGGGGCTCCTAGAGTTAGAGGCGGGACTAGCTGGTAAGCTGTGTTCCCATGAGTGACTGTCTCTGATTGGCTGGCAGACCACAAGTTGAGTGGGGATTGGCTGGAGCGCTTCCTTTGTTCCCTGCTTGCTCACTTTTCACAGCTGCAACAGAGACAGCAGCTGCAGCGATCACACCCTGGGCACATAAAAATAGAATCTGCATCCGACCTTCAATCCACAATAGTGGATCTGCAAATATCTGCATCCACAGATGTGGATAGCCATGGATCTGAAGCAGATGCCCATGGATCTGCAGGGCTCTACCTATCAGTATCTAAGCAGGTTGAAAAGAAATATTTCATACCTGCAATAGAGTAAGCATGTCTTCTCTTAGTAGTGTCAGTGGCCACCAATCATAGCAGACAGACAAAGAAGCAAAAAGTTGTGATTTCCTTTGAAGAAAAGTGTATTCTTTGGGATCTCTTAGTTTTGAGTCTCACACTACCAACATCTGATGGCCAAGTATGATTTTACTATGACAATAAGTTGACCAGCTTTGCCAATAAGGTGCCCTAAGATGTTAGAGATCAGTTCCTGGCCCTCATGGACAAAGGAAAGCTGATAATAAGATCAGCATTTTAGAGTGTCTTAAACATGACAGACCCAGTGACGAAGTCCTTTGTGGCTGCTGTGATAATGAGATGCTCATGGTGGCTCTCCTGAGGAATCTCGAAGGTGATTCAAACTATGGCCCCTGTCCCCATAGGTCAACACTCTGCTCCCAGTCCTGGCTAGGATGACTTCTCCCGATCCCAGCTGCCAGCTCTGCTGTCTGCATGCCCACACAGCCCTGTGCTACTCAGGTTTGATGAAGCCGCCCCTCAATCATGATGGAGGAACAGCCAGGCCAAAATGGGTGTGCAGCACCATTCGGTCCCCTCCTGCCTCCCCCTGCCTGCGTCTCATCATCAGGCCCCCTGTGTAAGGCTGCACATTGCTTAATCCAGGCCATGTATGTCTTCACTGCAGGCTTAACTCGGGCTTTTACTGCGGTGTTGCTTTTAATTCCATCGTGTCTGCACACACAATCATCTCATCCAAGTTTTGTGGTGTTTTACCCTGAAAACTGGCCCAGCTTTGCACATATTGGGGTAGAGCTTGTGCTGGTCACACATCCACTTTGCAGCAAGGACATTCAATAATACTCAAGTGCTGATAGTCCTCGAATGCCTCCTCAAATCCCCCACTCTGTGTGCCCAGAAGGGCAGGCAGGTTCTCCCACAATTCATTGGGAAAGAATCAGAGAGATGCTCAGTTTAG
This sequence comes from Pelusios castaneus, assembly GCA_007922175.1. Lineage (NCBI taxonomy): Eukaryota > Metazoa > Chordata > Testudines > Pelomedusidae > Pelusios > Pelusios castaneus. The sequence goes on from ML685786.1 coordinate 17,250,669, forward strand.
GGCAGCACAAAAAGACATTCTATGACCCCAGCCATCATAGTGACACATATGGGAGGGCATCGCCAGTGAGAACATGGTAACTCAGGTAAGGCTTCACAGCCAGGTTAGGCTAACCCAGGTACTGATCACCCAGATCAACTCTGCAGTGAAGACACACCTTAAAGCTGGGGGAACAGAGGGCCTAGGAAGTGATAAGGAACACAGAGAGGGATTTCTGCAAACTCAGGAGGGGAATGGAGTGGTATGAAAAAGTTTTTATTGGTTTATCACGGGCGTAGAGGGAAGAAATGAACATTAATTTAGTTAATATTGGGGTGGCACCAGCATTTATTTTGGAATACAGGAATGATTTAGGACAAAGATTGTGTATTTTGCAAGCATGATGATCTTGCAAAGTAAATTAATAAGTTTGGTATTATATATGAAGGGCTAGTGTGGGTGTATTTTGCCTGGTTTAGTAAGCTTAATCCTTATGTGAGTAGGTGCCAGAGAAATTTTTCAAGACCTGTCAATAATGTGTACTGTTAAAATCTCTGTAGTGTTAACTATTAATATTGTGTAAAATTTGTCAGCCACTGGTTTTCCCTCATCTATGCAGCATTTTAATAGCCAGACTTTGAGCAATTATTGTATTTCTTGGTGTTATTTACTGTGCCAGGTTTTCTACCATTTTCTCTTGAAACCCTGATAAAAGAGGAGAGAAGGGGAACCATGAGTGACTTATATTAGTGCTGCAATCTATAAAGCCCATCTGCAGTCATAATAAAGAATAATCAGCACTTTATAGCAGCTTTCAGCAGAGGACCTCAAAGCTCGTTAGAGAACAGGATAACTATCATTATGTCCATTTTCAGGTGGAGGAAATGGAGGCACAGAGAAATTGAGATTTGTCCATCTCCATATAAATCATTCAGTCACCCTGGTCATCCGGTTCCCTTTTGGTATCCTATTCACTGGAATACGCTACCTCTCAGTTTGTAATGAATGAATCTTTGAGAAGCAATTAAGTACCGCTCTAATTTTCATGAGCATTTGGTGTTATACCAAAGTTATAATACTATGCTAAGCGGGTTATATCAAGGCCAGAGGGCTGTAGGAGAGTCCTAGAAGGGAGACATATAAGCCCCGGAATGCCCCAGGAACCGTTCCCTGCAAACTAGCAGGAGTTAGCAGAGGGCAGTTAGGATCAGCTGAGACTAATCAAGGCCCAGCCAGGTGCTTGATTGAAAACACCCTGCTCCAGAAAAACAGAGCACAAGCTGGAGGAGGAGGAGGAGTGCTGTGTGGCATGGAGTGAAGGCAGGCTGTGTTGTAGAGAAGAGTTGAAGGTACAGGTCCCCTGAGTGGGGAAAACCCACAAGACAGAGGGAAGACACTTCCCAGGCACTGAAGCCTCAGGGAAGGAGCCCTGCCCAGGCAGGGAATGAGGTGCTGAAAGAGCAGAGGGTGAAATAGCCCAGGGAAAGAGCTGCAGCGTTGGACACTGTCAGCAGTGCAGAGCTGTTACTCAGGGCTACTGGGCAAGGACCTGAAGTAGTGGGGAGACCTGGGTTCCTTCTTCCTCCCTTCCCCCCAGGACACTATCAACAGTGCAGAGCTGTTAGGGCTACTGGGCTAGGACCTGAAGTAGTGGGCAGGCCTGGATTTCTTCCTCCTCCCTTCCCCACAGGACACTATCAGAGGGACCCCTCTTGGAGATGGGGTAGTTGGGGGTGCCCTGACCTACTACCTTGGAGAAAAGTGCAAGACCTGCCAGAGGAGAGCTGGCAATTTGCCACATAACTATTACTAACTATACTATATTGGTGGTGTTATTATGTTGGTTATACTAAACAACAGAAACATACTCCATAAATAGTCCTAATTAAGAAGATAATGTGTAAGTCTGGTTGAATTAAAAAAATTAATTGGGATGCCAAAATATCTGTGTACTTGAATTGCACATGGCTTTGCCTTGTCTTTTTTCCTACCAAGAAGAGTAAGTTGTAATCATTTCAGGGTCAGAGACTAGATCTTCATGCCCCTAGCATAATGACCCTGATCCTAACAGGAGTGTTTGCACTACTCAAGTACTATGACTTCTACCACTAATGATAATGTATTTAAAACCCAGCAGTATGGGATGATAGCGCTGGTTCAGTTTCAGGGAAAAAATGGCCTAGCCTAAATAGTTGCCCAAAATTTAAACCAAAGCTTTTAAAGCTTAGAAAAATTGTTTAATTTTTCCTCATTTTCACACCCTTCTCCACGTTCCCTGTTGCCTGAGATCTGAAGTGAAAGTCTTATTTGACAGAGTGGTAATATATAAAACATACCGGCTGTTTTGACCAGGAGAACCTTGCTTTGTGGCTGTCTCTGTATTGATCTTCCAAGCGTAAGAGTCACCATTTTATAGAAACCTTTTGCCAGCATGCCTTTCTGGGGGCCAACCCTTAAATTTGGCTGGGACAGGAAGCTGTAGCAATAGATTGGTCATCTTGGAACTGAAAATGGCTTGTTGCATGTCCCTCTGCTGGTTGCTAAGTGCTCTTAATTTCTGCTCTATTTTTTTCTGGTTGTTCCTTTCTTATTCTGGAAAGGGTGATGTTCTCGCACACTGAGAGAAGAGCCTATTTCTGAGCTAAATGGGACATGAAGAATAGTGGAAAGCTTGAGTTTCTAGACCAAGATGCTCCAGATAAGAGACTTCTGGATGCTTTTTTGAATCAAACCATACTTTATTTTCTGTTAATTACAGATAGCACATACTTAAGGGGAAATGGTGAGTACATAATCCATAGAGCCATAGCTGGACTGGAGTTCATGTGATGTTCCTTTTATTGTAAGTCAGAGATTTAGTAATGGGGTTTAGGAGGAGAAGAATGGAAATAAAACCAACAAAAGTTCTTCTAAAGATGTTTATGTTGAAGTGGCTGAAAGCCTTGCACATGAAATGCTGACACACACAGGGACCTTTGGAGTTAAATATGTGAGCCTCTACTGCATGAGCTAGAAGATACACATTTATTAAGCAAAGCTGTAGCAGACTCATCAATCTCTAGTTGGCCTAACCACTACTAGAGGGGACAACTGGGAGCAACCTGGGGGTTACACAAGCATTTTTCACCCATTCTTTTAATAGCATTTTTGTTGTCATGGTTGGTTGGTGGCTTCACAAATGGACAAACCTATTGATTTCTGTTCTTTTGGAAAAAACGTGTGATTCTAGTGACTGATTTGTTAATAAAGGCAAAAGTGCTAGTGGAAACTATAAAATGTCCTTTATAAATAGTAAAGAGATTTCTCTGGTACATGTAAAGAATATACAGGATGTCATCTATTAGTGGACTTGATCCTACTCTTAATGAGGTCATTGACAGTTTTGCTGGTGACTTCACTGGGAGCAAGGCCAGGCCATTAGTTTGTGTCAGAGCTCTAATAGGCAATATCAGTTTGTTCAGTCCAGGGGATTTGTTTTTCCATTAACTTGTCTCTGCAGAGCCAGTTTTCTCCACACACTTCTGAGGTTAATCTCATATCATGGATGTCATTCCTATTTTTCTCTGTCCTTGTTTTTCTGAGCCACATTCTCATGGAAGGATGTTGCTTTTTAATGGCCAGATCAAAGAAATTGTTGGCTACCAGGATGTTTACTTCCCTTCAGTTTGTCATTTCTATGACTTATTCATGAGTACTTGTTATAAAACTTTCTACTGAAAGGGTTAAAATATAGAGACTTGCTCAACAGTGTCTACATGAGCTGGCAACAACAGCCACACCCCAATGATTGTTAAATGAAAGTGTGTTAAATATTCTCAAGTGTGGATGGAAATGCTCAGAGAACTCTGCTCCAGAGGACATTGGTTATGGTTGAATCTGTGTGAAGAGTTCCTTCATGCTGCAAAACAGCTGGACAAAAGGTGAGTTAAATCTCAGGGCCTAGAAGAACCAGCCAAGAGATACTCAGGCCTCATTGGTTCAGGAGCCAAATTAGTGATGAACATTGCCCGAAAGAGTCTCAGTAGTGTGAATTCAATGTTTCATTGACTATAGTACCCTATTTAAACAGTATGACAGAGGAAATATTTAGTTTATAGATAGATATTATTTTCACAGCAAAATGCCTGACCAAATATTATTATTGTTATAATTGTACTGACTAACACTGGTTAATAACATAGCCATCTAAAACAATGAGAGCCCTGTGGCACCTTAAACACTAACACATTTCTTTGGACATAAGCTTTCTTGGGCTCCAACCCACTTTGTCAGATGCCATCTGAGGTATTAACCAATCAGTGTGCCTTTACTAATCATTAAATCACACCCTGTTTTAATATGTGCTGCAAAGAGCTGCAGGAGAAAATTAAAGAGGCGCTGCTTGGGAGTCTCAGTCTGAGTGTTACTGAAATAGTCTATTGAGCACAGGTCATACCATGTGCTGTGTGGGTCAGGGCTTTCGCAGTTGTGGTTACAGATGGCTGGCAGGACACAGGAACAAACAATCTGTTGAAAGGAGACTGTGACAGGTTGGACCTACCCTACACTGAATGAGTTAAGCCTATACTATGAGCAGTGGAAGTTCTGCCCCCCAGGCTCTGCTGGCCATGCTCCAACTGCTGTCCTAGCATAAAAAAAAGAGCAACCCACCTCATTCTAGGCTTGCCACCAAGGAGGTGCGCAGGAGGCTCCAGGCCAAAAGCTGCTTCAGCCCTAATGGTGGGAGCCAGGAACCTGGGGGATTGCCGGAGTCCAGCCACTCTGCGTCAGCTTCCAGGAGGCCCTATGACCCAGGGAAGATGTAGACAGCAGCATTGCAGAAGGGGAAGCCCAGATAACCCAGAGATATAACGGATGACCCCATTGATGGTCAGGGAGGAAATAGCCCAGAGGGCTCCTGTGATGTGATCGGGGGTGAGGATACCATTCCAGGTGTTTTGGGAGGATCCCTGCTCACCAGCTGTCAAACTACCCCCATACCAACAGGGCCTGGGATGGGGTTTAGTAGAGGTGGAATGGCCTGAGACCCCTTGTTGCAGGTGGGGGGTGCCCTATTACCACAAAGGATTGCTAGGCCACACTGTCCTGACCCCAAGGCATCTATTGACTCTTACTGCTAGGCCACACTACCCTGATCTGAGGATGTCTATTGACTCTGAATGCTAGGCCTTGTTGTTGTCCTGACCTGAGGGCGGCTATTGATCCAGGACCCGGGGACAAGGATGTGCAATCTGGTAGATTGTATCAGTGGGGGCACCACATCCCCCTTGTACACCCTTGAACTTCCCCAGCAGGGTGACAGGGTGGATGTATTGAGTGGCAGAGACAGATCAAAGGTCCAAAAGAGAGTGCTGCTCTTTCAGTACACGGCAGACACACTGGCTTCTTGGCTCGGGTTTCTCAGCTTGGAGCCATGATGCTGTTTTTGACATCTCTGTTCAAGATGAACAGGACTTGTGTAAACATGAAAAATAAATAAATGAGACTAGGAAACTCTGTGTCTCTGTCATTAACTTCTCCAGCGAGAAACTGACCTGCTACAAAGCTGCCAAAACAGTGTTACTGCTTTGGCAGAGGAACCACACTATGTTAAAAGCTAATGAATACATGGCTTCTTTAGAGTGAGTGGCATGAAATATATAAATATAACTTGTAAAAGAAATAATTCAGGCAGAAAAAAGTTGTTTACCCACCAGTTACACAATTAGAGCACACAGGCCGCTGGTATAAATAAATTAAATCAATTTACATATGTACATAAAAAGCTAGTATGATACTTCCATTTGTAAAGTGGCATAATATACTACAGAGGCTTTTTAGTAGAAAAGAAAAGCATCAGAGGCCATTCTGAAGCGCATAAAGCTGACTGATTGTGTATAATGCTATCCAAAAGGAGCCACCTGAGAAAATGAGACCACAGTAAATGGAAGTATAAAAAATATTAGAGTAACATAGTAGAAAAAGAGCTTATTGTGTTGTTAGCCTGTTGTTAGCAAAAGGACTTGCGCTCCAAACAGAGTTGTAGCATATGTTGAAGTAGCTAAAACCGTGTAATTTCATTATATGCCAAAAAAGTAAATTTTAAAACTTCAGATGCATTATGAAAACTTGGAGTAACTGTGTTCAGAGGGTGTCACTGTACACCTATAACTTTCTACATTGCATGATGCAAAACAAACTTTTCTTCATTATATTCCAACTACTTTTCTCCTTGAAGACCTGTATTTGTTATAGGTGGTAGATAGGTGAGAAGTGCTATCATTTATATTTGCATTCCTGAATGTTCTACTTACAGAATTCCAGGGTATTTGCGATAGACATCTAATTCAACAATATTGACTGATGGAGCTATTTGAAAATGTATTTTCATTGTTTATGATACCAGCACTAATTAATCTTTCACTGGATTAATGAAACGCATATTATTTAGTTTAGCAGCACTTTTAAAGACACACACATTTATTTATTGCATGAGCTTCCGTTTAGTTATTTAGGTGATAAATAAATGTTAGTTTTTAAAAGTGCACTAGACTCCTGTTTCGTTTCTCTGAACTAGACTGGTACGGCTACCCTTTTGGAACGTATTATCTCCTCTGGAAATTCTTGCCTTTTCATTTTTGTGAAATAGCCATTTTTGCAGGAATAAAATTGCTTTTCATTTTAGCAAGTGACCCTCTTCCATTTCCCTCACCATGAAAATCTGCTTTCAGTGTCAAAAATGGCTGCACTAAATAACTGCTTGATTAAAAATTACAAAATTCAAACATCCTGCAAAATTAAAGACCACATAGTGAAAATACCATGCAATGTCCAAAGAAAAAAATATATTAGCCAACATTTTCCATAAACATTTATTATGACCGGGAACATATTGTGAAGAACAAATCTGTTGTTACACAGAGTTCTCTGCGTTCGCTCTGTGATTGTATTATCGACCTCTCTACCTTTAAAGTAATACTGATCTGCTAAGACCCAGCCTGCACTAAATCAATTTATTAAAAAAAAAAAAAAGAGTAGTAGCTAAAAACTTGAGTGAGGAGAAAGCGGATGTAGTGCTGACAGGAAAAAAATATGGAGACCATAGGTATAATGGGCTAGATCCTGATCTCCGAAGTTCCCAATTCAGGAAGGATTACCTAAGCACGCATCTAAATTTATTCCTCCTGAGGAAAATGCTTAAATACAAGCTGATCTTTAAGCACATGCATAAGTTCTTTTCTGAATAGAAATCCTTCAAGAAGCAATGTGATTTTGTGCAAGAAGCTTCTGGCTGGTTAGAGTGGCCATTGAGGGTTGTTACCTGTCTGTATGAGTTAGACTGCTCTAAAATATGCTAGGGCCAAGCAGGCTTTGGCCAGCCCCATAATCAGTGTGTGTGTGGGGTGGGGGGAAGAAGGTGGAGTATAATTGTGATTAAAAAAAACATTTATTCTCTTCTAATTCTTATTTCTACAGAGTGGAGCTTGATACATTTAGCTGAAAATTTAAATCAATATTCTTAAGAACCAGAGTAGATCAAAAGGACTTTGCTGTTCTGATGGAGGAAAGAGACAGCAAAGGAATTAAAAACAAAACAAAATTAAAATCTTATGGGTATTCCTGACTAAGAGCAGTAGCCACTATGGGTGGATGGAAATAGGAGTAAATATCCTCATCCCTGGCATTCTAGCTTGGGTTATAAATCAGATAATCGAGAAATAGTCATGTCTAGGTGATTGACAACGCAATTGTGCAAGTAACCAAACAAAGATAAACATTAAAACAGTGTGTTTGGCCTATGTATGCAGAGTTTCTGAAATTGGAAGAAAACCCCAAATAAACCGTGAATTGATTTGATTCAATCAGTCTGTTGTCCAATCTGCAAATTGCCTTTAGTAAAACCACTAGAATAGCTTCTGCATTTGGGGAGCGTCAACTGAATAGTGTTTAAATTCCTGAAAACCTTCAGTTCCTAGAAAATACTAGACTGAACACTGAGAAAATGCAAGGTTAATCAACATCAGACTTATGAAAGTTGATATTATGCTAATAAATGAGATCAGCCAAAGGCAGTATTTAAATCACAGCTGTAAAAGGCCAAAGTCTGAGCTCTGGGAAAGCCTGAAATGCTGCCTACAAAACAAAAAATAGCTGATGAAGACCAGTTGTTTACTAATAATTAAGGTGCATGCAGACAGTAAAACATGCATGTGAGAGGAAAATTCTGACAAACAATGCCAGTGGTCTCTTTAGGCATGTCCTTTATTAGGCTTGGAGAAAGATTCAATTTAAATCATTAGCCATCAGTAAACGTCAATTTCAGATGATGTATATAAATCAACAGAAAAAAAAATCCATCAATAATAATCAATGACTGCAACATTCTCTGCACCTACTGCCTTCAAGGATCCAGTATCCTGGGCCACTGGCTGGGCGTTGAGTCCAAAGCCATGCGGGGATCCCCAACGGCCCTGCTTGTAATGACTCTTTTCCAGATGTGCAGAAGTCTGGAAGCACGGGGGGTGGGGGGACTATGCACTGCCTCCAGCTGGAGCAATTCAACAGCAGATTAGTCTCCCTCGTGACTGGGGGTTTGTCCTCCTTGCCCAAGTCCTCAGCAGGAGTCTCTGCTCTGCCAGCCAGGATTGAAAACTCCCCCACATCTAGCATCCAAAGGTATCTTGTATCTTTGGCCTCTCAGCCATGCAGGAGCCCCCTGCAAACCCCTTGTTACTAAGCTATGTTCATTCACTTACCACAGAGCTGCAAATATGATTTTATTGACATCCTTTGTTCTGCAGGGCAATGTGGGGCTCACTTCAATGTGGATTCACCATACATTATAACAGTTAGAGCAAACTTGGAAAAAACTGTATATCCATCAACAATGACTCTGTGATGGACATTCAATGCTTAGTAAAGGACTTTGCAGAAAAGTATTCACATCTGCTCTACATTCTATGCATTGCTCTTCTTTTCTGTGTAGCCATTGATCATGCAATCAAAATTGACACATTTCATGATATCAGTGACGTTGTGGTAGATATCCCAGTGCTATATATACATGACAACAGGCAAAAGCTGATTTTTAAAGTCTGTGGGAATAACAGATGGAGCCAATGGGCTCGCCTGTGCCACCTCATGTTGTGCCATCACTCCAGTTTTCCTGGTCTGAGGCAGGAAAATTCATTCATGCGTTATGGGGCAATGTGACCAGCTGTAAAGACGAGGATGCAGTTGCCTCAGGGGAGGGTAAGATAGGAGGAGAACTGTACTGGAAGTTTTCTTTCTGTATTTTAAGGAAAAATCCAGGGATTTAATTAGCAAATGGAAACAACTGCACCTCTAATATCTCACACTGATACACGGCTTAACTGCAATTTACAAGTTGTTGCACGTACATGAGCCTTAAACGAACACAAGTAAATGGGCTCCAAAGCCCATTCCATCCATTTGTAATGAATGCTTTTCCATCAGAATACACTGAAAGTGACCATGTCCCCCAATGAACCTGACAAACTTATGCAGCAGGAGCAATTTTTGCTAACTGTGTCTGATCCATTTGTCAAGGTTTAGATGTCATGCAGTTTTATTGACTGTGAAAATACAGAGAAAATTTCCCCTGCAAGGCACAGGAGTTCAAGCATATTTTGACTTGTACATGGTGCATGACAAGCCCTGTGAAGATAGCATCTCAGTATTTGAATACTGGAGAAGTGAAAATCCAGTCATTGCCTGTCATGTCCAGTGTGGCATTATGGACACTTGAAGTGCCACTAACCTCAGTATCTGGGGGAAGATTACTGAGTGTGGGCAGAAAAGTTCAAGATAAACAATGTGTGTGTCTGAAGACTAATTTGGGCAGCTCCGTGTTTTGTGCCACAATAAGGACATAAGTAGAGCCCTGCAGATCTGTGGATATCCACTTTAGATGGGTAATCACATCTGCGGATGCAGATATCTGCAGCCCCATTGTTGTGGATTGGCCACTGCTGCGGATTCTATTTTTATGAATGATCCCTGCAGCTGCTGCTATGATCTGCTCGTCAGCAGCACACAGGGGAACAAGGAAGTGCTCCAGCCAATCCCAGTTGCACTCTGATTGGTGGTCTGCCAGACAATCAGAGTCTCGGTCACATAGGCTGGGGCTTGGAGAGACACCACTTACTGTCAATCAGTTAGCATGCTGGCCTTTGATTGGCTCATTCCTCATGCCTTCCCTGCCCACTTCTTCATTTTCTTGTTTGTGGTTCGTATGCCATGCTGTCAATCAGAAATTTCATTGGTGGCCAAGGAAATCTGATTGACAGCACAGCATGCAAATCGCAAACAAGAAAAGGAAAAAATGGGTGGGACCCATGTGGTGAATGAGCCAATCAAATGCTAAAATGCTGACTCTGAGCCCAAGCTCAGTTGCAGATCTGGTTCCAGATCCACATAAAACATGGCATGCGGATCACGGATCGAATGAAGACTGACATTGGGCGGGTGCGGTCTGGCTCCAGATCCACATTTTTGTATCCACGCAGGGTTCTAGACATAAGCTCAAATTTGAAAGCTGAAATCATATGCTGGTTTTATTGAATACTTTTGCATTCCAGTACCTGTGACAAAAGGCCCAAGGTTTTGGGTTTGTTTGTTTTTTTTAACAAACTTCCTAGCTGTGGGAAGGGAAGACTTTTTGGGCAAAATTCTGTGATTTAGATTTTTGAATTAGGCTTTTGGCAAACAAATAAAACTTTACATATTTTAGTCCCAGTATCTTCCTTGAGACCTTAGTTCCTCCTGTGCCACTGATACATTGGCCATTCCAATTCCTTCACTGATTACGGTAGTTCTCTAGTTGTAGTACTTCTTCACAGGTGACATCATCACATTCAGTATTCTTCATCACTATTTCTGCCAGTTCTTCCTTGACTACCCTTGTGTACCCAAGTCAATGCTTGCTCATCATATATTGACCCAGTGGATAGGGAAGAGGCAGTAGACATGATATATCTTGATTTTTATTAAGGCTTTTGACACAGGCCCACATGACATTGTCATAAGCAAACTAAAAGAAATTCCATGAATGTTGGGCTAATAATTGTTTAACAAAATGGGGAGCCGAAACTACAGTTCTGTGGATATCGCAAAATCCTAATTTTGGCTATGTCTACACTAGCAATTTAGGTCAACTTAAGGACCCTTAAATTGACCTAAATTACCCCCTGTGTACACCAGACTTTCATTAAGTCGACTTAAGAAATTCCTTAAGTCGACTTAATAAGAACCGCCTCTTAGGTCGACTTAAGCCTTAAGTCGACTCCTTAAGTTGATTTAAGGATGGTGTGGAGGGGGGAGTAACCTTTAAGTTAACTTTATTAAGTCAACTTAACTTTAAGTCAACTTATCCACTTTGTTAGGTCGACTTAATAAGGTCGGCTTTAAGACAACTTAACGTCGACCTTATTAAATCGACTTAACTTTTTCTAGTGTAGACATAGCCTTTGTGCCTATGTAAAATAATAATATACCTAGGGCCTTATTCTACTCTTTCAGCAGAGCAAATTGTGAGAAATTGCACTAAATTAATGGAGCTATGCAAGTTCAAAAGTATTATGAAAGAATGAGTGGACCCACAGACTTTTTTAAAAAATAAATTGACCAAAAAACAAGTGAGAGATTTGCTAGAATTCTCAGTATCTGAAAAAAAAGATAGTGTTAGATTGTTAATGTAAAAGGTGCATCTACATTGGCAAGTTAGGTCAACTTAAGGAGGCTTAAGTCGACCTAAACAAAGCCACGTCCACATTGGGCTTTTATTAAGTTGACTTAAGCACTTCCTTAAGTCAACTTAAGGAAAACTTAAGTCGACTTAACACCTAGTTTTAGGTTGATTTAAGGCTTAAGTCGACTCCATAAGTCAATTTAAAGCCAGTGTGGATGGAGATTAGCGCCTAAGTCGACCTTATTAAGTCGACTTAATAAGGTCGACTTAGGGTACATCTACACTAGAAAAAGTTGAATTGACTTTATTAAGTCGACTTAACAAAGTCGACTTAACTTTTCTAGTGTAGACATAGTCAAAGATTTTAAGCCAAACCCTGAAGCTCCTTCTCAGTTTTTACTCATTCAAAACCCTCTTTGACTTTGATAATAATTTTACCTAAGTAGAAACTGATTAAAGTATAGGAACTTTACTTTAAAGTAAAGTATATAAATCTTCCAGAAGTGAGAGCATGTAGTACAAAACCTTATTATTCCCAAACCTGAGCTGGCTTTTGTAGGTGACAGATCTGAGGAACT
>ML685786.1:17267914-17345086 GCA_007922175.1 Pelusios castaneus
CTGGTCTGACCCAGTACGGCCTTTCTTATGTTCTTATGTTCTTACATAGCTCACTCTCTAATAGCAGCCATCTTGAGCTGACTCAGAACATTGCTGCACCCCTCTGCAGCAAAGACTTTTCACATTTAAAGATAAAGTAAAAACTGTATTAATAATTTCATCGCTATATACACTAGTACTGCTGAGATCAGAACTTGCAAAGAACAGTAAAAGGTTGAATTTCATTTAGTGTCTGAGTTGTATGAAGAAGCTCCTCTGCAGCCTCATATTTGAAACTGAATAAACATCTAGAAAATCTAACAAAGACATATTTCGTGTAGGTGTTAAATATGTGCACATAACTTCTAAGGCAATATTGGAAGCCAGAAAATAGTAATATACTGTCCTAGTCAAACCAACAGACACATACACATAGATTCAATCAAAAATAAGAAAAGACTGAGTTCATCTCTCATCAGATAAAACAGGAATTCTGACAACCATGGCTCATATTTCAATCAACAGGTGGTTGTCCTTATGAACGAGGAAATGAAAGATCAAAGTTGCTAACAGCCAAGAGTCATTAAACTGTTCTCCAGACCATTATTAAAACCCAAACTATGCAAAATTGCCTGCTCAAATCAGATGCCATTAGAAACATAGGATATTCCTGTCTTCATAATACAGAAGGAAAAAGAGATGCACAAAGTTGAGAAATAAGCATTAGTCACTGCAATGTTTTTCTGTCATTTATCTTGCCAGCCAGAAAGTGAAACTCAGGGATGATATAGTGCTCTAGAAAGAATCTTTATCAAGAGAGAAAGTACCTATGTACTGTACGGACCTTGTGAGCGAGTAGACTTTTGTCTCCCTGAAGATTAGATCACTGTTTTTTTCTGAAAAAACCCAGAGGCAAAAGTCCTCCTGATAAGAGGTAAATCAGTACTGCCAGCTTGCAAGACATATTTTCTGTCATCCTTCACAAATTTGTCTATTTTTAGATGCCTGTCATTCTCTTAATAATAACAATGGAATATCTACTAAGAAAGGCTGAAGTCATAGAATGCCTGCAACACAGCTGGTTGGAAAACATGAGGGCAAGTGTTATTGTATTCCACGTTAAAGATAATTTGCTGACCAACTCCGACATCTGTATCTAGGAATTTTTTTATTCCAGTTCATGACTAGAACTAGGCTTCATTTTTTAAATGGGGAGCACCATAAGAAACCTGTCTCTTTCCAGCTCATCATTAGTGCACCCCTGATCCCAGCAGGTTATAAATCTTTCTAGTAGGGTGTTTTGAAGAGACGTAAATATGCTCTTCTGTTCCAGCCCATCTCAGAGCTACCGAGGTAAACACTTTTCCTCCAAGTCATTCTGTCTAGACAAAGCATCTGCCACATTCTCCTTCTTTGCAATGAGACTTGACAGCTCTGAGAAATCTTCACAAATGAAAAATGTTTTCAATTACCAGCAATTCCAGTTTAACGAGTATTTCATATTTTGTTCCTGCAGAGCGATTGCCCGCCTCCCATTTCTTGCTAGAAATCAAAAGTTTAATGATATCTTTCCTTTTAATATTTATTTTAAGGATTTTATGTAAGGCTGGTGATTAACTTTGAACTGGAATTCTCAAGATTGCACTGCAAGTGGAAAAATTGTTTCTCGGGACTACACAGTGTTCAAAGTTTAAAAATAAGAGCAGGGGTCAGGGAGAGACAGGTGATCTGATACTGAGAGGTACTGAATGCATCTTGTAAGGCTGCTTTTCTCCAGGGTCTGATGAAGCACAGATTGGGCCCCCGGTTGACTTACTTCTCTGGTGCCCTAATTCTGTCATTCTGCCCTCCCCCCACACCCGTTAAAAGCGTGTGACACTTTGAAACTAGGTGTGATTGTTTACAACATGAACAGCATAAATAAGCCCTACAAATGAGGTTATGTTGTGTTTTGGAGGGAAATTGGCTCTGCTCAGACTTGGGCATCTTTTCGGCCTGCGTGCCAAACCATGCTTCTGGAGTGGGGGGAAATGACTCTACTTAAATCCCATTTCTCACACTCCCAGCCCCAGTCCAGCACAGATACATATCTCAGCACCAAGGTCGCACAATACCAACACAAATACACAACTCTCCTTCCATCTGCACACGCAGACCATGTGATTTAGCAAAGCTAGACACTGCTGGCCCTTTTCATCTGCCACAGCCAAGCAGCTGCAGTTCTAAAATAGCCATTTGGCAAAGGTCGCGTCTTCCTGCCCTGTCAGGCCCTATTGTGTCTCCAAGATGTTGCTACGGCCGTGGTACCTTCTCACACTGTACTCAGCTTCACTCCTCTTCTCCCATCTCATCCAGCCTGCCTCCTCATCCTCATCTCTTTGCTGTGAGGCGTCTCCTCCACACGGGGAGAGGGATTTTCTTTCCCTCTCTCTTCAGACAAGAGTGGGAGGGGAAGGATCTTTTCCATAGCTCTTCTCCTTCCATGGAGGCCATGGCTGTAATGGGTTTGGGGCTATAGGCAATTGCCTAGGAGATAGCATGTAGCACAGGCCCAGAATTCATCTCTTGCTCCATCAGTCTGGGCCAGATTCCTCTCCGTCAGCCAGGATGGTGCAAGAAAGGGTGGAGGACTTTGAATCCCCTTGCTGTTGCCACAGGGACTTGTCAATGGCCTTTGTTCCTGATGTAGTGAGGGGTACGGGAGGGGAAGAGCAAAATGCACTGAGCGCTTGCAGCCTCCCTGTGGGGCCTTTCCCAACTCCAGGCCATATTTCACCTCAGGTCTGTGCAGCCTCATGAAAGCTCTCCTCAGCTCCCACAGAAGTTGGTTTGCAGGATTTGCCCATAGGAGGTTACAAAAGTTGCCCTTTCTCTCCATGCTACAGGAATGTATTTGACTTTGTATGCACGGCCATTCTCTTTCTGCCCTTCCCAAGTCCCTGCTCTAGCCAGAAGGAAAGATAAAGTGGATTTTAAAAATTAGGTTTAGTCCTTAATGTTGCACTGCCTTAGACAGAATTAGTCTCCCACTACTGCTTGATATACAGTAGTATCTGAAAAGGCATTTGTGGACAGTACTTATCCAGTGACTAACTTGGCTATGGTTTATCATGTCCTGGTGTTGTTGTGAATCTGGACAGCGTGGATCGCTGTTGTTTTCTTTGCCTTCAGAATTAGGCATTAGATGTTTAATGACCAATAAATTCAGCAAGAAATACTGTGAGGTTCTTTACCGCTGTAATCTTTACAATAGTTTCTCCTTTGATTACCTTTCTCATTATGTTTCTCCACAGATTAAATGAGGTTATCAATGAATAGTGGGATGGAATGGCTCACCAGTTAATAGAGAAGCAAGTACCAAAATAAGACAACGTTAGCTAACATTTACTTGATTTATAAAATATTTTCAATTCTCTCACCCACAAGATGGGGTAGCTCTGTATTCAACAGAATCCAACCTGCAGCAGGATGGCTCCCTTCTGTGATTTTTTTTATTTTGGTTTAAAAAAAAAAATACCAGTACTCGGCCAAGGACCCGGGGCCTCCGGTGGCAGTGGCAGGAGCCAGGGCCACATCACTGTGAAAAAAAGGTGCCGGTACTCAGTACCCCTGAGTACCATCACCAAAAGAGCATCAGCTCCCTTGAAATCCACTGGAAAAATCTAAAGACCATCCTGATTCTAGACCTGACATCCCATAACCTTTAAGTGGCGTGTGGATCTGAAGGTTTGGTTCTGGGTAAGCAGTAGGCTAAAATAAATTCTCCATATGAGCCACTAAAATATTTAAAGATTTTTACTAGTCATGACTTAAAAATACTCACAGAAGAAGGAGCAGTGTAAGGGAAAATGTCTCTCCACCTGGTGTTATTGGGCCTGATTGACATTATTGCAGTTTCGTGTGTGTGTGAAAGAGAGAGATCTTGTGCCTGTCAATAATTTAACTGTATTGCTTTGTTTGTAATTCACTGGCAATACAAAGACAGGTAGATGTTTTAAGTACTTGTCCGAACCCACAGAATTCTACCTCCAAAAATGGAGGGTAAGGCGAGGCTCAGCTGAAAAGGGAAAGATTGAATTGAAATAAATCAATAGATTCTGTATTTTTCATTTAGTCCAGAGACTTTCAAAGCTTTTGAGGAATTAAACAGGATGCTGCTGGAACATTTGTGGCCCCTTTCCAATAAAAGGCTAGGAATCCAAATATGACAAGAGACCTTATGATCTTGAACCCTTTGTGCCACTCAGGTACCACAGAGGGGCTAGATTCTGGTCCCAAAATGGCCAGCAGAGAATTTTCCTGAAGTAGGGGAGAACTCTTTTTTTGTATAAAGTTGTCAAAGCCAATTTATATACCAGCCCCCCAATGAAGAGGGTGATCAGGAGGTGTTGAGGGACACCACTGGCCTAGAGGCCCTCAGAAACATGTCCTATGTTAACAGCAGCTGCTTTAACTGACGTTGGAACCGGCACAGGATCAGGGTGCTTTAATCAGGCCCCATATGCTCCATCACCAATTCTCCTTGGAGAGCACCGATTCAGGGGAGAACCTAGCACACTATGTGCCAAATTCACTAGGTCAGCACCATGGAAATGACAAAAATCTTCAGAATTCAAAATGTAAGCTTCCTTGAGTAAATATTGTGTACACTACTCACCATTTCAGCAGGATTCTGTCTTCCTTAGACAGGTATAAAACTAACTTCTTTACCTTTTATATGGAGATCATGGTCATCAGTCACTTCTCGCTGTCTTAAATGGGTCACCAATTGATCAAGGCTGGTTTCATTTAAAAAAAAAAGATCCATAGCCAATTGCCTGAATACACCCAATGAGAGTATTTTATGTTCCTAATCCACTTGCATTCGTAAATTTATATTATTATTGATGGCCAGCCCTCAAAAAACTTGGTAACCATCCAAGCCTCCTGGGTTTGCAAAATGGAGCTGGAATCTCCTGAGAACAGGCTTCCTTGAGACATTTGTCCATTCCTGTTTCCAGTCAGGCCTGAAATACTGGATCAGGTCCTCAGTAGTTTTTGGCCAGCTGAGAACTGATTCTCCTGGAATTTTGGCATGTCCCCTGCCAAAATCGTCTGGAAACAAGAATGTAACCAGTCAACCACATAAAATTTCCAAGTCTCAGAAAGTCTTTGTTTGTGAGCATAGATTTCTTTAGTTATTATTCATCACATCTATCAGACATATTTTTGTACTTCTCCTACTATAAGAGTACTTGCAGTTCTACAGTTCTAACTGTCTCCAACTCAAGCCACAAATGTTAATTAATATAGCCTCACAGCACCCCTGGAGGTCAGTAAATGTTGTTGTCCTCATTTTATAAATGGGGAAGTAGGGACGTAGAGGCGAGTAACTTGCCCAGTTCAATAAAGGTGTGACACACGGGAGTACTGATAAAAGTTTGGCCTTTATTGCTTAGCCCAACTCACATGACATGGGTCAGGCCTACTAAAGGTAGTCAGAAATAATCTAAGTTATCCCAACAAGTCAGTGACAAAGCAAGGAAGAGAACTCAGAAATGTAAATTCCTAATACCTTGCTCTGTGAGGCCCCATCTGGTTCAATAAGGCTCTCTACAGTACAGTGTGTCATTACTCATGCATTTTCATACTAGAGTAGCATAATGGATTGTAATGAATTAAAAACTAGGTTGACTGAGTGGAATTATACAAACTTTCTTAAATTAATGACAACCTGGAATATGAGATGTGTTTAACCTCACAGTATCTCTGACTCAGTGGACTCTTGTCACTTCATGAAGTTATAAATGGAAAAAGCTACAAATAAACCCAGGTCCCTAGTTTCCCAGTTACATTATTTCCTATCTGCAGCTGATACATTTCTTTGTTATATATAATTATAATTCTGCATCATATTTTACTTAGTCTTGGGAATGGCTTTGACTCAGGGGCCCCTTTTTACCTTTTCTTTTGTAAACCTCAGTCTTTCACAGGCCAAATGAAATATGCGTTGAATAGTGTCTGTAAGCCTGATTTCAACATTTCTGTAGTAGAAACCTCTTGGAGCAGGGGGTTGATCTTTTCCCTCCCTCATTACTTTACAAGAATCTAAACTCAGAATTTTGGACAACTTTAATCTGTGAAGACGGAACAGGTTCACAATTTCTCTGAATGAGAATTGAATGACAAGGAATCATTTCTTAGGCCAAGAAGTGTGGCATAAATAGCTTACTGGTAGCCTACACATATGAAAGATCAAAAACCATCAAATGTCTGAGGTGTAAAATGGATTAGAATATTTTCCACATTTTATCTGCTTCACAGTGGTCAACTACAGGATTAAAAACTCAAGGAGCAAGGACATTATAGTATGATGCAGATTCCTAATATTCGCTATATTACAATGGTTCAAAAAGTAAATCTTTCTGTATTAGTAAATCAGCTGCACCCCTGAAAGCATTCTGACAGTTCTGGGTGCTTAAGAGTTGAGAAGAAAACACAGAGGGCCTTAGGAAAATCTGTATGGGGAATAAACCCCCCAGATTAAATATTTTGTTTGAAAAAAATTACATCAAACACAATATTATTCACTGTTGTACTGGAAGTGTGGGCGTATAGTTCATTCATTATGAATCAGGGAGCAGAGGGAGTCACAAGCCATGTTTTCCCACTGAGTATTGATTGTACACATTGCTCGCAAGTGTTTTGGATCATTATAGCTCCATCTCTAGTAAAGTGTAGGTGTTTGCATTCTTGAATGTTATACAGAGCCATGAGGGTTTGGGGAAAGCTGCCTCTCAACAAGCTTGTGTAGTGGACAGGGCCAGCTCAACCATATAGTTGCTCTAGGTGGTTGCCTAGGGCACTGGGCTTTAAGAGGCACCAAATTAGCTGGAAGTGAATTTTTTCTCTATTTAAAAAAACATATTAATATGCTATTTCCTCTTATATGGGGGGATGCCCAAGTCATAGTTTACCTTGGACACGAAAACCCCTTGGGCCAGCCCTGGTAGTGGGGTGTGTTTTGTTCTTTTAAACAAGAAATCCTTGCCACACTTCCAGGCCCAGAGCTCGTGTAATGGGTCTATTGGCCTCTTACTGAAACCTAGTGGGTCTTTTTGGATGGTCATGGCCATCTCTTTAGAACAACCTGAGGGCGAGTGAAAAGAGGCCTGATTGACAGGGTGGACAGGCCAATGATGGAGCTGGGAGGAAAGGGGTTGTGATCTTTCTCCATGAGCTGGAGCTGCCTCTCCCTGCCTGAGCAGAGAGCAGAGCTGAGCTATGGACAAAGCAATCAGTGGCTAGGAGATGAGAGAAGATGCCAAGGCCAGGGAGCAGACCAGAGCTGAGCTGAGTTGCCCAGACCAGACCTCCAGCAGCAGAACCAGAAGAGTAGCCCAGGTTTGGGACCATCTGGAGCTGGGTTTGGAGGCTTGAAGAGAAGTTCAGAGAGTAGAATTGAGCAGAGAAGACCCACAGCAGCAGAACCAGTGGAGCATCTCAGAGTGCTGAGCTGATTTAATTGATTGCTGTTTGATTGTGCTTGCTTTGAACTGTATACAATTATCAGTAGTTCAGGGAAGCATTCAGTGCAGAGAGAGTAGCCCGGAATGGGAACATCCAAGCCCCGGCTCTAAGTGACCAGAACAAGACTGGGGTTTGAACCCTGCAGGAATCCTGGGCCCAGCCTAGTCAGAGTTATAGGGACCCTGCCACACAGGAGAGTGGAAGGGGAGCCCTTGAGGTCAGGCTGGCATGGGTAAAAGGAGTGGGAGGAAGGATTCAGACCCTTTTGCTAGCCAACTCCACCAGGATAGTGTATGAACCAGAAAACTTCCCCACAATAGTGGGACCATACTCCAGCTCACACTAGCTTAATGAAAACCAGAGGTTTTCACCAGTGGTGAAAATTAAAGTTAAATAAATAGGACAATGTGAGGTGCTTTAAATTAGGTTTATTTTAGGAGCCTTCCATATTAATACATACTTGTAAGTACATTAAGCATATTTGATTGTAGAAGGATTGAATAGCTTCACCAAAATAATTTTCTAGTGACCCTTTTTCTTTTTTTAAAGCAAATATAGTGTTTGTATAATCTGTTCTAGGATATTGAAGTCCTCTACTTACAGATCAGTTGAGATAGCACATGCTTCCCCACAGTGTCCTGTCTCAGTATCGGGGAGGAGGAGGGACTGCCTGAGTAAGACAAACAAGGAATCTGGTGGCACTTTTAAAGACTAACAAATTTATTTATTGCATGAACTTTCATGGAAGAAAATCCCACTTTGTCAGATGCTTAAAGATGCTTGAAGGTGGGGGAATTTCTCCCACGAAAGCCACCAGACTCCTTGTTTGTCTTGCTGAAATAGACTAACACAGCTACCCCTTTGGAACTTGCCCGAGTAAGGTCATTCCATTCCAGTCTTTTATCTGTCTGCTGGGCTTCTCGTTATCTGTTTACTATGGACTGGACAGAGATGATCAGTGATGGTGATCTGATAGTAATAATTTTTGGCCATTGCATACGAGTTGTACAGGATTTGAGATCTATAGGGGAAACTAAAGGCTCTATATCCCATTACCAGCCCTTTAATGTAGTTCTCCATATGATTAGCATTCAGTCAGTCACTTTTGCTGAAGGTATTGGAACAAATGACCTGGAGCCTCTATTGTTGTCATTCCTCTTTGCAATCAAACGAGGCAGAAACAATTGCTTTGATCAATCATTCTTACATTCCTCCTACCCCCTGCTCCAGGTGATGCCTTTATTTTTTCCCATATATCTCTGCACACATGCACTATAAACAAGTAGTAAAGTCTCTGAATCATTGAATACAGTTCCTGAGGGTGCATTCCAGAAGAGAACTCAAAGATTTTGGGTTTTGCAACAGTTCCTGCTCTTGAATTCGTCTCTAAATTCTCTTATATTAAGAATGGCACCATTTATAGGGGGAAAATGCATGCCCAGAAAAAGCAGGTCAGGGGAAATACAATATCTGGAGTCCTCTGAGTATTCTGGTCTTGCTAAGCCATTGCAGTCTGCAACAATCACTGATATTTATCAGGAGAAAAATATATAGATCTTCATGTTCAGAAGCTATCAAGAACACTCAGGAAGGTACTAAGCAGTATATTACTATTGATTATGGTAAAAATATCCTGACTCCAATCTCTGATTCTCCACACAGAGCAGGAAATTTTGATAGAAAACCACTGAGGAATAGCCTAATAGTTTTCATACATAATGAGGTACACCTTTGGAAGTATAATGTTTTTCAGCTCCTTGGAGGTCACCAGGATTGCCATTTCATTAGGCTTTTTACATTAAGTATCCTGGGTAAACAAACTCTGGTGTTCTGCATGTTTTAGGCTAAAAATGCTATCTTTAGCGTGGCAAAGAGAAACCCTTTCCTAATATGTCTGAACACAAAGCAGATAACAGCTACTGTAAGCCCTGGTGTCTGTTTACACAGATCTGCACATTATAAAAGGATCTAATGAGGACATGTACTGGAAGCAAACTAACTTTATAGCTGGCAAATGATGTTTTCTTGCTGATGCCCCACTTGGGATATTATTTATTGCCATTTAAGCAGTGTCTGAATGGACTTTCCCCTGCCGAGTTGGTATTTGCATGAGTGCACCACCCTGCTTAGGTGCTGGGCATGAGAGGACTTCTTTGCCAAATGATCCCTTTGGTTGGTGTTGGTTACAAATCACTTTGGTGTTAAATGCAGAGCTAATGAAATGTTGCTCCCCTTATTGTATGAGCAAAGTACAGCAGAACTGTGTGTAGCCTGTTCGGATTGAAGGGTCTCTATTATCTGTCCGAACTGGCTAAGCAAGGGGGCTGGGTTCCCAGAGCCCTTTGAGGGCTGTTAAGGGCTGGGGACAGGTATTCCTGCCTGGAAGCGTGGGCTCTGCTTAAAAGCCCCAAAGATGGTTTAATCTCCCCCTCCCACTGTTCAAAGAGAGAGCTCATTAAGATTCCATTGGGAGCAAATGCTCACTAAAGTTGAATTCATCTACCATAGGACAGCACTCCTGCCCAGTTTGAGTACTGAGATTCACCACTCAGTGCTAACAGTCACCGCTCTGGCTAAGGACAACACTTGAATGGGGTGCTGTGAAGGGAGGGGCACATTAAAGGAACTTCTTGTCACTGGATTTAAGAAGCTGAAGCAAAAAGACACTGCATCATATATTCTAGATCAGTGGTTTTCAAACTTTTTTTCTTGGGACCCAGTTGAAAAGAATCTTTTATGCCCATGACCCAACAATTACATCTTTGAGCAAGACAGCAGAGTCTTGTGGCACTTTTAAAGACTAACAGATTTATTAATCGCATGAGCTTTCGTGGGAGAAAATCCCACTTCGTCAGACGCTTTGAAGATCTTTGAGCAATTCATTCCAGTCTTTTGGCAGCAAAGCAGGGGGGCACCACGACCCAGTACTTGAGGGTCTGTGACCCAGTATTGGGTCCTGACCCATAGTTTGAAAACCACTGCTCTTGGGTGTGTGTTTTGTTCACGGTTTTATGCATGTGAATACTATTTGCAGCATTTTCTCAATTTAGTGCCAGGTTACTTTTCCTGTTTCTGTTAAGTCTCTTTTCTGTACACTATCTCTGTGCTTGTGAGAGGGGAAGTGCTGACTCTGGAGGCGCCTGAGAGATGGTCCATAATTGTTCCAGGGTGGGGGCTCGAACCAACTTTGTGTTGTATTGTTGAAAGTAACCTCAAGATAGTGAACCTGGTCTTTGTTACTGCCAACTCCAACTGGCAGAAGGGTTACAACTGTAAGCAGTTTTTGTTTTGAGAGCCTCCCAAATGCCGGAAATTCAAATGACTTCTTTCAGGGAAATACTACCTTCATGAGAGAATTTCCCTCATGAGCTGCATACTCTTTCAACAGCACAGAGTGAGCAAAGAGCAGGTACCTTTCCCCAGCAGTACAAGAGGACTAATAATTATAGTAGCTTAGGCCATGTCTACACTGGAGGCAAAATTCAGCGGCAATTGACTGGAGTTAGGCAAGATATGCAGAAGAAGTGGTTTTATTAGATCGACTTCTGGATTGATTGAGCATGTCTTTACAGACTGCCTAGTCAAACCGGATAAATTGATCAGCAGCAAATTTGCTGTCATCAGTGTAGATATACCCTTAGTCAAATTCAGGGTGAATTGGTGAAATGTTGGACTATGTAGTTTAGGGCTCATAAAATGTACATTCTAATAAACAATGGTATGAATTTACAACTAGTAGTAGTTTGTATTCCTCAGTTAATTGCTTCTTTTATTAGAAGATTTCATATTGACATTGATTTCTTTCTTTGTCCACATAGCTCCCATGTTTAAACAACTAATTTACCTCTCTTATCAAGTAAAGGGAGTGGTAGAGAGTCTATATGGAAAGCATAATACTAAAATTAAAAAACAGAAACAGATGTATCACCAGTTCTTTCTGTTCATCTATGTCCTGGACATGATAAAAGGTTAATTCCTTTGAAGGGACTGCTTTTTCTTGTGTGAAGAAACTTGGAGAATCAGGCCCTTAAAGGTCCTTTCTCTTTCAGTCCTGGTGTTTTGCCTCCTATTAGTTGGCAGAAGCAGTTGGTCTGTTACAGGCAAGATGTGCCTGGTATTCAGAGATATACTGCTTAGGAGAGGGGAAAATCATGATAAATCAATTATAATCGTTACATCTTAACTGAGACTTGAATTTGTGAGAAAACAGTGTATATCAAGAAAAATAGTTTGTTTCAGGTGAAGATGTCACAAATATGGATTTGTTTTAAATTGCTAGTATTTTCTTTATTATAAATTATTCTGGTAATAGATTGGTAGAGCTCTGCATGCATACACAAATGTGGATCTTCATCTGCCACAATCATCTTCCCATGGAATGCCATCTGCAGTGTGGTGATCCACACCCTTAGGCTCCCAAACCTCTCCAGACAGCTGCCCAACAACCGATTGGTGTGCAGGGGAGTCCTGCGAAACAGCTGATTGATTGGCAGTCTTCCCCTCCCCACCAGTCTTATCTGTTGGCTGCCAATCAACTGTTCGGTGAGACTCTTCTACTAGCCAGGGAGCCTGGTGGAACAGCTGATCAGAGGCCAGCCCCTACCCCCTGATCTCAAAGGCTCTGAGCTGCAGAGAGCTGCTTCCCCACCTTTGATCAACATCTGGTACATTATCTGCCAAAAAAATAATCTGCAGATATCCACATCCATATCTGTGGATATAAAGCAGATATCCGTGGATTTGCAGGGCTCTATAGTTTGGTCTCAGTCTGTCAAAGAGTATGGATGCTCTAGAATTACTGGTCCATGGTCACCACAGTACAGATAGTTTTCAGTAATTACGGTATGCAAATGACAGCACTTTGGTTTCAGAATTTACCAATGGCATGCCCTCAACAAAGATGCTCATTCAAATTGTCATGGCACCCAAATCTTGTGGAACAAACAAACCAAAAAGCCCTTTAACCCTTTTAAACCAATATTTGTTAGAAATATTGTTTATTATTTCAGTAGTATCTATATTGTAGGTTGATAACTATCTCTATTTTGGAGTTTATTTGGCCCTTGATACCATTGCTGCCTCATTAATAGGAATCACTCAGGTTATTCTCTAAATACTTTCACAGGTAGATATTAGAGATCTGTAAAGGCCTCTAATAAAAAGACAAATAAGCCAAATTTCTGCCATGTACAATTCTACAGGAACACCATCTTGTTTCTGGCTCACTTTAGTACCATCAAAAATCAGTGCAAGATTCTCCCATATAAACAGACGATTTTGCGGCTTGGTAGCTTTGTGGAGTTTCTAGGCAACGAATAATTCGTTTATAGTGAAAAGTGCAACAACAAAAATTTAATGTAACAATATCTCATTTACTAATTGCAAAACAAACAATAGTACAAATTTTTTTTTAAAAAACCCCTTTAACTGGAGAAAGGCTATTTGTAAGCTTTGGGTTGTTTGAGAGATCACCCCTCCATATCCTATTATTCCTGGCCTACAATGTTCATCTGTTGTCCAAAGAAGACTTGTCTGTCCAGTGATGACATCTAGAAAGCTTTTGCTTTTTAGCACAATATATGCATTTGATATGCTGCCCATATCATGTATCAAAACTGACAGGTGAAAGGCAAAAGGGAGAAGAAATGCAATTACTGTATGCAACATCCAAACAAATTAAGTATGTCATATGTCTTGAGACACAATAAACCAATAATGACTGGCAAAAAGAGAGATTCAGAAAGATCCTTCTTGCTTTGGCCAAGTCTAAGGAAAGCTCTGTTTTAAATGGGTTGTTCATTATTGCCAATCCCAAGTGTTCAGCAAATGAGTCAGGCCCCTCAAAATGATGAGACTGCTTGAAAATCATTAGATTTTCAAAAATATATTTTTCCATTCTTTTTCTTTGCGTTTTGGTTTATGGGCCTTTAGAATGCATTTGGATTGCTTTGATGTTTTCTGAGCTACCATAAGCACTTACCTTTTCTTTAAATGAAAGTTGAGGTTTTTTTAATCCAACATTTGTCCTCAGAAGCTGATACTTTTAGAAAAACACCAAATATCACAAGCCTCACCACCAAATCACAAGAGTTAGCAACACCAGCTATTTCAGCAAACTGGTGCTTTTTGTTTGTTTTCTCTTGTAAATATTGTGAGCTAGCTCATGGAAATATGTCTTCCTCTGACAAGAAGAATTTAATAATGCAGTAGCAAACATATTGACATACGTAACCATAACAGCAGTAAGTACAGGCACCATAGTCATCTGTGAGGATTGAGCCTGTAACAAAAGCAGAGGCCCTTCCCATTTGAACTAAAGGAGCAATTACATTAAAAGTTCCTAAGTAGCAGCACTATTATTCATGTAGATATTTCCGAAGGTTCTGTTGTCCATTTCACCTTTGTATTTTTTTCATTCCCCAGACTGATAGTAACGATTCCCCAGACTGATAGTAACGATAAAGTATACTCATTTGACACCCCCCCCTTTTTTTTTTTTCTTCTAAAGCACTTCATGAAGGTTGTGTGGAAGTACAGGACATAGACTGTGAACTAGGAATCTGAACATTGACACTTTTACAGTACAAGTTTGTGATATATTAGATCTGTGTAACTTGCTAGCAAATGTGGTTGGCAATCTCCTGGTAAAGGGAGAAAGAGCTACTCTACTATGACTGGCTTTTGTGCTTTCACTTTCTTCTCCTTTCACATGGAATACATTACTGAGTATATTTATTTAAAAAAACCCACTAAATAATTAAAAAAATTGATGAGAACAAATGACAACTCAATATTTCCTAAGAGATACTCTGCATTCTTCAAGGACCTGGCCCTCAACTATAATTCTACATACCATCTTGGCAAAAATCTTGCTGAGACGTGAAGGTTGTCTAGACAAAGTTTCACATCTGTAAATGATTTAGCAGCAGGTATGCTATGTGTCAGCAATATTAGGTTCTCAAGTAATATCTCCGAAGCAATATAAAAACACTTTTCTCTTTTTTTAATGCCTTGATTTGTATTCCATATGTAATGAGAGAAAAATGGATACATAAAAGCTAGCTACAGTTGTCAATAAACCTGTTAGTCTTTAAAAGTGCCAGAGGACTCTGTTTGTTTTTTTGCAGTAGGCTAACACGGCTACCCCCTTGGAACTTGATTACATGGAAGGCACTGAATAAAGCTGTTTGAAGTGGAAATCCATCAGCTTCATGAAACAACTCGCACAGATTCAGACAGACATCATATTCCTTTCCAAATGCAAACAATTGGACATTATACCCAATGTACTGAAGGTAAAGAATCCATTACAATCGACATATTACACAGACTACAGTGAGAGATTGTTCCATAAACTCTCACAGAAACTAAGAAATCACCTCATCAGCATTCTGTACAGCAAACAGAAAAAACATTAAAAATGAACTCTCAACACTCCAATCTCTCCTACAAAACCAGCCTCCAACACATTCTTCCTTCCACATTCTTCCGCTGGACTTCACAAAAAAGAGAAAATCCAACTACAGCACACACTTTGCTTTCCTACAGAAGATAAAAGACACCAAACTGTGTAAACTCCTATGCACCCCAAGGGACAATAACAGCACTTTTACCCCACCCAACAACATTGTTAATCTTTCATGGTACCCATGTACTCCAGCAGACAAATCTTTGCTATCTCAGGGACTGTCTTTCTGCCCCCCCCCCCCCCCCCCGCCCACATAAGATACAATTCTGCAGTGACCTGGAGAACTACTTTCGCCATCTCAGACTCAAGGAATATTTCACCACCAACAATGTAGAATGCAATGACCTACAGATACCTTCCTCCCAACATTGCAAGAAAAAATATTCAACATGGACTCCTCCTGATGGCCGGAACAGCAGACTAGACTTCTATATAGATTGTTTCTGCCACTGGGCAAAGGCTGAAATTGTGGACAAACAACATCCCTTACACCATAACCTCAGCCATGCAGAGCATAACGCCATCCAGAGCCTCAGAAACAACTCTGACATTATTATTACGGAGGCTGACAAGGGAGGCGCCATCATCATCATGAATAAATCGGATTACGATCAGGAGGCTTATAAACAACTGTCCAATACAATGTTCTACAAACCACTCCTCTCTGACCCCACTGAGGAATACCAAAAGGAACTACACCTCCTACTCAAGAAACTCCCCAAAACAGCACAGGAACAAATCAAGACAGACACACTGCCAGAACCCCGACTAGGGATATTCTATTTACTACCTAAAATACATAAAAAAGGAAACCCCAGGCACCCCATCATCTCAGGCATTGGCACGCTTACAGCAGGATTATCTGGCTATGTGGACTCTCTCCTCAGACCCTATGCTATCAACGCACCTAGCTATCTGATAGATTTAAAGATAATTTATACTTTCAAGTTAGTGGTACTGCTATGGGTATCCACATGGCCCCACAATATGCCAACATCTTTATGGCTGACTTAGAACAATGCTTCCTCATGTCTCATCCCAAAGCACCTCTACTTTACTTATGCTGTATTGATGACATCTTCATCATCTGGACCCACGGGAAGGATGCCCTTGAAGATTTCCATAGAGAGTTCAACAATTTCCACTCCACAATCAAATTTAGCCTGGAACACTCCAGATAGGAGATCCACTCTCTGGACACTACAGTGCCAATTAGTGATGGGCACATCAAGACTACTCTATACCATGAACCTACTGATCGCTATAGTTACCTACATCCCTCGAGCTTTCATCCAAGACACACCCCACAATCCATTGTCTACAGTCAAGCCCTAAGATATAACTGCATTTGTTCTGATCCCTCAGAGACAGATACCTTCAGGATCTCTATCAAGCATTCTTAAAACTACAGTACCCACCCACAGAAGTGAAGAAACAGATTGACAGAGCCAGATGGGTACCCAGAAGTCAACTACTACAGGAGAAACCTAAGAAAAAACCCAACAGAACACCATTGGTCACCACCTACAACCCCCAGTCAGACCTCTTCACCACATCATCAAAGATCTATTCTTCAAGACGATCCCTCACTCTCTCAAGCCTTGGGAGACAGACCTCTCCTTGCTTACAGACAGCCCCCTAACCTTAAACAGATACTCACCAGCAACAGATCAAACAACAGAAACGTTAAAGCAGGAACATATCCCTGCAACAGACCATGCTGCCAACTTTACCCTCATATCTACACTAAAGACACCATCGCAGGACCAAATCAAGCCACCTTCTCGATCACGGGCTCATCCACCTGGTCATCCACCAATGTGATTTATGCCATCATGTGCCGGAAATGCCCCTCTGCCTTATATATTGGACAAACAGGACAGTCTCTGTGCCAAAGAATCAATGTACACAAATCTGACATCAGAAATTGCAACACTCAAAACCCAATAGGGGAACACTTCAATCTCTCTGCTCACTCCATTGATGGCTTGCTAACAGCTGTGCTGAAACAGATGAATAACAAATCAAAGCTTCAAAAAGAAGCTGCAGAACTCTAAGTTATATGCAAATTTGACTCAGTTGCCTTGAGGGTAAACAGGGACTACGGATTTTTCTCTCATTACACAGGTGATTTGACCTCACTTTCCTCTATGTGCTGTTCCTCAGTGTTTGAATCCTAACATCTATTTTGATTTGCTGTTACAGCCTGACCTGATCCTATGTCATACACTCCCCTGCATTTAATTTCCTCCCATTCTGTAAATTTCCCATCTTCAAAGCGTCTGACGAAGTGGGATTTTCTCCCACGAAAGCCCATGCGATAAATAAATCTGTTAGTCTTTAAAAGTGCCAGAGGACTCTTTGTTTTTCTACAGTTATCGAGTGATCGGACTGGCACTTTCCCAGAGGGAATAAAAATTACAAGTTTTAACTCTATGGATTTTTAAAAAAAATCAACTTCTGCTCAGTGTATTCATGCAAAATAACCTTGTCCCATTGTCATAAAGGAGTTCTGTTTTTTTAAATCATGTAGTAGGATTATATTGTGCTATAAGCATCATATTGACACTTCACGTCATTGTAAACACCAAGACTTCTGTGGCTTCATGCACTCTGTGTTCCAGTTTGCTGGCAGAAGAGAGTGAGACAAACAAAAAACTCCTGACTTCAAAGTCAATCAGAATTGCTTTTTGGGCTTCAGTATCTTGCATTTTGTATTACATATTAAAATTGTGGAGCATGGTAGAATTGTGTGACACCGAGAACATTGTGCATATTTCATAAATGTTTCGTGCTGGATGCCAAGGCAAAATGAAATGATAAAACTCTTTTGACGCGTCACGTTTTAAAACTTGCATGAAATGGAAAATAATACTGTCTGTTTCCTTAGCACACAATCTTGTGCAAAGGGCCAAAGAACCAGCATTTAACAAAGTAATAAGTAGGGGACTATGGTGATGTTACAGTTACCTCCAGAATACCATTACCCATTGTTTATTAGCATTACACTGTGTACCCAGCTCCAATACAGTGCACATAAAGGCCACTCTAAATGCTTGGTAATCATTTCCAAGGATTGCACTTGGTCCTGGTGGATCTGATTCAATTGCTTGGTTCAGCTCTTTCTGGCCTACTGTGTCTCTTTGCTCTGCAGAGCATATTACTGACATTTATTAATGTCATTATCAGTTGTTCCCAGACCACTGACAGGCACAGCCCTCTGCACCACCGCCTGTCATGCTGAAAGGCTTGATGAAAGTCTTATCCTGTTAGCTGATATTAGAGCCACTTGCTTATCTGAGACCTTGTCACTGGTCATGGCAGGGATTATGAGTCTTCTGTCTTCTATTTCTAACTTTTTGCATTATCTTTGTCTTTATATCATTGATGTAAATCCAGTGTCCTGATCCTTTTCTGCCTTTGAGATCTGTGGCATTAACAAGTCTTAAAAAGTGGGAGTGCTAGCACCAATGTCTGGCCAACTTCACAGATCTTAAGTCTAGAATGAATGACTGTGATCATCTAGGCTACCTTAACTGTTTCATGACCAGTAGCTATCATTGAACCAGACTATATGTTTTAGGAAAACATCAAATCTTGATTTAAAATGTTTGAGTGACGGAGAATCCATTACATACTTTGGTAAGTTGATCGAATGGTTAATTACCCTTACTGATAAAAATATACATATTATTTCTAGTTTGAATTTGCCTAGCTTCAACTTCCAGTCATTAGATTGAGGAACCCTTTATTATCAAATTTCTTCCCCATGTGAGTAGTTATAGGCTGCAATTAAGTCAAGCTTTAATCTTCTCATTTCTTAAATCTTTCACTGTAAGGCACAGTCACTGTAAAAGCATGTTTTCTAGTCCTTTAATCATTCTTATGGCACGTCTCTTAAACCTCTTCAATTTTTCAACATGCTTTATGAAGAGTGGAAACCAGAACTGGATTCCAGTAACTATTCCAATAGTAACTGCACCAGTGCCAAATACAGAGGTACTATAACCTCCCTGTTTGATAGTCCTCTGTTTATACATCCATGGATCAGATTAGCTCTTTTTGCCACCGTGTTGCATGGGGAGTCCATGTAGAGTCATTTTTTCCCAGGATGGAGTACCCCATCCTGTAAGTGTGGCCTGAATTCTTTTCTCTTAGATGTACAAACTTACATTTGGCTATATTAAATCACATAGGGGTGCGTCTACACTTACAAGTTAGGTCAATTTACTCCATGTCCACACTGGGCTTTCCTTAAGTCGACTTAAGGAAAGCTTAATTCGACCTAATAACACCTCGTTGTAGGTCGAATTAAGGCTTAAGTTGATTTCTTAAGTCGATTTAAGCCAGTGTGGACACCCTAAGTCGACTTCTTCCATAAGTCGATCTAGGGTGGGGGGGACAAGGGAGCCTCACATGGCTCCCTGGTAGGGGAGCCCCTGCTCCCTTCTCCCCAGACCTGCAGCTTCCCTGCAAGAGGAGCCGCGGTCCCAGGGAGAAGGGCTCCCCAGCCAGGGCTCCAGCCAGAGGGAATCCCCCACTGGAACCCTGGCTGGAGAGCCCGGGGGCTCCCTTCTCCCTGGGAAGCCGCTCGCAGCTTGTCCCGGGGAGAGCCAGCCTGAGCACGGCTGGCTCTCCCCGAGACAGCAAGCCGCTAGCCCCGAGTGGTTCCGGGGAGAAGGGAGCGCAGGGCAGCCTGGGTCCCGGCCAGAAGAGAGCCGTAGCCTGAACTCCCTTCTCTGGGACTGAGCGGTTCCCTGGGGTTTCCCCTGTCTCCTGGAGCTCCCTGCCGGCAATTGCCAGCACTCCAGCCAACAGGGGATCTCCAGGGATCCCCTGTCGGCTGAAGCGCTCCCTTCTTGCCCGGACCCCATGGGTCCGAAGAGAAGAGAGCAGGGGTCTCTTCTGACCAGGACCGCTCAGTCCCAGAGATGGGAGTTCAGGCTGCAGTTCCCTTCTGGCCGGGACCCAGGAGGTCCCGGAGAAGAGACCGCAGGGCTCCCTTCTCCCTGGGACTCGAGTGGTCCCGACCAGAAGGGAGCCCCAGGCTCCCTTCTCTCTGGGACCACTCGGGGATGGCAGCTTGCTTTCTCAGGGAAAGCCAGTCCCACGTGGCTAAGTGCAGACATAGCTATAGTTTGCTTGTGTCCAGCTTACCAAGAGATCCAGATTGCTGTATGTTAATGACATGTTTCCTTATTATTTACTGCTACCCAAATATTTGTCATTTGCAAACTTTATCAGGAATGATTTTATGTTTTCTTCAGGTCATTAACAGCATGATAGCATAGGGCCAAGAACCAATACCTGAGATATCTCACTTGAAACTCACTGGTTTAATGACAATTTCCTGCTTACAATTCCCATTTTGAGAACTATCAGACAGTTTTAAATCCAGTTAGAGTGTACCATGTTGATTTTGTATCATTCTAATTAATTAATCAAAATCCGGGTATGCAGTACCATGACAAATGCCTTTGATTGAACCATAGTAATGTATGGCTGGAAAGGGACTTGATGAAGTCATCAAGTTCAGCTGTCTGTGCTTGACAGTACCAAGTAAACCTAGAGTATCCCTGACTGGTGTTTGTCCAACCTGTTTTTAAAAACCTCTAATAATAGGGATACTATAACCTCCCTTGGAAGTCTATTCTAGAGCTTAACTATCTTTATCATTAGAAAGTTTTTCTTAATATCTAACCTAAATCTCCCTTGCTGTAGATCAACCCTGTTATTTCTTGTCCTTCAACAGATGAGGACAAGAGTTGATCAGTGTCCTCTCTCTAACCGCTCTTAACATATTTGAAGACTGTTACCAGGCCGTTCTCAAGACTAAATATGCCCAGTTTTTGTTTACCTTTCCTCATAGGTCAGGTTTTCTAAACCTTTGATCATTTTGGTTCTGGACTCTCCCCACTTTGTTCACATCTTTCTTAATGTACGGCACACAGAACTGGACACAGTACTCCTGCCTCACTAGTGCCAAATAGAACAAGAGTTACCTTCTGTGTCTTATACATAAACTCCTGTTAATACACCCAAACTGTTATTTGCCTTTTTCACAGCTGCATCACTCTGTTAACTCGTAGTCAATTTGTGACCCACTATAATCCTCCCGTCCTTTTCACCAGTACTGCCATATAACCAGTTATTTCCTATTTTATAGTTGTGCATTTGATCTTTCCTTCCTATGTGTATTACTGCGCACTTGCCTTTACTGAATGTCATCTGTCCTACAAAGTGCTTGCAACCCCCCTCGACTTGGTATTATCTGCAAATTTGCTAAGCTTCTTCTCCATTCCAATAGCCAAGTCATTAATGAAAATATACAATAGCGCTAGACCCAGGAGGACTGACACCAATTCAGAAGTCCACTATTGCCAACGCTCCCTATCTTACCAAAATTCTATCACTTTTGGGGTGTGTTTCCCCTATTTTATGAAAAGATGATGAAAAACTGCCAACTTACCTTCTTTTATTCAGAATGCCCATCATTTAGTATTATAGTCACTGGGGCTGAACCCAGCAACCCTGTCATTTCCCAGCATGTGGAAGTAAGACTGCCCTTAATAAATTTGACTGCCACCTCCAGCTGTTTTCAATGAGATTGAAGCAATGCCTGCAGGCAAAATGGCTCCCATTCTGTGATCAGAGGGAGTTAAACAGGACACAGGGACTGGTATGGCAGAAACACAGAAAGATGAAGCAAGGGGCAGATTTAGAATATGCAGGGAATAAGAGAGACAGGAGTGATGGGAGCAGATCATGAGCAGTGGTGATAAGGGAGGAGTAGGAGGGTGTGAGGAGACCAAGAGCAGGGGGAGGCTGGAAAGGTGTAGGGATGTCTAGGGCAGGGGGAGACATGAGAGGTAGAGTGGGGAGTGTGTCCGGGGTGGGAAATGGAGGGGGTGGGGTGATTGGTGTGGAGATGGGGACTAGAGAGAGGGGAAGGTGTCTGGAGTTGAGGAGCAGGAGAGGAAGGAGGGAGGGAAGGGGTCTGGGGCCGGGTGAGCAGCACAATGGTGGGGAGTGGAGAAGGGGGTCTGTAGCAAGGGGAGGAAGGACAGCGGTGGGGAAGAGGAGTGAGGTTGATGCGGGAGTTCCAGAGCAGGGAGAGGCAGGACAGGAGTGTGAGGAAGTGCTCCACAGACTTGGACAGAGAAGTGACATGTTGGTGCTCAGGGAAGTGCTGCGTCTTGCAGAAGGCTGAAACAATCCTATGTTGTTTTTTCTGTGACATTATGTGCTTTCCGAACAAAAGCTGCCCTGTAAGTAAGGCTATGTACACACGATCAGATTAAAGCGCAACATGGCAATCACGCTATAAAAAACACGTGACCTTTATTGCGGGATAGCGTGTACACACGTCGCTCCTTGTAACGCAACAGAATTCTTTGCAATATCGCGGTGTAGCGCAATGAATTCTGGGCACCTATCCCACAGTTCAATTTTCCCTCAATCTGCGCTTGGAATCATGGGATGAAGGAAAGGAACGCAAAGCGCCATGGGTAAAATCTCAGTTTCCCATGGTGCACTGTGTTCCCCTTGCGTCTTCCTCGTTGCCAATAGCAACTCACGCCTATTTTCAACAGTGCAGTGACGCACTACTTGCGAGCAATCACAACAGCGACAGCATGGATCCTGCTACGATCTCCACTGTCGCCTTCAGCATTCTAGTGCATCTCGGCTGGTTGCTCAGTACGCAATGAGCTCCGAGTCAGATGAGGACTCTGAGGAGCAGGGGCTGATCGATGCCATGCAGAGCAACAGCACCGCGTTGCTCAGCTTTTTCACCGATCGTCTGCACACGGTGCAACGCCGTTTCTGGTCGTGAGAGACGAGCACCGAGTGGTGGGATCGCATTGTTATGCAGCTGTGGGATGACGAGCAGTGGGTACAGAACTTTCGAATGCGGAAAGCAACCTTTCTGGAACTGTGTTCAGAGTTGGCCCCTGCCCTGCGACGTAAAGACACCAACATGAGGTCAGCCCTAACCGTGGAGAAGCGTGTTGCGATTGCTGTCTGGAAGATGGAGACTCCTGACTGCTACTGGTCGGTTGCAAACCAGTTTGGAGCCGGGAGGTGCACCGTCGGATTAGCCCTCTCACAAGTCTGCCGAGCCATCAATCGCGTTCTGCTACGGAGGACGGTGACGTCGGGCAATGTTCGTGAGATTGTGGACGGCTTTGCTGCCATGGGATTCCCTAACTGCGGGGGAGCCATAGACGGCACACACATCCCTATTTTGGCTCCAGACCATCTCATGACCGAGTATATCAACAGGAAGGGCTACTTCTCCATGGTGCTGCAAGCACTCATGGATTACAAGGGGCGTTTTATGGACATCAATGCTGGGTGGTCGGGAAAGGTGCATGATGCCCGCATTTTCAGGAACACTGGTCTGTACCGGAAGCTGCAAGGGGGTACCTTCTTCCCAGATCAAAAAATTACTGTGGGGGATGTGTAGATGCCCATAGTCATCCTCGGAGACCCAGCATACCCACTGAAGCCATGGCTCATGAAGCTGTACACTGGTAACCTAGATCGCAGCAAGGAGCGGTTCAATTACAGATTGAGCCGCTGCAGAATGACTGTGGAGTGTGCCTTCGGCCATTTAAAAGGGCGCTGGCGATGTTTGTATGGGAGGCTGGACTTGGTGGAGGACAACATCCCTGCTGTGATTGCGTTGTGCTGTGTCCTTCATAAAATTT
The DNA here is from genome assembly GCA_007922175.1 of Pelusios castaneus. Lineage (NCBI taxonomy): Eukaryota > Metazoa > Chordata > Testudines > Pelomedusidae > Pelusios > Pelusios castaneus. Next base: position 17,291,582 of record ML685786.1, read on the forward strand.
GTGAAAATAGGGGAGAAAAGTTTTCCCCGGGGTGGGCTATGGAGGCACAGTGCCTCAAGGAAGCATATGAACAGCCAGCCACTAGGAGTATTAGGGGTGCCCAAGGAGAAGCTGCTCGCATAAGGGAGGCACTCAGGGACCATTTCAATGATGCCCTCCCCTAGTTAACTTCCAGGACGCATCAGGTGCACCTTATGAGATTTTCAATGTGTACAAATAAAGCCACTCTTCAAATTATTTGTCACAGTTTTTATTAAAACCTAAAGGGGGGGGGGTTACAGGTGGGTGTAGCTGTGGGTCTCTAAAAAGTAGCTCTGGGGGGGACTGGATGTTGCAGTGTACCAGGGGGATGGGTGGCCTTCAAAGAAATTCTTTGAAGGACTACGGGGTGTGGGAGGCAGACACGGCTGAACTGTATGGAGTGGAGCCCGTACATTAATCGCCTGGGTCTGCAAAGCAATCATGCTCTTGAGCAGTTCGGTTTGCTCCTTCGTCATGCTTATCAGTTCGTCCCTGTGTTTCTGCCTCCTCTGTTGGGATTCCTCTCTCCAGGCTCGATTCTCCCTCATGGATTCCTGTGCTGTTTTCAGCAGGTCCTGAAACATATCCTCCCTGTTTCTTCGAGCACGCCGCCGAATGTTTCTCATGCGGTCAGCTGGGGTAGACACCGGCCTTGTGAAGGTCGAATCTAAAAAAAATAATAATAATAAAGCTGTTGTTAACACATAGCCTAGATAACCAATGTAACCTTCCAGTAGCACATTCCACTGGAAGGTGCAGGGCAGTCAACATCCTGTGCTTCGCTGAAGCGGACAACGTACGTCCTAATAGAAAGCTTACTGGCGGCTAACATTCTGCACAGGGCACACAGATGGAACCCAATATCTCTCTCCTCAGAGTGCCCCTGCCAGCTAGAATACATATCCTACATGCCACCGGTTGCAAGGCAGGACCGTATGTTGCTGCACTGTGTGCTGCCATGGTTCCCAGGGCTGTGCTTTGCAGCTGGCGAGGCAGAGTATCCATCTTTGGGAGTGTAGACACAAACGCTCTCCCATCTAACCTGAGTAGTAGGCTCTGGAGGTACATCGAGGAAACCTTTACTGACCTAAATACAGATGATTTTTTGACAATCACTGCTTGTGTTGATGCACTTCTAATGAATGCAGAGTAAAGAGCGTGCACAGCGGGGACTGAGACAGTAAGCACCCCTGTCCCGGACAATGATATTTTAGCAGGAGCCATAGCTGCACGAAAGAGAAACTTACCGGAACCCCCCTCTGCCGCTTCAGAGGACATGCTGCAATTCATGTCTTGGGTGGACGTCTCAGCGGGGGTGCAGAAGAGCTCCTGGCTACACGCTGTTGCACTTTCCTCCAGGTCATCCTCCATCTCCTCCTCCTCATTGATCACGTCCTCATCCTGCTCGGGTCTGGCATTCACTGGATGAGGGGGGGGCCGATGTGTCCACGGGACTCTTTGCAGTGGTTATGGGGTCCCCACTGAGGATGGCTTCTATCTCCTTATAGTACCTGCATGTAGCAGGCGCTGATCCTGAACGGCGGTTTGCCTCCTTTGCTCGGTGATAGGTTATTCTTAGCTCCTTCACCTTTGATCTGCACTGCACAGTGTCTTTATCATAACCTCTCTCTGACATGGCCCAAGAAATTATGCCAAATGTATCATAATTTCGCCTGCTGTCGCATAGCTGCGCCTGCACAGCGGACTCTCCCCAGATGCTGATCAGGTCCAGCACCTCTGCCGTGCTCCAAAGGGGTGCGCATCTTCCATGACGGGCCGCCATTGCTACTGATGATCGGAGCTGCACTGTACTCCATGAGGAAGAGAACAGGAAGTGAAACAGACGAGAAATTCGAAAATCCTGGGAATCAGATCAGGGCAGGGACTGTGTCATCATGGCCACAGAGCAGGTGGGGGGAAGACCAGAGAGGACGACTTTGGAATGCTGGGACACTTCCGGAGGCCAATCAGTGCACGATAAGCGTACACACAAGTGGAAAGGCGCAACAGCTGTTCCGCGTTAACTGCTACCACCCTCGTCGAGGTGGTTTTTGTATTGCGCTACAACAAGGCAGTTAACGCGCAACAGCCCTATTGCACGTGTGTACGCTGCTGTTGGGATCGCGCGGTAATGATTGTTAATGCGCGATAAACTGATCGTGTGTACAAGGCCTGAGATAGTTCATTATCAGTGGCAGTGGAATTGATTAGCCATCTCTAAGTAGAAAAGTTGACACATTTGGAATCATTGAGGGCTTGTCATTCTGGAATCCTCTGCCCCTCATGTACAGTGAGTGAAGCCTTTTGTTTCTTTCATTTTAATGGAGGTGTATTCACAATTACTGTGTGTAATGGGGTGTCTGAGTCCATGGTGCAGCTGCCAGGGGCTCATTCAGGCTCCCTGTCCTGGTGGAGTCTCTAGGAGGAGGCCCTGCTCAGGGCCGGATCAACATAGCGCTATAGGGGCTGTAGCTCCAGGCCCTGGCCTAAAGGGGGACCCTGGACAGCAGTCCCTAAGGCCTCTGTGTGGTTTGTTCCCGGCTGCCCTGCTCTGGCTGGCAAAGTGCTGGGGGCGCTGGGAGGGGCCCTGGGGCCAGAGGCTGCTCTTTGCAGTGCTTCCACCCCATCTCCTGGCTGGCTGGTCTGTCCCCAGAGGCAGGGTTGACCAGTATCTGTCCTATGTACTCCAGGGGCAGGGCTGGCTGGTGCATGGTGCAGACTTCCAAGGCCTGGGCTCTGGAGGGCTGCTCCTGAGGCTGCACCATGCACCAGCCAGCCCATGGCCAGGGCAGGAGCATTGCAGAGGGCAGCCTCTGACACCAGTGTTCCCCCAGCGCCCTGTCCCCAGGCAACCATGGTGGGGGCCATGGCCCCAGGGGGGCCCTCGGTGGTGGGCAGCCTAGGTCTTCTTAGTCTGGCCCTGGCCCTGCCAAGCTGTAGCCTGGAGTTTCAGGAGTTAATTCTCTGTTAGGGTTCAGCTTCAGAGGAAGCTCAGCGAAGCACTACCAGGTGGGAGCTAATTAAATGCAGCTGAGCCACTTAAGCTCAAAGCCTTTAAAAGGCTGTTACAATGAGAGGAAAGAAATAAGGGTGTTCTGGGTGATCAGAAGCTGTTACAAGGAGCTTTGAGGAAATGAGAAAGAAACAGATCAGGTTTGTATAGTGAGTTTATTGATTCTAGGTCTACATGGAAGGAATATAGTTAGAGACTGCCAAATTGGTGTCAATTTGCATTAGAGTGTAATGCCTACAAATAAAACTCTATTCAGAGACACAGATTTTATGTTAAAACCAGAGCTTTGATTTTGCACACTCTTTTTAGTCACCACATTCCGGGCACTAATGTCTGCTAGAGTTATTTAATGAGTTGGAGAAAGGATGGGAGAGTCACTTGAACATAGTTATGTTGATATTTGTATTCAAAACATGGATTAATCTCTCTTCTGTGTATGAACGCAATCATTTCCTTCCTAAATTTACAGCATTTACTCTTTGGGCATATAATAAATGAACATCTGTGACTTATAGGTATTTTAAAATTAGCCCATATTACATTTTTCAGATTGGGATCTATTAGTAAAGAAATTCCAAAATTTTGGCTACTTTAGACATTAGTCTAAAATGTGTTTATAGTAGGAGCTTTGTCTCTTACTCTTTTGAGATTGTGAAGGGAGGCATTAATTCTTTGAGCAGACACAGCTGTGTTTTCCATGTAGCTGTCTGCATGCCCGGTGCACCAGAGCTGGACAACTTTGCTTAGCAGTATGTGTGGGCAGTGCTTGTATCTTGTGTTTCTCTCTTGGCCCTTAAAGGCAGGGGTCAGCAACCTGGCACACGGGCCAAGCCTGAGTGGCATGTGGCACCACTCAGGCTCCTCCACTGGCCCTGCCCGCCACACGGACTGGGGCCACAAGAGCCACGTGCTGCTGCTCCAGGACTGTGCTTTCCCGCTGGGGAGCACGGCCAGCAGGAAAAAAGAAGCTGTGGCATGGAGCTCCTGGCCCCGGCTGGCCCCGCCCCCTGCTGGGCAGGGCAGCTGGAGGGGAGCAGGACAGGAGCTGGCCATGGCCAGGAAGAGGGCAGGTCAGCCCACCTGAAGCTGCTGCTGCTGGTGGGAACCGGCCCTCAGCCATGGCTCCAGGGCCAGGAACCAAAGGCTGCCCACCAGCAGGTGCCAGTCCCAGTCCTGGCTGGTAATCTGAGGCCTGGCCCTGCCCCCTTTTAGTCCCGCCTCAGCGCCTGCTGAGGGTGCGGTGGGGGGCTGGCACGGGGGCTGGCAAAGTTTGCCGACCCCTGCTATAAGGGTAGTGTTCTCAGTTCCCTCTCACTACCTAGGACTGGAGTCAACGCTCTATGTCGTGGTCTTTCACCTTACACTTTCTATTTTTTTAACCTGAGACTTTTTTCTGGTATGTGTCTACGGCATTGACATGTATACATGCATAGGCATGAACAAATAATATCGTAAGGAATATTCTAAGAGATGAATGGAGTGGTATTTTAAACATCTCTTGGTAAAAGATGGTAAATGTCACATATAATCCTTAAGGCAGTCAAGTAATTACATTCATACTTATGATGTCTGCTACTCAAACAGAATGGCTATCTCATCTTTGAGCATTTAGGTTGAATATTAACATAAGTATAATGCAACCAACTGAACACAAAACAAAACCAGAGATGGAAACCAGTGGGACTTGAGGCTTGTATGAAAGAATGAGGAACTGGATGTATTTTCAGCCTTATGATATCTGTTTAAATAAGGAAAACGGAAAGTGTCACTATATCGATTAGATCCTTTTCTATATCTAATAATTCAATGACTATATATGTTGGAAGATAATGTGTTCAAAGTACAAGTTGGTGTACAATGTTCCAAGTAAACCATGTATAGCGCAGAATCCCTATGAAAATAAGTGTTTATGTAATATCACTTCGAAAACCGATTGTGATCTCAAGCCCATGCTACCAGAAATAGAAAGTAAAGAAATTAGAGAAGCGTATCAACTGCCAGCACAGATAGATCCAATACCTTTAGGATTAAACATAAATCTAGTTAAGAAATTATAATAATATCCAGAGTTGCACCAAAAACAAACAAAAAACAATTACAAAAGGCTAAGCAAGATGCACAAAAGGTTTTGGTTACTGTCCATCATGCTACAGATAAAATTGAACAAAAAAAGGGTTGAGGAAAGATTTTGAATGAGCTGTACTATTTATAATGTGCCGCTCTCCTCATGCAGTCCTGGTTCTGTACGCAGACTCCCACTCCCCAAACGTGCTGCTTTGTTTTCTCTATGCAGGAACAGCACCACTGTAGAAAAGTTAGGGGCTATAAGGGTGTCTTGGCTGTTGATATGAAAATAGACACTTGTGTTGCAGAATTCCTCCAGCCACGAGTGCCATGAGAAATAGCTTATTAAATGAGAGAAAGGTCATTTAGTTCCTGAGTACTGGCAAAATGTGTTCTGCAAGTAAGAACAGCAGAATCTTCCTTTTGCTTTTAGATTCTCTTTCTTTGACTATAGGTTTCAATCTTTTTGATAAATGCTTTTGCTCAGGGAATCATTAGATCATTTGGACTGGCTCTCTTACATTGCTACACCTAGATGGAAGAGAAAGGAGACGGTAACTGAAATAGCTGTCAACTGAAAGATAAGTTTTCATGTCTGCTTTTCTTGTGACAGACAGAAATTCAATAGCATGGCAAAGGAGTTGCATAAAGAATTGTCAAGATCTAGACCATTGACAAATGTGGTAAGTTTAGTAGATGCAAATTTAGCATCTGTTTCTGAAACCTGGGACCCATTTGGTCTTCTGAAGGTACAATCTCTGCAATTTCTACCCCAGTTCTGCTTATTGAGCTGTAGATGACTTTTTGGGGTGGGAGTGGGGAGTTTTTTGTGCAAGATGTATCAGGTGAACAAGTTGGAGTGAGCCAGGGTATCCTGAGAGATGATATAGCTAAATAAAATGTTATTGAATTAAAATAGCACACGGTGCCAAAGATAGGGAAAATAGCTTGTCACACATGTATTACGTACTTCATCTGTATAAACCTACAGTTAGAGCTCCACGTTTCCCTTAGACTAGATTGACTATAAGAGAAATGACAAAAGCTTGCCCATTTAGAGATAAAACTTCTGATTTCTGAAGTGGACAACTAAGGAGCATGCTGCATCAAGGGACTTTTAAGCAGATGCAAGGTTCATCTGGATCACTCTTCTAAAAGGGAAGATCAGTAAGAATTTTTTCCCATTCAAAGCTATGTATTGAAAGTTTAATTTTAAATGTATTTATAAAACTCTTTTTTAAAAAAATGCAGTTTTTCCAGACGGAAAACCTGCTGTAGTGTTCTGTGAAAAAAACTGGAAGACATGACTCCGGTTGTATTAAGGTCAAAGTGTACAAAGAATAAAATAATCTAGGGGTGCATGAGTTCTAATCATGCATTCAGTGAGCATGCTACATAGGGTAATGAGATCATAGACAGACCATTAGAAATCTCCAGGTTTGTCCAGCAAACAAAGACCTTTCATAAGGACCAAATATAGCTAAATCATTCCTTACTGGTGTTTCTCTTAATTTATTTTCTAAAACCTCCAATGATGTTGGGTTCCATAGCTTCCCTTGATAACTTATTGAAGTACTTAGTTTTTCCTAATAGGGACAGTATTCTAATTATATACAACCTAAATCTCCCTTACTGCAGATTAAGCAGATTGGTTTTTGTCCTATTTTAAACGAACATGGAGAACAAATGATAACCACCCTCTTTACAATTGCCCTTAACATATTTGAATGCCGTTATCAGATCCCCAATCAGTCTTGAGAAAAGATTAAATAAGCCCAGTTGTGTGGGGTTTTGTTTGTTTGTTTTTTTCTGTTTTTTAACCTTTCCTCATAGATCAGGTTTTCCAAACCTTTGATTATTTTGGTTGGTATCCTCTAGACTCTCTCTAGCTTATCCGATATCTTTCTTAAAACATGGCACCCAAAACAACACAGTATTCTAACTTAGATCCCACTGGTGCCAAGTGGAGGGGAGTAATGAATGACCTCCTTAGTCATTTATAGGACATTCTTGTTAATACATTCCAGAATATTTGCCTCTTTTGCAGCTATATCACATTGTAGGCTTGTATTCCATTTCTGAGCCATTAAAACCCTCAGATCCATTTCTGCAGTACTACTGCCTAATGAGTTATTCCTCATTCTGTACTTTGTATTTGATTTCTTTCCTTTCAGAAATGAAATACTTGTTTTTATTGAAATGTACTTGGTTGATTTCAGACCACTTTTCCAATTTGTCAGTCATTTTTTTAATTTTAATCCTGGCTTCCAGATGCTTACACCCCTCCCAGCTTGATGTTATTTACAGATTTTATAAACTTAGTACCAGGTCCAGGGCAGACTTCGCGGAACCCCACTGAATATGTCGTCCCAGTCTGACAGTGAACCATTGATAACCACTGTTTGAGTACAGTCTTTCAACCCATTTTTGTACTCCCTTTATAGTAGTTTCCTCTAGACCACATTTGCTAATCAGAATGTCAAGTGGTACTGTGTCAAATACTTTACTAAAATCAAGATTCAGCATGTCTATTGCTTCCCCCCTCCCATACACTAGGCCAGTAACCTGTTAAAGATGGAAAGTATACCAGTTCAGCATGATTTGTTCTTGTCAAATCCAGACTATTTCTTATGATGCTGTTATCCTCCAGGGGTGCATCTACACTTACAAATTAAGCCGACTTAAGGAGGCGTAAGTCAACTTAAATTACTCTGTGTCCACACTGGGCTTTCCTTAAGCCGACTTAAGAAAAAGTTAAGTCAACTTAACACCTCCTTTTAGGTCGACTTAACGCTTAAGTCGACCTTATTATGTCAACCTAAGCCAGTGTTCCTGGCATAGGAAGAGCCTGCCCTGGCCAACCACAGGGCAGGACTCACCCCTGACCACGCTGTTCCCCAGAGATGGCCACACCTGCTGTTTGGGAGCAGGGCAGAGCAGAGCCAACACTGCAGATGGGCTCCATCCTGGAGCCACCAGGAAATCCTTGACCTGCTGGCCATTTGGGGGGGACAAGGCAGTCAGTTCCCACTTGCAGGGCAGCCAATGTAACTGGAGGTGTATGCCTCCATCTCCTGGGCCCTGGCTGCCAAAGGCCACACCCAGGACACCCAGCAGGTCCAGGTCAAGATCAAGGACCTCTGCAAGGGCTACCAAAAGACCCAGGAGGAGATGCTCCAGACAGGGGCAGCCCCTCCCCCAGCTGCCGGTATTACCAGCAGCTGGATGCTTTTCTGGGCCAGGAGAGCGGCAGCCTGCCAGCCCACACCATCAACTCTGCAGAGCCTCCCTCCCTTGATGACAACCAGAAGGAGAGCTCGGGGGTCAAGACTGTGGTGCTGGAGCAGGGGGAGGCCAGCGCCCAGCAGGAGAAGGAGGGCACCTCGCCAGCTCTGGAGCCAGCTGCCAGCCCAGAGCTCATGCCTACCCTGACGGTGGACCCAGCCTCACAGGAGGAGGGAGAGGAGCAGGTTCCTCCCACCAAAGACGACCCAGGTGAGGGGACATCGCAACAGAAATCTGCTGCACCTGCTGCTGAGTGCTCCCTCCTTCTCTCCCTCCCTCCCTGTGGGCAAGGCTGGACATGCCTGTGGGACAGGGACTGCAGGGGGACATGGAACAGGGACAGGCAGGGTTGGGGGGGGGGGAAGGCGCTCCCACAGGGGCAGAGGGGCTGGAGGCTGTGTGGCAGGGGTGGGGAGAACCCGGAGGTGAGCGGTGCAGTGGAGTGTCTGGAGTTTGGGTGGGGGGGACCGTAGGCAGGAGAACAAAGGCCAGACAGCACATACCCAACACCAGTGGCACGTGGCTGCAGGAGAGACCCCTGAGGCAGGGCTGCCTGCAGCTCACCACCGTGGGCACCGCACCTGACCTGGGCAGCCCAGCATGCCAGCGTGTACCAAGGGGTCTCTGTCCCGAAGGACAGGGCCTGGGAAGCCGGGGGATGGTCAGGGGACATCAGCTGCTGTCAGGCTGCACACTGCACCAGCTAATGGGAGGGACTCTCTTCTTTGCTTCTTCCCAGCAGCCCCTGCGCCCTTGACACGTGGCACTCCTGGCGCCTCACCAGGCCTGATAACGAAGAGGAGGAGGGTGTGTTGCTCGCAGGATGAGCTCCTCGAAGACCTGCTCCACATCAGCGAGTGGACTGAAGCATGCTTGGCAGCGTGGCAGGAATAGGAGGATGCCCACCGGAGGGTCAAGCAGGGGCTGCGGAGGGGTGAGCAGAGGCTCCTTGAACGCATGCTCGATCTCAGATCCAGTCCCTACAGTGCCTGGAGGAGCACCTGTTCCCTCGGGGCCCCGTCCTGCTCCCCAGAGGCAGCCCTCCTTGCCGGCGGGCCAGGACCCGGGGTAGACGTCTGTAAGCCTGGGACCCACCTTCTGTAGGCCACTAGCACTGGCCACTCCTCCCGACCCTCTTCACTCCCCCCAAACCTCTCAATCCCTGCAGCTCCCAACCCCCATTTCCCCTTCTGAATAATCACCCTGAACACTGTTATACAAAGCGTCATGCTTTTTATTGGTGTAGGGACAGGGGGGAGACGGGTGCATGGGGGTGGGGGGGGCAGGCATGGGCAGGTGGTAGAGGTGACGGGGCCTGGTAGCAGGCCCACCCCTCAGTGCTTAAAGTATACTTTAATGGGCCCTGGAACCCTCCTAATCTTCGGGCCCCCTTCCTGTATTGTCTGGGCCCCCTTCATGCATATGCGGGCCCCAGCTCAGGTAGGCATTTGCAACCACTTCTCAGTACCATATGCATCTGTTATTGCTCCATAAAAATATTTTTAATTTTATATGGCATTTATGTCTATAGCAATTATTGTCACAAACTAGCAAACACTGCATCACACAATAAGTATTGTGATTAACAACCATGGGGCATAGGGCCTGCCAGCAGCCAGGGCAGGGTGGAACATGCATTCCGCCGTTTTTTCTATTTTTAGGGGCCCCGGAACTCTGGCCCCTCAAATTTGGTGCTCCTCACTGTCAAAGTGGGCCCTCAGTGCATCCCAGATGAGCTGTGCTTGCCGCTGGACCTGCTGAGTTCAGGGCAGGTTGTGATCCGGCTGCTCGTACTGCACAGTGAGCCACTCAGCCTTGGCTTCCCAGATGCGGGGAAATCTTTCCCCCTGCAGCTTTCAGAGGTTGTGCAGGCAACAGCATGTGCTGATGGCCTCTGGGAGGTTGCTCTTGCTGAGCTGCAGCTAGGTCAGAAGGGCCCTCCAGCAGGCCTTGAGACAGCCGAAGGCTCACTCAATGACGCTGCAGCACTGGTTGAGCCTCTGATTGAAGAGGTCCCTGCTGGCATCCATGTGGCCCGTGTATGGCTTCATCAGCTAGGGGAGCAAGGGGTAGGCGGCATCCCTGAGGATCAGGACTGGCACCTGCATGTCCCCGATGGTGATGGTACGTCAGGGAAGAAGGCAGGAGTCCAGGGCGGAGTTGTGCAGGATCTGTGCATCATGCGCCTTCCCCAGCCAGTCCACATAAATGTTCTGGAAGATTCCACGGTGGTCCACAAGGGCCACGGAGTAGTACCCCTTGTGGTTGACAAAGTCCCTGGTACGGTGTTCTGCGGCTCGGATGGGGATGTGGTTGGCGTCCACAATGCCCCCACAGTTGGGGAAGCTGAGTCTGGCAAGGCCATTGAGGAGTTTGTGCAGGTTGCCCGGGGTTACGAGGTGGGCTAGCAGGACCCAGTTGATTGCCCTGCAGACCTGCATGACGGCGGTCCCTATGGTGGCCTTCCTGATGCCAAATTGCTGGCCACTGTGACGGCCACTCACTTGTCTACGGGCAGGGTGTGTTGGAGTCGGGTGTCCATGCACTGCAGAACTGGGGTGAGCTTGTGGACCAGCTGGAGGAAGGGCCGCTTGTTCATCCTAAAGTTCTGCAGCCACAGGTCATCATCCCAGGTGGTGAGGTCGATCCCCTTCCATCCGTCGCTGCTGGCCTCACGTGCCCAGAAGCGACGAGGCATGGAGCGCACTGCTGTGCGTGCGGCAGCTTGCTGGGGTAGCAAGGTGAGGGGTAGGCTGTCATCTTCCTCCACGCTGGCAGGTTGCCAGACAGGCCTGCTCCACAGCTGAAGAAGCCTTAGCACTAGCTGGCAGGTGTCGCACAAGCTGCCTGGCAAAGCGCAGGAGAAGAGGCTGGTCCATGACCTGCTCAGGCTTTGAGTTGCCAAGCACAATGGGAAGGGGCTGAGCTCACTTCCTCTTTTGAGGGAGTGGCCGGGGGATGGGAGACCTTCTCTGCTGCCTCACTTCCCACTTCTCACTTCCAACTCCCCCCCCCAGTCAACTTAAGAGTCTAGTGTAGACTCTCTAAGTCGATTTAATAAGGTCAACTTAAAATCGACTTTATAAAGTTGATTTCATTTTCTAAATGTAGACATAACCTAGGTGCTTACAAATTGTTTGTTTGATTATTTGTCCCAGAATCTTTCCAGGTATTGAAGTTAGGCTGATTGGTCTATGTTTCTCTGAGTCCTCATTGTTTCATTTTTAAAGATAGGTACAGTATTTGCTCTTTCCCAACCCTTTGGTACCTCTCCTGTCCTCCATGAGTTCTAGAACATAATTGCTAATACTGTAATTCTGAGATTGCTTCAGCTTGTTCCCTGTTCCATGGGGGTGAATTTCATCACATTCTGCACCACCTAAGTTACCTAAATATTCTTTAACCTTTCTTTCCTTATTCTGACTTGCATGTCTTCCACTTTGTTAATATTAATTATGTTGAGTATCTGGTCACTGTCAACTGTTTTAGTGAAGAATGAAGCAAAATAGGGATTAAACACATCCGCTTCTTGATGTCCTCAGTACTCTCTCCTTTTCCACCAAGTAGAGGACCTACTCTTTACTTTGTCTTTCTCTTACTCCTCATATATCGACGCCGCTACAGTGTTTAGGGTCTACCCCCGGGATGGTATTCATCGGGGGCTGCGTGCAGACCAGGGTCCTTTTGGCCGTAGAGTTTATAGCTCTACTTTTATCCGGTGACTGATTGGAGGCCCTTGCTATAACACAGGAGATTAGGAGGTATGAACAATAGAAGATGGAGCCAAGCCAGCCGGTAACCCAGACCAGCATCAGGGGGACCGAGTATTACTCATATGCTGGGAGAAGAGGGAATGCAAGGGGTGCAAAGGAAATTAACAGGAACAAGAGAAACAGTAAAAGGATCATGACGGTGATGAACAAAAGAGGTTTATTTTCATTTACCATGGTTACAAGTTTCCTATTAGAGAAAGCTTTCAAAGAGTTACAGATAACAGTGACAGACAGTAGTGAGGCAGTTTCAAAAAGCAGAAGTCTGTGTGTGGTGTCTATGCCTTTCTATGTTTCTTATGCTGTAATGCGGTTTCTTTGTTTCTTAGGCTGCAGCAAGTCTTAAAGGCAAAGATTATATGTGGGACTTAATGCCCAAGTTAAATGCTAAAGCTATTCTTATTACACTGCCGTTGCCCCTACCTTTAAAGGGGGCTGCAGTCTAACCAGCCTGTCCTCCCAGGCATGGGGTACTAAACTGCTTTGGTCCTTGCCCCAGAACCCAGGGTGCTAAATTCTTCCCGTTACTGCTCCATAGATCTATAGCTACCATGAACCAAAATTCACCGAGGTCTCTGTGTGCTTGTAACTAGTTACTCACCAAGCTCAACGCCAACGTGTCAGGTCCGTCACACCTAGGATCGTGGTCCGACCTTTCTGATCCGCTCCTTCATGCCAGTCCCGTCACCTGTCTGGATCGGGGGTGCTGACGCTTCTGCCCTGGCTACCGTGGTCCCCACTGGCCAGCGACCCAAGGGCAAGCCCAGAGATTGGGGCATCATGAGACCACAGAGCTTTATCGCTAACCCCCCTTCTATGGATGCGGGGCTGCTTATATAGGGATTCAATCCCTCCTGCCCCCACTTTTGTCTTAACACCTTTTTTGCAGACGTTTTCACACCTTATGCAGACGGGCCCCATGCGACCTAGTTTTTAGAGTTGCGGGCAGCCGAATTCTTGGTATAGAGACGCCGCGTTCCTGGTAAAGTGACAGCCGAGTTCTTGGCATAGATACAAGAGACTTGTTGCTGGGCAAAGAAGGCAGAGACCTTTGAAATTTGGTTCATGCTTGGGCCTATGCTCACCCTAAACTATCCTAACTCTATGCCTAAAGCTATAGCAAATACCCTTAATAAACCCCTATCCAAACCCACTTTCTACAATATATTTATAGAGTCTCTTTTCATTTCCCTTTGTTTCTCCTGCTAGGTGTACTTCAGTTTGTGCCTTAGCCTTTTGATTTTTGTCCCTACATGCTTGAGCTTTTTTGTACTCATCCTTAGCAATTCGTCTATATTTCCACTTTGTGTAAGATTCCTTTTTTTAATTTTCAGGTCATTAAAGACCCACATTGGCCTCTGACTATTGTTGCCTTTTACACGTTCCAGAGCAACATATAAATATTGAATTGATAAAGCAGCCAATAGCACATAGAGGCATCATTATCTTTATTGTATGCAGTTATCTATATCATATACAGAAACTGTGCATAATAAGAAGAGAGATAGATGTAAGAGTCAAACCTTACGTAATCAAAGCTTGCAGCTGGTGACACAAATGACAATCTGGTCCAAGTACTGGCTGGTTCAACCAATAACTCAAAAAATTCTCTGAGTTTCTTAAAGCCCACTTTTTATTTTTTTTTTGAAGTTCAGTGCCATTTTGCTGATCTCACTGCTTTCTTTCCTTAGAACTATGAAATATATATGAGTTCAGAATCACTTTCACCCAAGTTTCCTTCCACTTTCACACACTCAACCAATTCTTCCCAGTTAGTCCAAATTAAGTCTAAAATGGCTGCCCTGCTGGAAATGGGAAGTTGTCCCCAATACTTTCCAAGAACTTACTGGATATTCTATCATTATTTTTCCAGCATGTAATTGGGTAAAGTCCCCTATGAAAATGCATTCCTTTAAATTTAGCCCATGAGGCTTCTATTTTCAAAAGACTTGGATGTACACGAGAGGACTCTGGAACCAATTTACCAGTTTACCAATTTCCAATTACAAAATCTCTTCTATTGCTAGTGTAATCATCTCTAGAAATGGTTTAGCAATTGAAAATGTTATACAATTGCAATTATTGTAGGAAGAGAATAGAACCCTGGATGTCTAGGAGAAATGGTAGTGGTACGCTGCTAATAATATACAGCTGTCTAATTTGTCCTGGCTTGAAACCAACCCAATTTAATAATAATCAAGAGCAAAAGTGGTCAAAACACTTCCAATGAAATAAAACTGTGCATAAGTATCTGCTGTCCGCATAAAATATTGTTTTTCTTTTGTTAGAAAACCAAAATATTTTAGTTAGAAATATTTCAATTAGGAAATGCTGCCAAGGCGCCTAATGGAAATTGGTGTTTGGAAGCTGCATGTCCCCATTTTTTTAAAAGACTGTCATGTATTAAGATTAAATAACGATCAATAGGCATAACAGGCTTTAGAGTTCCCTTATTGGGCTTTATTCAGCATGTCTGGCAAAGCCTGCCAGCAGACACACAATTACCTAGCACTTAACAACCCTCCCATTTATCACTATGGCAACCCCCAATGGCCCCAGTAACCTGAGACACCACATAGAGCAGGTTCTTTGGCTATTCTAAATCACCTGTGATGGGGTTACCATATTTTGGGTTTCCAAAAAGAGGACGCTGCTGTGTGTGTGTGTGTGTGTGTTGGAAAGGGTACTATGGGAGGTGCTACAGAGGGGGTACTCACTGGAGGTGGGTGACAGTGTCACCCCCAGTCACACTGAGAGGATAATGGGTGGAAGCCCAGGATGCAGCGCCCACTGTCCGTCGGTGCCTCCCTGTAGAATCCCCTCCCCAGGGTGGGAAGACGGGGCCTGAGCGGGCAGGATCTGGCAGCTATGACTCACAGGGGAATCGACTGATCAGCTGTGGCTGCAGGTGGGAGGGGAGGATCATTTGGGAAGTCGACCAATCAGGTCTCTTTCTGAGCTGCCCCTTGTTTGATGTGCAAAAGCCTGGACATTTCCCAGTTTTTGAAAAATCTGCCCAGACAGAGAAAGGAAGCTGAAAAAAGAGGCTGTGTCCAGGAAACCCTGGACGTATGGTAACCCTAACTCATGGTTCACATCACCAGGGATTCCCATGTCATACTGTCTCTCTTTGTAAAAAAGGGAAACCACAATACAGCATGAGAAATGTAGGATGATCAGAGAACTTGGCCTAGAAAGCCGAATAGGAACATGAGGCACCTGAACTACAGCTCTCATGGGGCCCTGTGGCATTTCCAAATGGAAAAAAATCAGGTTTTTCTTTGAAAGTTTTGAGGGGAGGAAGGAGTTTTGTTTTGTTTTTTAGGTTAGCTTTTCCCCAAAGTGGTTTCCATAAAACTCCTCTTCTTGATTCATGTGAAATAATGAGCAGATTTAGTCCGGCTCCTGGTGACTAGGACTCCACACCCACCATCACGCAAGGTATTCCTCTGCAAGAGAGGTGGTGGTTTCAGAAGACATACAAGGAGAGATCAGTCTTGGCCCAGAGGCAGTATCTCTAACTCAAAGTTAGAACATTTTATTATTAATTCATATTCACCGAAGGGTTTTTAGATTTAATATGACAGTGCTGCAGCTCAGCCTGTCCTCTGGATAGCTAATTGTTAGACTTAAGGGTTGTCAATTTAATCCCTTTCGGGAGCAAGAAGTTAATGTACACAATTATTAACAGCAGTGAAATCTCTTTTGTTGCAGGTGCTACTTCAGGTGCCACTTCATTACCATTATTCACTGTACCTGGATCTCCTTTCATTTACACGGATGTGATTCGGTTGGTTTCAGTGCAATTACTCCTTATTTTACCTGGATGTAGGTGAAAGGAGAATTAGCCTCTGTATCTTGATTCAGGCTGTGTAACTCACCATGCAATCTACAACCTGCTAACGGAGCCTGCTGGTGAGCAGGTTATTGCTTGACTAACAAAGATGACTGAAACCGTTGCTCCCAGGCCTGTGTGTAATGAGTTGCTGTCACAATGTGTACCTTCGCGGGCAGCCTTGGCAGAGAAGCCACAGAGGTTGAACTAACTTCTTGCTCCTTGATGATGCTTTCATCCACTTGATGGATAAACGGAAGCAGGCACTTCTGCTGTCCATGCTGTTACTACCACATGGACAGATCAAATTTCTGTCTGTGGAGGGCTCCATTTGAGACTTTGCATATGTGCTACAGTTTCTCTTTAGAAAAAAGAGATCTTTTAAACAACCAAACAGACTACCTCTGAATATATGGGGGCATCTCTGGGTATATGAGGGAAGGGGTGGAATTTAGAGGCTGTTGATCTTTTTTAAAAAAGATGATGTAGTAGCAGCTGTTCAAGACCATGCAGGCTGGCTTCCCACGGGAGAAGAAATCAGTGATACTGAGTAAAGATATACCCTATGTGGAACTTATTTTGTTTAGGTACATATATCAGTCCTGAAATGAGATGATCAGATAACATAGAGGAAAATTTTCTTTCAGCCTGATATTAAATGCCATGTCCCCAGCTGCTTCAAGAATTGACCCCCAACCAGAAACCAAGACAGAGTGCTCCCACTCCTGCTGCCCTGCTCCCTCTGCCCAGAACCTTGCAGAACAAACTACAGTCTCCACTGCATGTCTTCTCATAGCTGAATATTTGCTCACATGCCAAGAAAAAAAACTAGATAGACTATGCCAGTTGTTTCCAACCTGTGGCCCGGAAGACAAAAGTGGCCATGGGGGCTTTCAAAGTGGCCTGTGGCTCTCCTCCTGCTGGCTGTGGAAGGGAGCCACAGCCGAAGGACCCAGGTGGAGCATGTTTTCGCTGGGCGAAAAGACTGGTGCTGGCTCCTTGGACTATCAGCACTCCCCTGATTGTAGCAGGGAACATGGTAGAGTGCTCTGCCTGAGTTCCTAGATGCTGAGGTCCCTGCTGAAGCCAGAGGAGCACTGATCTTCTGTCCCCCCATTGCCTAGGGATCCAGGTGGAGTGCACAGGGCTATAGGATGTGTGTAGTTTCCTCTGCTTCAGCTAGGGAGATAGGAAATCAGTGAGGAGGCAGACTCCCACTGCAGCCCGGCAGACTCCTTACATCTGGTTGCAATGGGAGGAGGGTAAGGGGGGAGGGGCTGCTTGTGGAGACAGGTAGTTCTTCAGGGTTGTAAAAAATGATATCTGTGGCCCTTGAGCCAAGACGGTTGGGAACCACTGTACTACACAGTGCAACCTGGTGACATCTTGCCAATCATTTATTATTTTGTGGGGAAAAAAAGTTTTAACCAGACCTAGCTGAATAATTGTTTCAATTTTTTTGAATAAGCTATTAAATATTAGCTCAAAATTCACTGAATAAATGCTTGAACACTTCCTCATGTAGTGCTAAAACTGCATGAATAATATTAGTGGATCATTTATTGAAAATATGTTTTGCAATTCATTGAATAAATTATTCAGCAAATATTTCTGACCTGCTCTTGCTCTGATAATAAAACAGAACCCTAATTTATTAGTAGGGCAAAGCAGCATTGCCGTTTCTGCAGATTTTGGTTGCTGCTTGATATCACCTGATATCTTTGGTAGTTTTGCACTTGATTAGTAAATTCCGGTATCCAAGACCAGAAATACTGATGCCATGCTAGAATTGCTGATGCCATGCTAGAATTGCTGTAGCAATGAGTGCTCAGGGCTGAGATGATAAAAAGGTGCAATGTATTTGAACACTCAGTGATGCATTACTCACTCCGTTATGGTGCTAGTTAGCATGGACAGTTCAACTGAACAAGAAAAACCACCGTGTCTTTTGAATTTCTCTCTTCCTTTTTCTCCTTCCTCATTAAACATTCTGAATATATAGAGCTAGAGGAACAATTCCACTGATAGGTTTTTGCCACAAATACAATCTTAAAACCATTTTGTTAAATTTAAGTTGACACGACTCTTTCTGACTTCCCCAAATGAGAACCCATAGGAGCCTCATTGTAGCCAGCTCCATCCATAGCTTTTTAACATATTGTGTCTCACTATAAAGAAGTGTGTGCACAGTTGGAGACAGCTTTTAAGGTCCTCTGGTGGAACGACTGGGAACCAGATAGTTCACTAAGAGGATTAAAGTAATGAGTGCACAATCAATGTCAGAGTCAGAGAAGAGATGCTCTAACTTCCCCTGCTGAGAAACAAATGATGGCACAGGATGCACTTGATACCTCTTTAGGTTCTTTATTACAGAAGTAGGAAGGGGAAAAGCACATTTGAGACTTGCTGCTGTACATCAGATGTCTTCACTAACCTAGACTTCACAATGTGACTGATTTTTTTAAAAAGCTATTTAGTTCTTTTCTTCCTCCAGCACATTGTGAAGTGAGTCTGTTGAGAAGAGAAGACAGGGAATAGCTATGAGATTCGGGAACTTGAATACTTGCTCTCATAACTCTGATCTGCATCAGGCAATTAGGTTGAAATAACTACCTTGTTCAGGCTGCAAAAAATCCAAACCCTGAATTGCACCGCTAAACTGACCCAGACCCCACTGTACACAGTGGCAGGGGATGGGGGGAGTTCTTCCATTAAACTAGCTGCTACCTCTCAGGGTGGTGAATTACCTACACAATGGTCTCCAACCTGTTGCCAGCACTTGGCGAAATGCTCATAGGTTTCAAAGTAGATTGCAATCTACTGGTTGGGGACCACTGACAGAAACCCTCCTGTTGATGTAGGTGGTGTCTTTACAGATGGGCTACAGCAGTGCAGTGTAGATAAGTTCTTCATATTCAAATACTTATAACTTTATCCAAAACCTCTGAAATGTATGGGAGATTTTCCATGGACTTTAGATCAGGCCTTTCATCAAAAGCATACCTTTAAGGGACTGTTGTCTGTCTCCTTTTCTCCAATTTCATTTGTGAAAACATGCAGAGTTTTATAAATACCTGTTATTTTACACACTGTTAATTTCGGGCCCAACCTACTTGAAAGTGGGTAATATTTTCAAAAGCTCCTAAATCACATAGGAACTAAATCGCATTGACTTTCTGTGGGCTTTTGGCTTCTAAGTCACATTGGCACTTTTGTGGCTCTGAAGTTTTGGGCATAATGATGTAAAGAATATAGTACTTGGTAATATTTTCACCTAAACAATATTGATGAACTATAATTTCTTCCTAAGGATTCTGGCTTCAGTGGGACTATTTATGTACTGAAAATCAGGCTCTCTCTCATTTGAAGTCTGTGAGTGTTCTTGGGAGCAAAGCAAGGGCTTAAAGTCTATGGTATGGTATGGAGTGCCACCAGTGACTGACTCCCTGAGTACAAATTGTAATTAAATAGAATTAATAAGCTGGTCATTCTATGGAGTTTATTGCATTCTTGTCATTTAGCACTGACTGGACAGTTCAGTTATTCCTTTACATAAGAGATATCTTCTCTACATAGCAATTCAGTTTAGTCCACTATATTTTATATTCCTTATATTATAAGGAATTACTAGATGAAAGGAAAAAATCCATTTAGCTATGATAGTTAATATTTCTCTATAGATATAATGCCTTGTAATGTAGCACCATTCAACACATTGTTCCTTGCTACAGTGCAATGGAATGATGGTGAAACATGAATGGCACTGGTCTGCAGCTCTAGGTCGCTGGTTTAGATCCGGCATTAGCAGGGACAACAGGTTTGTTACAGGAGTGGGTGGGTGAGGTTCTGTGGCTGCGTTCTGCAGGAGGTCAGACTAGACCTTAGAGTCTATGAGTCGATGCATCTATAATACACAGGTTGATTGCTAACCTATGTAAAGTGAGTGGACCATCTCAGACCAATTTCTAATACAGAAGTATTCCTATCACCATTACCACTACCAGCACATTTGACACCTTTATGTTGCAGACAGATCAAGTTGCAGCAAGATCAAGAACTGGGAAAGGAGACTAAATTAACATAGCGTAATTGATTCGACTTCAGGTTGTCACTGGAATGTTGTGGTACACTGCTCCCCTAAATGTGTGCTAGCATGCTGGTTGTTCTGAACTGTCCAGTCAGTGCTAAATGACAAGAATGCAATAAACTCCATAGAATGACCAGCTTATTAATTCTATTTAATTACAATTTGTACTTTTCCAATCAAAATTATATATAAAAACTGCTTTATATAAGTGCTGTGCCCGTATGGAAACTTTTTGCAGTGGAAATTTTTTTTTACAGCCAGCTATTAATCTTGAAATGTGAAGGGGAAAGATATAATCCTCTGTAGAAGAAACTATAAAATAGTGCACTGAGACATCCCAGAAAAAAAGTAACATGAGATCAAAG
This sequence comes from Pelusios castaneus, assembly GCA_007922175.1. Taxonomy (NCBI): domain Eukaryota; kingdom Metazoa; phylum Chordata; order Testudines; family Pelomedusidae; genus Pelusios; species Pelusios castaneus. Next base: position 17,312,022 of record ML685786.1, read on the forward strand.
TAAATTGCAGCAATTCATCTTGTACTCTTTAAACTGCTATGCTGCAGCTGAGATGAAAAACTCTATCCTTTTCTCTCAGCCCACTAGACTGCCCATTCAAATGGTAAGAAGCTGTTCTGATCATGAAGCAATTGTTAAGCACCTGATTTTTTAAAATATAATTAATGACATTGGCTGAACTTTTTTATAAATGTTGTTCTCCTGTTTGGCCTTGCTCATATTTCTTTTCAAAAGTACATAATTTAACATCTGTTTCATGTGACACACGAGACTTTGATTGTTAAAATTAAATATACACAAATTTATGAACATCTTCCTTTTAAATATACAGCACGGTGTCTTCATTAATGTAGCTTTAAAGCCAAGGTTATTACAAAAATTTTACTTATCAGGCAATAAAACAATAATATTCACCACCTAGTGTTTTTGAAGCACACAGCAGGGTACATATACATGTTTACTTTTGTGAGTGAATAACAACTTACTTCACTTAAATATTATATGGGAAGGTGTTAATGCTGATTAATGTATTAACCACTTTTCAGTCTAAACAGAAATTAAACGTCCTCTGCAGTGATAGCTGAAACAAGAGAAAGCTACCGCCAAGGGCAGTCAGGTTCATAGCAACGCTGAGCAGAAACTAAACTGTATGAGCCCGGGGCTTTCCCTGGGGTTGGCAGTAAAGGATTTGATTGGCTGCACCTGTGAATATGCAAAGCAGAAAGCAAGAGATACAGATGTGAGCAAGAAGGAGCAGACATAGTTCATTGGGGCACAGTACTTTCTGGGAAGGCCGGCTTGAATTGCTTAGCATGGAAACTGCCTGTCTGCCACCTGTCTGTTGCTACTGTATTCTGGGAAGCAGGGCTTCGGTGCAATCCTGTTTATGTACAAAAAAGATACACAAGGAAATAGCTGAGTCATAGAAATTTCTCCTTCCAGTGGAAACCTCCTGGCAATGCCCCAAACAGTGGCTAGCCACTCAGGCTAAAAGGAAGGCAGCAATATGTATTCTGTGTAGTGCACAATCTTTATCATATTCCCATTTAACTGAGATTTGATTATGGCCCCAGGGCTGTACTGTGGTTTTCTGATAACTCACTGATCCTTCACTTGCCACATGTGGCACCATGTGCCGTGGCTTTGATTGTGCTCTGGGTCCCTTGATTACAGAGCATAGTTTGGTTGGCCAGCAGAAGTATCGGGGGGGGGGGGGGGAGGGGGAGGGAGGCTTCCAAAGCCAAAAAATCCATCTCTGTTCCAGAGCTGTTTTGTGTTGGATGAGGTTTTCATGACACTCCAGCCCCCAAATGCCATGTCTGATGGCACAGCTAGCCCTGGGAAAGTTAATTGACATGGCTTCGGTTATCTGTGGGGTCCTTCAGTCCCAGATTGCAGTCTGTAAACCAAAGCTCACCTAGCCCTAAGAATATGGGACTCTTAAAGTGTACACTCCAGCCCCATGGGCCTCAAACCTGATGCACTCACTTCTGTAGTTATTTAAACTCTCTACTATCTGTAGGCTCAGGTTACTCCTCAGGCCTTTGAATATACATGTGTGAGTGCAAGATAAAGCAGTGATGAGAAGGGCTGTGAATTTAGCAAGGTACTTTTAAGTATTCACAAAATTTTAAGCATTTTTGTTGATAGGCTTACATCTAGTCACATGCTTAAATACTTTGCTGAATGAGGCCAGACAACTGAAAGCTCAGAGGAACCTAATACTGCTCTGAGTGGGATTGTTGGATTTGGCAATATTGTGTTTGTTTATTACTGCTAATCTTGATCAGTTTTGGGATTAATATTTAAGGTCATCTGTCAGAATAGCCTTCTTTGCTGTTAATACAAAATTATTGAGAGGTAACATATGAGTAGTAAATTTTAATGTATTTAGTTGTATTAAATTGTAATACTTTATGGCTAGACTTAATGTCAATATAACGTTCATACAGTCCCCAGCTGAATATTCTCTATTTAAATGTCGTTTCTAGGAACCTAAAGGCAAGGGAGCATAATTACAATTTTGAAGACTTAAAAATAAACATCAAAAAGTTCAAGTGAAATAATATCACTCAATCAAAGATACAACATATGTCTAATGAGGAAACACAATAAAAATGGTATTACTGTTACGCAGAGGATAACGGGGCGAGCCACTGGATGTATGTATTGACAATAAAGAGGAGTTGGATGTATTTTAAGACTATCTTCAGCACATACAGAAAACTGCTTCCCCATTTATTGGTAAAGTAATAACCAGTAATAATATTGGTAACGTATTAAAATAAAACAAACAAGGGCTATGTCTATAGTTGCAAGTTAGGTCAACTTAAGGAGGCTTAAGACGACCTAACTTAGTCCCTGTCCACACCAGGCTTTCATTAAGTCAACTTAAGAAATTCCTTAAGTTGACTTAATGAAAGCTTAGGTCGACTTAATAAGAACCGCCGGTTAGGTTGACCTGACCTTTAAGTCAACTCCTTAGGTCGACCTAAGCACAGTGTGGACAATTAAGTCCACTTTATTAGGTCGACCTAAGGGCAGTTAGGTCGACTTACTAAGTCCCCTTGCAGGGAAACCACTTTGTTAAGTTGACCTAATAGGGTGGACTTTAGGTCGACTTAAAGTCGACCTTATTAGGTCAATTTAACAAAGTCAACCTAACTTTTTGTAGTGTAGACATAGCCAAGGAGTCCTGTGGTACTTCGAAACACTAACAAATTTATTTAGTCTTTAAAAGTGCCACAGGACTCCTTGTTTGTTTTGCTGAACTAGATTAACACAGCTACTCCCGTGGAACTCATCAGCATTAAAATAAATACTTTTGTAAATCCCAAAGAGAGTCCTGAGACATAAAGTACCTATTAGCAGGTAAATTCTTACAGCAGTTGCTTTAGCGAAGTCCCTTCTCTTTTCCAGTCCATGTAGATCCCATCCTTCCGTATATACGTACTATGCTTGTTTTGCTATTTCTCAAATCTTATAGCAACTCTGAGATTTTGATTTTACTGCAGACAAGTTCTACGAATTTACATGTCCTGCAAAACTTATTCTATATTTTAAACCAACTGCACTGAAAATGTTACTCCTTGCATGCATTCCAGTAAAATTAGATTTTTATTAAAATAAGGTTAGTTTACCAAATATGTCCCAAAGATTCCTTTACAGTGTCAGCCTTTGAAGACGGAGGGAAGAAAAAGTGTTCTTTGATTGGACAGGATATGGAAGCATTCTTTTTTAAAAGCAGTTGACTTCTGAATATGTATTTATCTCCTGAGTTAAATTGCTACACGGCAATAGCGCATGCTGTTATCTAAACTTTAATCAGTCTGTTTCCTCTCTGTTCACATTAGGTCATGGTAACAGATCCCGTTCTCCTCTCTCCAGTGACAGACACACTGATTAGTATAGGGATGAACTAGCCTGCTCATATAAAAAGCATACTACAAATCCTAGTCCCCATCACATTCTTTAGTGGAATTAGTAAACTTACTGATATCGTTGGAGCATATTCCAGTTAATGAACACTTTTTTGTCCGGCACTGGATTGTAATACAAATGGAAATCAATCAGAATTATTAAATAACAACCACTATCAAAGATTATAAAACCCAATTCTATAAAGCTATTGGACTGTGTTAATACTCGTTATTAAATCTGGAGTCATTAAGTAGATTAGAACACACTTCTGTATATTGATATGTCATTGTTTTCATCCAGATATGTTACTGGTTTGGTAAATGACCTTTTGTGTGGCGACAAGTAGCGAAATGATCTCTGTTGTCTAATCACTTCCTCTATAAGTGGCCAGCTGCAGGACTTTAAATGTCCCATGCCCAGTAGGAGAATACAAGGCAGTCTTCCGTCTCAATTTCCATGCAATTTCTGCCTGGAAATTGAGGAGGAAGATTCACACTTGTATGCAGGACTATGATTGCAGTGTTGGAAGGTCAAGACTACTAGACTTATCAGCTTGTTAGAAATTTCAGCATCCTTCTGTGACCTTTGAGCTGAAGTCTTTCTTTGGTTCTACAGTAAGTGTACAAAAATATAATGAGGATACATTTAAAGTACTGAGCAATATTTATGTTCAGTCAGTTACTAGCTACCCAAATTTTAAATAACAGTACTCTGCTTTTTATATAGGAAGCAATCTTTTCACAGGGCTTTTAGTGGTAGAAAGGTGATCATAGCCAGTCAACCTCCTGCAATTGATAAGTGTTCTAATAGATAGAATTATTTCTAGCCAACAGATGAAAAATGTCATTAATGTCTAGTAAACTCTTGCTCCATTTTAAAGGAATTGTGGCTTTGTTTTTCATCTAGGTTATTAACGAGACTTTAGTTTACCTCAGTCACTTCAAGCTTGCTTAATTTTCTTTTTTGTATCTGCTGTATTGGAGTTGGATTTTATTTAAGCAGGAGTTTAGTCTAAGTGGTTCCCTGCCTTTTTGAGTGAAAGGCTCCAGTTAACACATGCCCCCTGGCCTCACTTCCCTCACCGGCAATAAACACACATAACCCTATAAACTCATATGATGATGATAATAATACTAAATTATATTGATAATAAATTACTTCTTCCTGAGTATGAAATTAAGCCTTCCCTGGTGCAGCCACCGCTGCATGCACATTATGGCCCTGCCTCTTCTCATCCCTCATGGACTGAAAATAATGGAGGCAGGCCTGCTGGATTGGTGAATGCTACACTGGCCAGCCGACCTTTTGCAGATAAATGCATGCATGGTGCTTAAAATGCTTCGTACAAGAAGTCTGACCAATGTGAATTACTTCTGTACTGTTTTGTCTCAGTCAGTGCGTTGGTTTTAAGATCATCTGTTTTAAAAAACTTGTTTTTTTAATATTATTTTTCAATCAAGACTAAAAACAGATCAAATCAACACAGCAGCTTTTCAGTGGGGTGTGGGTTTTTCAAACCAGTGTAGGGCAGGTTTTCAGGCTCCTGCCCTAACACCTGTACCACAGAGCCAGATTATTTGGAGGATTTATGCTGGGTGCGGGTTACCATTAAATCCTAGAAACATTACCCCATTTGCTGGCGAAAGGTGGGAATACAGAGAGACAAAGAGACAGACAGACAAAGCGGTTACTATAAAGGTCATCTAATAATTACAAATCTATAATTACCAGGCCACATGCATCCCAGGTGTTATTCCATGGACGTCACAAGGTGCATGCATGTAGCCCCAATCCATTGATGCCATCGGCATGCGGGGGGGAGTTCAACCTAACATACGTAAGATTATCTCTTTATGTTCTTCACTTTCCCAGTAACTCGGGGATGTTGAGAGCAGAATCCTGCCTTGCCTGGACCAATATAAATTAGCTTTGCACACGTGCAGTAAGCTGTGACAGATGGGAAAGGAGACATCCTCACAGCAACTTGACACTGGCCAGCACAGTGGCTGTTCCTGCTATAGAACAGGAGCTGTATACACTCAGGGGTAATGTGTGCTATCATTTTTGGATCTTTAGTGACAGACTTACAGGCCGCTGACCCCGACCTATATCACTTGCTCACCTCTTGAGGTAGTATGGAGTAAAGTAACTGCATGTGGAAGACTCTGTCCATCTTCTTTGTGGATTCAGACCTATGTTAGGTTAGCCACATTCTGGGCGTGAAGATTGCAGCATTTGACCTTGAAGAAATTATAAACTATAGTCACTTTGCAGCCCTTCTGTCATCTGCCAGGGATAGTGGCCACTCATTTTAGTTTGTGCTGCCTATACCACCTTAGTTCTTGGGGAAATATGCCTGTCAAAACATCAGGAGTTGTCACTTATGTATTTTTATTTAATAACTAGCATATCCTCACAAGAACCCAGCAGTGTGTTGCTATTATGACTTCTTAGAGCTCGGCACTAAGTTCTCAAAAAGATGGATCCTTACAATATATGGATAACGGTTATGGTAGAATAGTATGGATGTGACAGTGCTCTGACAGCCTTTGGCTGATGTATGCATTCCACAATGCTAGGGAGGTTCTGTCAGAGTGCTCTGCAGCGGGGATTCTTGACAATAATTATCATAAATACAAGTATCTTTCTCAAAGAACATTAGTGTATTAGTGTTCAAATGGCAATTGCAAAGATGGCTTAGTGAGAACATTAACAAAAGCGGCTTATTGACAGTACTAATGTTGGTGAAAACAATGCTGTGTTTGCCTTCAGGGGTTCACACCAAGAAATACATGGATTGAATGAGCATGAATTTTTAAGCACTGAAATGTTTTGGTTTAATATTAACTTATGTTGCACTCATCCATAGTTATATGTTCTCCTAAGGCACCAAAACCACCTACATGATGACCAGCTCTTGAAATCAGCTCCATTGATAGCTATATTTTTCATTTTGATGTTGATGTACAAAAGCAGTCAGAAAGAGCTCTAGCTTGGCATGGACAGACTGAGTACCTTCTGCAATGGGTTCTGTGCCTTCAGCTAGAACCATTGGCTATGTCTACACTTGTTAAGCTAAGTCAACTCTGTTAAGTCGACTTAACAAGGTCGACATTAAGTTGACAAAGTCGACCTTGTTAAGTTGCCTTAACAGAGCGTCTACACTTGAAGTCGACCTTGTTAAGTTGACTTATTAGAGCCTCCAGTGTAGACATACCCATCTACACTGGCTTTAAGTCGATTTAATAAGATCGACTTAAGCCTTAAGTCAACCTTCAGAGGTGGTGTTATTAAGTCGACATAAGGAAGCACTTAAGTTGACTTAACAAGCGCCCAGGGTGGACGCAGAGTTCTGTAGGTTGACTTAAGTGGCCTTATGTCGACCTAGGCCACCAGCGTAGACACACCCATTATGTGCACTAAATACCTGACAGTGAACTGAGAGAGAATGAAACTTGAAATGTTGATGAATAAAAAGTTTATGAATGTGTTTGGTAAAATCTAGCCTTTGGCAAAAATGGAGTTCTCTAGGTGGAGTGGCGCTAGTTTAAAGTGTTGCTTGTGTTTCCTCCATCTCAAGCCTGATATCCCATAAGTAAAAAAGCAGTGTATTTTTAACATGGTTAGCTAAGGCCTCTGTTTCTATGTGGTGGGCCTGTTTCCCTTTGTTTAGACTTCCAAATCAAATTTCCTTAATTTGGTCCAAGAAAAAATATTGTTTCTGATTGTTAGCCCAGGAATTGACATGGTGGTATGAAAATCCATCAGGAGGTTTCCTCCTCCCATCCCCCGCATACAAAATCTTGCCCTCCTTCATGCCTGAGTGGTCCCAATGCCTTCTCTTGAGTTGCAGAGGAGCCCTTAACGTAAGGCAGAATTTTGTATCACTTGAGAAACTTAGTTAATAATTCTGCTGATGCACAAGGAGCGGAATAACCCAGCTCATTCTTTCATGGTTGTGGCTGGTTCTTCAAGTTTAGGAATGGAAAAATTTATAAGTTTTTCCTTTTTAATGTAGAGATGGTCTTTTAAAGGTGCAATTTTTATGTTAGTGGTCACTTTCAGAATAGAATTCCTCTCAGCATTTGTCTTATCCTCCAATACTTACCTTTGGGTCCTTTTAAATGCTACAGCCTTTCTGCACCCAATCGCCCTCCCACTCTTCCTTCTTCAAATTCCACGTCTTGCAATTAGCCTTTCTTTCGGCAACCTCGGCTCCTGGCTCCTTCCCCTGTACTTTGATCATGTTAAAATTCAAACATCTAAAAGAAACTCTGAACCACCACAGAACTATGTTGTTAATAATGGGAACTAGTCAAATAATGCTCTTCAATCCATGGTTTGCCATCACTCATAAACAGGGTCTTTACCTTGCTTATACAGTATGTAAACTATCATGCATGCCACTGGCATTAAATTAAAAATGTAGTAACATCTTGTACTATTAATATTCCATCTGTTACAAAAAAATACAAGGTCAGACAATATTTGACCAAGAGAGCTAAAGGTGAGCAGGGGGGAAAAGGGAAGTGTGACTTAACAAATACACATTTTCAAACGTATAAAAGCTTTGAAAAAAATTTTTGGGAGGAGGTCAGGGGCAAAGGAAGAGGGGTTTACTTAAATTAGAACGAAAAAGAGAAATTGGCAGTGCAGAACCAACTGCTTTGCCAAAACGAGAGTCCTGTGGCACCTTTAAAGACTGACAAATTTCTTTGGGCATAAGCTTTTGTGGTCTCAAACCCTTTTCATCAGATGCATCTGATGAAGTGGGTTGAAGCCCACAAAAGCTTATGCCCGAAGAATTTTGTTAGTCTTTAAGGTGCCACAGGACTCTCATTTTTGCTCCCCCTCTGGAAATTGCTTTGCCAAAGCTATTCTGAGCTATCCGTCAGCACCCAGACCAATAGTCTCTCCTTCAGAGTCCTTTGAATTAGGCAGAATTAAATTTCTTTCACAGGTTATTCAGATGGTTTTTAACCTGAATTTTCTACACACAATAAAATTCTTCAGAGGTCACCTTACACTTTTTGCTGCTTTCAGGAAACTAAAATGAACAGTGTCATTTGATTATATGTTTTCCCACCTACAGTGAGTCCAGGGGCCATAGAATGCATGAGAACTCAATTATTCTTTCATTTCATCAGCAATTTGAGGGGTTTTTTTTATGCCATCTCACTCCAAACCCACTTATACAATGAAGCGAGTTACAATTATCAGCCCGGTTGGAGATACATATATCTCCATAATATCAAAAGCTTGTTTTTTTGAATGATCATTAGTATGTCTCCACGGGTGGACTGCTTCATAACTTAACGCAGTAGGAAGTATTTTTCTGTACATAAACAAGATCAGACACTGTGACCATAAGGACCTCTGCCATTTCCAATTAGTGAAGACATCAGTATTAATACTGAATTAGCTAATTATGCCTGGCAAAGTAAATGAATCCAACAAAACCTGTCTTTTTTTTGTTGGTAGAAACTGATTAAAAAACCCAACAAACTGCGTTGGTGGTTATAGTCAGGTCCAGCAACACAGCTGTGGTTAAGAATCTACCAGCAGATGGATTGTAAAGTTCTGCTCTTGCATGTCAGTCCACTCAGACCAGTAGACCTGAAGCAGAAGTTTGGCTCCTTGGTTTTTTTCAGGGGTATGGTTGGATGAATATTCTTTCCCCAGCAAACAGTAAAAGCACTAAAACCTAGTCACTATTTTTGTCAAATCTGGCAAATAGTATTGACAAAAAAAAAGGGGGGGGGGGATTTTTAAGTCAAAGCCATTCATTATGCAAAAACAATGAGAGTCCTGTGGCACCTAATAGACTAACAGGTTTCTTTAGCATAAGCTTTTGTGGGCTATAACTCACTTCGTCAGATGCATTGTTGTTTTTGCTGTACACAGACTAACACAGCTACCCCTCTGGAAATTCCAGTCATTATGGCTATGTCTACACTTGCAAGTTAGTTCAAATTAAGGAAGCTTCTTTAATTTGAACTAATAAATTTGACTATATAGTTCAAATTAACGGTTAATTTGAACTAGTTAGTTCGAACTAATCCAATGTGGCCATGTTAGTTAGAACTAAGTGCTTAGTTCAAACTAATTGGCAGAATGACCTTCCACCCAGGGTTCCTGGCTCCAGGAAGAGCCTGCCCTGGGCTACCATAGAAAGGACATCTCCCGGGCCCTGACGGAGAGGGGGCACATCCGTGACACGGAGCAGGTCTCGGTGAAAATCAAGGACCTCTGCCAGCACTACACCAAGGCCCAGGCGGAGAGCCTGCACCCGGGGGCAGCTCCCCCCACCAGCTGCCCCTATTACCAGGAGCTCCATGAGTTCCTGGGGGGGGGGGAGGAGAGGGCACTGGCCTGCCAGCCCGTACCCTCGATTCCTCCAAGCCCCCCTCCCCGGGAGCTGACCAGGAAGAGGGCTTGGTGGAGGAGGACATCAAGCTGGAGCCAGGTGACACCAGCTGATGCCGGCGCTGCCCAGAAGGCAGAAGATCTGGGCGAGGGGAGGCACTCCCCCGGGGGCGGGGGAGGGTTTTGTTTCAAAAACCTATTCTTAAAAAGTGCTTGGAGATTAAAGAAAAGCTATGTAAAGCAACTTTAAAATGTACTTAAATATAGGTAATAAGTACAGCATAATAAATAGAGTGCTTCAAAATACTTATGTTCCTACATACACGGGGACTGAAACACCCCAAAACAATGAAAAAATCCTCAAAAAATATTTTGAATCAAACAAAGCATTTAATTCAAAATTTTTTTTAAAGTAGCAGTTACTTCTCCTGCGTGGGTGGGATAACTGGAGATTTGTTGCTGAGCCAAGTGCTGTAAAGCAGGATAGGCAGCCGTCGTCCCCTGTAGATGTCCTGCAGGCAGAACAGGCCCGTTTTAGCTTAGAAAATTTTACCGCTAAACATCACTGCAGCATTTGGCTGATACTGAGCACATGATGTTCGTTCCATTTTTAACAACCATGCAACTGCCTAACAGTTTTTTTTTTTTTTTTTTAAGGTAGCCGTGTGGGTCGCTGGGGAGGGAGATGAAATAGGCTGGGGTAGCACGCTGGGATTTCAGCCTCAGGAGACCTTTTCAAAGATAAGCAAAGACCAGAAAGTGAACACCTGATAGGCGAACACAAGTTGAAAGAAGACACAAACACTGGCTCTTGAATCGTGTATTTATTTGACTTCAGTGTACTGTCATGAATGGAGCTCAAAGATGCTTTATTAATAAGACTTGAAAGCTCTGATTTATACAGTATTTTTCTCATGGTAAACTGTATGATTAATGTACAATTCTGAAGTTACTTATTTTTCACTCAATCATGAAAATTAATCTATAAACTAAACTAAAACCTCTGGAACATTAGATCAATTCAAATAAAGTATAACTAAACTATAGACCATTTTTTAACAAGCAGCTAGAGCTCGAAGGAAAAAACAATTTTGCAGTATAGTGAAACTCTTTAATGAGAAGACAATTGACAATTTATAGCAGAATCACTCTTAAAAAGCAAATGTGTAGGAACCATTTATACAATAAGACATTATGTTGAAATAAATTTGAGTTGTATTTGTATTGTTAAAATGGTCCTACATAAACACTTTCATGCTTTATATTTCTGCTTATATGCATCAACATTTATAAAAATCATAAATCCTAAAATGTTTAAAACACCGTAGACTCTCATCACTTCGCTTCATCTCAAATCACTCATGGCTCTCCTAAATTTCATCCACACAATTAACTGGCCCACCTTATTAAACCCCCCACCCGCCCCATTCCACTTTATGGTCAGGGCTGGATCAAGACCTGGGGGGGGGCATGGGGCTGCTGGGGCCCCGACCATACTGTGGGGGGGGGGGGTGAATTCAGGGGCTCCAGGGCCCCAACCAGCACATTGCTGTGGGCAGGGTGGGGGGGTGTTTGGGGGGGGCGCAAGCTGGCAGTGCTGCTGGAGAGGGTCAGGCCAGAGCCCGCAGTACTCCTGCCTTGCCCCCAGGCTGGCTGGTGAGCTGACCAGGCTGACGGTGAGTGACATGGCCCTCCTTACCCCCCCTCCCCCCCCCCGGCTTTAGGCTGGGACCAGAGACTGCAGCCCCTAAAGCTCCTGCCTTAATCCAACCCTGTTTATGGTACCAGACCAACAGAACCACCCCGTTCATATCTCACCCTCACTTCTTTCCAACGAGCGCCTACAGCCTGAACTGACATATTTAAAAGATTTAAGTACAGTGAAATACTCTTCCTTCCGCGACAAACTGTGAGAGGATCACCTCTCTAATGGAAAGGAGAAAAAAACCCCTAAACGTATTTGGGACCAGTGTTAAAAGATATTGACGTGCCTAAAGCAGTTATTCCCAACCTGTGGCCCAGGGGCCAATAGTGGTCCATGGGGGTCTTTCAAGGTGGCCTGCCACTCCTCTCCCATTTCTGCCTGAGGACTCAGGTAGAACATGTTGCCACATGGCTAAAAGATAAGTGCAGGATTCTTGCTGCAGCCACGGGGTCGGGAGATCAGGACTCCCCTCCCCCTGGTTGTAGCAGAGAGCGTGACAAGGCGCAAAGCAGAAAACTGCATGGATCCTCAGGGATCGACACAGCGGAATCGATTGAACGGACAGTGTAGACCCGCTCAATCGATCCCGGCCATGCTCTCCGGTCGATGCACTTACTCCACCCTCCCAAGTGGAGTACGCTGCGTCGACAGAAGAGCCCTGCTGGTCGACCCAGCCCCGTCAAGGCAGCGTGGTAAGCAGTATAGATTAGGCCTGGGTCTCAGTGCTGGTGTATCTACAGATGCTGAGAGGAAAGGAAGCACTGATCTTACGGCTTCTGACGGCAGAAGGGAGTCGCTGTCTAGTGACCCAGGTGGAGTGCATGGGGCTACGGGATGCGTGCAGTTTCCTGGCTGCAGCTGGGGGACAGGAGATCAGTGAGGAGGGAGGAGCGCCCTTGCTGAATTCCTTCTGTCTGAATGCAGTGGGGAGACAGGGAGGGAGGGCTGCTGATGGAGGCTGGCCCTTGAGCCACGTAGGTTGGGAACCTCAAGGCAGAGCTAGGTGCTAAGTACTATTGAAATCAATGGAAGTTAGGCACATAGGTGCTTTTAAAAAAAAAATCACACCTAAATACTTTATAAATCTGGCTCTTAGCCTTGGTGCAGGACTTCTGCTACCAACTCTGAGGTGGCTTCTTGAAAGCCAGGCTATTAAAACAATATCCAACTGAGTAAGGCACTTTGAGGAGCAATACCTTTCTTAAATTATAAAACCACATATTTCATGGATCGTGTGTGTAAACTGATAGATATCTGCTGAGGTAATTACAGATGTGTGGGAGGCAAGCATCTACATTTGGCTGACTTGTATATTTGTAAAAATATTTTATTGTGTTAAGCACATCTTTGACATTTCAACCAAATTAATGCTTGTGCTCTCAGTAACCAGAGCAGTCCTGACAAATGTCAAACTCCCTCAATCTACCTAAGACCTAGGGTGGAGCATCTCCCTGGAAAAGTTGACACAGCCAAAATTTAAGTAACAAACAACATACAACAGTCTTACTGAAACTTCACCGAAACTAACTCAGGACACTGAAGGCCACTTCTCTCACATTTCTAAATATTTCTATCTCATAGAAATGTAACTTCCTTAAGTACAAGAGAAACTATATTCCTATCTCTACAGCATTGTGTGTGTTCTTCAGTTTTGAGATGGTAAAACTGTTATAGTGCTCTCACTATATCAATGTAGCATATATTATGAGTTGATCACTTAAAAACCAGCTTTTTAAAAGTACATGCTAAATATACTGCAAACTTAGTACAGCATAAATAAACTGTTTGCTGCCAGGAAGTAAATCAATATACTTGTCCCAAAATCAGGTCCTATGCACCACACAAATTTGCAACTTAATTTATTACTACTGTTTTACACGTAACGTTATCTTATTTAGTTGGACTTGCTACATTGACCAAGAATCTCTCTCAGGGTCTTTCAGTGGACTTTATATTGCACCTAACAAATCTGTTAAACTACAACTCAGGCTAAAATAAGAAAACTGACATATTATATAGTTTTTCTTTAAATAGGCAGTTTTTGAGCTTCGTAACCTAAAGTTTGGTAGAACTGGAAATCATAAATCGGTTTGTCTAGGAGTCAGCTAACTGATTTAGCTGTCTGAAGAGGATATGCTCAATAGGAAACTCTCAATAGTGAATTTAATTGGGGTTAAATGCCAAAAGGCAACTGTAAAATGACTTGTCTATATTAAGTTTCTCTTTATGGCTTTATATTTGCTTACTTTACAGATGTTTCTAACTTCCACTGCTGCAGACCCCAACAGAGAGTCTTGGGTCTCTTACAGCACACACAGTAGTGATGTGTTAGGCAGAAGAGAATCCAGTTTGCTCTCAGATTGCTTTACTGGTTCTGACGACTTAATAGAAGCAAATGTTTGGGATGGGGAATGACAGTATGAATGAAACAGAAACATGGTCTCATTTTAAACTCATTGAAGTCAATGAAAATCTTCCCTCTGACTTCAAAAGGGCTTTGGATTAGCCCATACTGAATACAAACATGTCACATTTACCCTCTCACTTTCTGGAGGATCTCCAAGAGCTTAGTACAGAATATTAAGTATGGTGGTTTTGAGATGCGTCGTCCTGACCATCAAACCAGAACAGACTAGTGGGCTTGAGCTGAAGAGCTGAGTTTGTCATCTACGTATGGATACACTTACTCAGCTATAAAAGATTCTGATTCAAGCACATAATAGCTAATGCTCGAAATAGCCTTCTCATTTCAAAATCAATAGAGTTAATGTACTTATATTATTTTTCATATTATAATTAGCTTTATTTCCTCTTAGGTATAAAAAGCTCTGTATACTTCTGTTTTGTTATTTAGGATGATAATGAATCAAGGTAACTATTTTGCACACAATTGGGAATCATCTTTAGCCTGCGGTAGGCTTTTTGGTTTTGCTGAAGTCGTGTTTCTAGCAACTGTACGCTGTGAAACATAACATTTGAATTAAAAATAAAATGGAGACTTGTAATAAGAAAATGTCTAATTTTGTTTAATCAAAGCCATCAGCTCTTCTTCTATTCCTTGGCTACTCAGATCATTTAAACTGTAGTATTTGTGAACAATCTTCTCAGCTGTGACAATGACCACTCTAAGCCCATGGGTATCTTCTCCCAGTTGACATCCGATTGCTGATGAAATCACCATCTCTAGATCCTTGTAGGAACCTCTGGCATTCCTGTGGTAGTGTCCAGAAAATACAGCTTTAATGCCTGTTTAAAAATAATATAGATAATATATATTTAGTTGACACAGTCTATGGAGAAAAGCTTAAAAATAGTATGATCTCTTTCTTTTCCCCAGGTTTATGCAGGTATTCAAGAGATATTTATATAACTAAAAATAGCTATTATTTGTCATGCTTCCCTTTATTTTTTCTAGTGAAAATTTTTAATTTGATTCATAAATTGTGAAGTTAGCAGGGAATTATTTACATAGTAAGAAAATAAATATTAGCAACATATTGCAGTTCAAACTAATCCCCCTTTAAGAATATTGAAGTGTACTATCTTTAAACTCAGATTCAAGACAGCTTTTTTTTACATTACTCCTTTGGTCAGAAAATGGTAAAAATTTGAGAGCAGGTTGATTAGAATTGCAAATGGATTTTCAATAATAAGTAATTACCCAGAGGATGGTGCATGTAGATAGGAGCTGAAAGTCAATTGTGTGGATCCACACACTACCTTCCAATTAACATTTGGCCTGATAGGTAATACGACCCTCACACCTGTTTGTTTACTCCTATGATCATTATGGCTTTGAGTAACTTTAAAACATACAACAGACAAGGTGAGGTGGTAGTATCTCTCATTGGATCAATCTCTATTGGTGAAAGACAAGTTTTTGAGCCTTCACAAAACACTTCCTTAGGTCTGGCAAATGTACTAACTGCGTCTCAGCTAAATATAATGTGGAACAGATTTGTATAGCATAGGAGTTAATGCATATTCAAGGGACCTGTAAAGGAAACAGAAGATTTTGTGACAGTGAAGCATTACTGGGCCCCCCAGACACATTTCCTCTCTGCTAAGCTCGGCAGTAAACAAAGTAATCAAGTGATAGTTTGTAAAAGTTCTAGTGTTAAGTAGTTTGTAGGTTTCTGATAGTAGCAATTGATACCCATCAGCAGCAGTCTGCGTGACCAGGAGTAGGGCTTGATCACCCCTCCCTGTGAGTAAAGGGGCTATAACAACAGCTCACTTCCAGGCCCAAATTGGACTTTGCTGCAGGATCTTGGGAAAAGAGGCCTCGGACAACACACTCCCCTGCTGAAGCCCGCAGCGCCTGGGGTCTCCGACTGCAGAAGGGGCGTAAGCTGTTTATTTTGCATCTTTAATTCTGACTCCAGTAATCATACTGGTATGGGAGTTAGGTGATCCACTAAGTAGTTTGTTAGTTAATAAATCCACTTTATTCTGCAATGTGTGTCTCGGTGTTTGTTGCTGCTGAATACTCGAACCTTGTCCCCCTGGAGAGGGGAATATTACAGGACCCTTCAAATGAAGTGACCTCCACTATCTAGTCATGGGGTTCAGGGAAAAAAGCTAAGGGGGTTTGTTTAAGTGGGTTCTATACTAGCAAAGTTATGAATTTAAGTTCCCACTTTTGAAAGTGTTGTGCAGATTTCTTCCGAGATGAGGACTGAGGTCACATACCAGAGTGATCACTTTATGACAAATGTTCACACATAGGTGATGCAGTGTTCTTGTTCATTTGCTGTGCAAGTTCATTCAGGAATGTAGTAATTCTTGTGTTTCACCCACATAGTTTCTGTTGTGGAACTTAATGCACTGGATGAGGTAGGTATGTGTAGGACCCATGGATCTTGAAAAGACAGTTGGAGGATTTTGAGCATCAGAGCAATGGAGATGTCTCTGCATATTTTGCATGTGGTGTTCTGGTATGGTCTCGTGCAGCTGAAAGTGGATGGGTATTAGTCTATGGGAACTTCAGATGATGAGATCGGGGGAGAGGGGGTGTTTGAAGGCCAGAGGAGGGGGTTGTAGGAAAGATTTTTTAAGTTGTGGTCCCCATCGAATATGGATTACAATTGTTCGATGGCTTCCAGTTGGGGGTGGTAAGATGACAACTAAGGGTGATCAGTCAGGCAGGGTTTTATTTTAATAACAAAGCTGGTTCTTCTGGTGGTCTTTGGGTGGCCTGTTCCATGATGTGATCTGTGCTGGAGTGTCCTTGTTTTTAGTAAAGGTGGTTTTAAGTGTGTTCAGATGTATATCCCAGACTCTCTCCATGGAGCATATTCTGTGGTATGTGAGTGCACAATTTTAGATAACAGATTTCTTGGGATGACTGGGCTGATTGCTGGATCGGTGACGGTAAGTGTGGCGATCTGTAGGCTTGTGGCATATAGTTGTCCGTCAGCTTCTACTGCTGAAGTTGATTATGGTGTCCAGGAAATTGATGCTAGTAGGAGAGTGTTCTAGCCAGAGTTTAATGGAGGCAATGGTTACTGAGGTTGTGGTAGAAATCTGAGGTACACAGGTCATCTGCTACAGGATAAAAATATCACCAATGTAGCTCCGCTATAGGGCTGGTTTTGTGGTGCATTTGTACAGAAATTCTTTCTCAAGGTAACCCATGAAGAAGTTAGCATACTGCGAAGCCATCCTGGCTATTCCCATGCTTTGGGCAGTGTGTGTTTGAATGTAAAATTGTTATAAAAGGGATGTGTTTATAGTGGATATCTAAGGATTGTCCATTCTCTTGTAAATATTGGGGCAGGGGGTGATGCTGTCACTGTAAGATATGTTTGTATTTGGAGGAAGCAGGCCCTTTGTGTGGTGAATGGTTTGAGGCTCGTTTCTCTGATTGTCCCAATATTCCTTCAGTAAGAATGCTGTAATCAGATATGAGGGGGTCTGCCTGTGTATTACAGGATGAGGAGACAGACTATAATTATCTCATCTGCAGAAGTATTGGGAAGTACACCCCTTTATCAAGGCTGTCTGGAATACAAATATGTCAGCCATATTAAAGAAACCGGAGCAGTCTAATAAGCCTGTGAGTTAGATGAAAGGGGAAGGCAGATGAGAATTACCTTGCGGAGAGAGGCTGACAAACTGTAGAGAGAAACAGCATCGTAATAACATGAATTAACTCTTGCTGAGTGTGTTTTATGCAACCAGTTTGTTTATTAATTCTTCTGATTTGATCTACTATTAGAGACAACTGGGGAGAAATTTGTGCCTTATCATCAAGAATTCTCTTCAGGTAATCCCCTCACGTGTGACCCAAATACTAGCTCTGGGCAGCAGGGATTTGGGAAAAGCTGATTGACATAAGTAGTGGCAGAAAGAGGAAGCAAACCTATTTTACACTTAATAAGAATGATGTGCTTTGAGATCCTGGGATGAAAAATGCTTTAACAGATTAGTAGAGCTGATTGGAAAATTCTAATATGGTGTTTTGTCAGACTTTGCCAATTCATCAGAATCAAACTGCTTGGTGCAGACAATCCAGTTTTGATGAAGGTCAGGTGGAACCTGGCTTGATTTCCTGCCGGGTCATCCACATGGCTATTGAATCAGGTACCCCAGGGCTTCCAAGGTCCACCACTGTGGGACAGCCCACCATGCACACTGCCGGGAGCAGTAGCTCCATGAGCTTTCATGGAGAATTTTAACATTTTTTAGTTTCAAAATGGAACTAAAAAAACCCCGTGAAATCCTTTAGCAACAGAAACGTCTGTTTTATTGATTAAACTTTGCACCACTTACCTATGTTATAAGTTTTATTATAGTTTCAGCGAGTGAGTGATGGATCTGTGGATCAACTTTTATATGTACAGCAGTGCCCGTATTCTCAGATTACTGAACCGCCTTCAAAACTTATGTCTAGAACTGAAAGCCTCCCTTTTGACTGTTAACCATGGCCTGACTCTGCCTCATCAGTGATATCTAACTCCCTTTATGAGGTTTCCATGGCAACAGGAATAAGTAGAACCATGACACCTGCAAACTAGTAACTTTTACTTTTTGTTCCCCTCCACTTTCGAAAGGAGAGAATTAAGACTCTAAAAACTTGGTAGGAGCTTCACAAATCTATGAATGGCAGAGCTGCTTTATGTTATATCTTGATCCTCAGCGTGAGACTGGAACAGATTTTTCTTAGCTAGGGCTTTATAAATAAAATCAAATAGCTTTAGGCTATACTATTTGGTAAGGTAAAAAGATCCCCTTATGAAAAAGTCTTTGTCATCATGAAGCAGCGTGAGATAAAATTCATAGCTTTACTATCAATACAATGTTATATAAGTAACATGCTGAGGAACAGAGAATTTGGAATAACTGGATTATTTATTACAGCTGGCATTATGGTAAGTGAAGATAAAAATTTTCAATCTTGTTGGGAGACTCATCTTTGGACCTAAAGGCATATTTAGGCACATAAGTTCCTGATTTTCAGAGGTGTTGAGCACTCCTAGCTCCCATTAATTTTACTGAGAGTTGCAAGTGCACAGTGGGTAACTATAGCAGGGTGGTTTTCCTGCTGTGGAATATAAGGGGTTGAATAAGGCCTGAGAGCAGCAGCGATCCAATCAGGGGCTAGCTGCTCAATATAAAAGGGAGCTACTGAGCTAAAGCAATCAGTTGGCCTTGGGCGCTCAGGCAGGAAGTTTATCACCCTCCCTCCTTCCCTGACTGACAAAGTGAGCATCCTGTACAGCTCAGTGGGCACCACCAGGAGCTGGCATGACCCCGGGGTCCTGAAGGCAGGGATGGAAGCAGAGGGTCCAGAGGTGAGGGGCTGCTGGGGAACAGATGTCTGCAGAGGTGCTGGACGAGCAGGCTGGGGTCAGTTGGAGGAGAAGCTCTGAGGTGAAGGTCCTCACAAGATGGGTGGACTGTGGGGAAAGTAGCTCAGGGAAAGACTGTAGTGGGGAGAGTGATTGGAGTGATGTAGAGGTTGCTGCACTTAGGGTCTCTGGGCTGGGGCCTGGAGAAGTGGGCAAGCTTGGGTCCCTCCCAACTCCTTCCAGAGTGCCATGAGTGGTACTGTACTTGCATTGAATGGAGAGTGGCCAGGACGAGCAAGTAGGACTTTTCCTTGGAAAGGGGGGTTGTGTGACAAGGAATCGGCCAGAAGGCTGAGGTCCTAGGACTAGACTCTGAACATGAGTTCGTCATGGAGAGACAGCACAGACCACTTGAGCATTCCCTGTAACATCACCAGGAGGCACCTGTCAGGTGGGTCCCATGCTGCTAATCATCTACAGTAATCTTATTTAAGTTTGTGCCTAAGAACTTTGTCCTGTGCACTTCTCATTCTGACCTCTTGATTCCAAGTTCAAATTTATCTCAGAGCTATGGTAACCTTAAATTAATACCAACACACAGCCCTCAGACCAGCTGTGTGAAGCTGACTGTTTTCAGAGCAGTTTCTAGTGGAAAGATCTTCAATATAATGAGCTGTCTCCTTAGCTTTAACTGGGGCTGTTTTAGAACAAGGTTGTGGCATGCTACTGAGACAGTTTGGGAAAGCTTTAGTTAGTATTGCAGGTGCTATATATGTTCTATAGTTAAGTGGAGGACTTTCTTCTCTAAAGCTCTAATTCCAACTCTTCAACACCAACAAAATTCACTGTAAAACCAAAAGCAAACAAACATTCTACTTCCACAATTTGTTTGGAATTCATCCTGCCCAGATGTTTTATTCCACTGCTAGGCTGTCTTCTGTCTAGATAATTAGATTCAGACAAAAATTTAAATACACAGAACTTAATAAATGGCATTCGGATTACAAGGTCACTGTTCAACTTCCTTGTTGGGTTTTAAATGATGCACATTTTACTTTGATGGGAAAAGTTGTTTGAATAATACAAAAATACAACCAAAAAAAGAGGTAAAGAGGACCGACTGCCACTGCAGCCACCACAGGCTTCCTGCTACCAGTATAAAAATGACTACAGTAAGAATGGTCATAATTCCGCCTGCCCTTACTTTTCAAAGTAGCATGGTCACTCAGACATATAATATGAAACTACCCATTTAGGTATGTATGATGGTTAATCTGGACTAGATCTTTTCTTTGTGAATGCCAAGAAATGTGGCATGTAATTTAAACATGAATGTATTCTTACAGCTAATTACTGCTAATGTGCATTGCTTTCACACTTAATGCAAATCACTTCAGCTACAGTACAACTTAGAAATATGATTTAAGCATAAACAGCAAAATTTCACAAGCAGATTTAGCACCCCCAAAACAAACAAAACCACCAAACCAGCTAAATGCTTTGTATGTCAGGCTATTACAAATTCCCCGAGGCTGCATCTAAGCTTGTTCCATCCCTTTCTGCTTGAATACACTACTGGACCAGATGGCTGAAAAATCTGAAAATAGTCTTATTTATCACACATACAACTCATATGACTTAATTGTATACTTTAGGTTTAAAATCATTAAAGAAGGAATTTTATACCTGATATTAGTTAAGAATTCTATTCGTGGCAATTTAAAAGGTGAACAGAAAATAGGATTTTCAAAAGCACCTAAGAGCTCACATGCCATTGAAAAACCAACAACTTGTACTAGTAAATCACTTAGGGCAGATTTACAAAGGCATGTAAACATCCTTAAGGCATGCAACTACAACATATAGATGCCAGTGACCTTCTCAAAACCACCATGCAACTATAGGTGCCTAAATTTCCTCCAGTGTGCATACACAAAGTTTCCTAATGCTGCCTTCTCAGTCAATAAGTTACATGGAGCCTTCGCTCACACAACTCTTGGCATTTGCAAGCTAGCATTTCGCTAGTGCTAGTCTCCAAGGAGTCCATCTGGTAGTGTGTTCTGAGTATGCTTAACCTGGGGATAAAAAGGTCATGATATTTGTGTGCCTCTGTCACCAAATACTCAATAGTCATTGGTGAGGGCACTCACCTGGGCTGTGAGAGACTAGGATATGAACCCCCATTTGTATAACAAAGACTTGAGAGCCCAGAACTCGTCACACTTCCAAGGGAGAGCTCTAGCCACAAGACGCTCCTACCGATAAGGAACTGAAGAGTGACAAGTGGCTCGCTACTATGGTTGTGAAACAGTTGTGCTACATCAAAAACTGCATTCTACTAACATATGTAGCAAGGCACATAGCCTGTAATTCCTAGACTAGTGAGTTTTCTAATGAATTAACACTGTTTAGAGAGGCCAAAACAGAAAACAAAGCAAGCTCTAAATCAAGCATCTAAGAAATGTTAGCACAGAAATTCATTGCAAGGCTGAATATAAGTTGCCTGCTTAATGTGCAGGCAGAGTGACTCTTTTCCCCTATGGGTAGTAATACAGTATTTAAATTTTTGGTGAGGTATTGGGAATATGAAAAACACCTTCATTGAGAGATCCAGATTTAAACATATGATTACCTCTTCCATTGTTTGTGACAACACCAACAAAGTTTTGATCAGATATAGCAGTGTATCAAAGCAGAAGCTTGAGGGGACTGCTGAAATAGCCATGTCTATATGCATTCCAGTTAAACCATAGTTTAAATAGCCTAAACAAAACAATCCTCGATGTACTGACAGAGCTATTTTTATGCTAAGTATTTCCTGAATCTGTCACCAGATTTATCTAGTGCACAATGGAAGGAGTTCAGAGACCCCGTTTAATTCAAGGCAAGCTTTTGTTCCAGGAAGCTCAACAGAACGCTGTACTAGAGTCACAATCATTTCAGAAGGTAGTTTTCCCTCTACTCTTTAAATTAGTTGATCGTTCACATGATGAACAACAGGACCCGCGTATGTTAGTACAAGTTAGATATTGTGAATGAAGCAGGGGAAATCTCTCACTCCCAAGAGGAGCAATTTTTTTTAAATAACTTCCTCCTCAGACTTTCCACAAATGTATGTGTTTCAGAGAGTTCTGAGACCTTGATCCTCACGATGCTTGTGAAGGGAAAAAAAAAGATATCCCAGCCAGGGATATACTGGAGTTACTTCTAGACGAGTGCGAGGGTATGTCAACACTGCAATTAAGACACCTGCAGCTGGCTCGGGCCTGATCAATTATGCTGTTAGATGTTGTGGCTTGGGCTGCAGACTGAATTCAGGGACCGCCCCACCTAACAGGGTCTGTAGGAGGAGAGGAACAGGCCTAAATGACTTTAAAGAGGATATAAATTGCATAAACTAGGCTCACAGTCTCTGCTTCTTTGTGGAGAAAATTAACAAGAGACGTTTAAATAGCTCTGAAAGCCTAAACTGAAAGTATTCTGCTGCTGTGCACCCCACAGAACATCCATAGTAACTAGTGAAATATCTGTTCATCAGCATTGGAGTCGTCCTTATTTGCTTCTAAAAGAGTAGTCCTAGTCCAGTGTTAGATCAAAATGATTATTTTTTTACTGAGTGCAACCCACCAAATTTTAATCTCTGGGATAAAAGTGTTTTCTATAATTCACCATAATAAACTGCAAAAGACCAACTTTCTTGACTCAGCTCTATAAACTCAGCAAACTATTTTTAAAAAAAATCAGGTTTAGCAAAGCTTCAGTGCTCTTTCAGAGGTTTTTGTTTGTTTGTTTTTTGTTTAAAGGAAATAGTGGAATATAAAAGCTCAATGGTGAAATAATACTAGACTCTTCAAAAGATTCTGTGGAAAATGGTCTTTTTCATGCTTTTAAATATTATTTTAATAAATGCTCACCTTTAGTCTCAAGTCGGTCCTCTGAATGCCCCCTGTGACCATCAGTGGAAGCCAGACAGATATTCTGAGTCAGATGATTATAACAGCACTGCAATGTACTAAAACTGGGCAGGATTTCAAAAATACCCCTACCACACAGTAAACTGAAAAATCTTATCAATCACTTTCTCCAAACTATGTAAATGAAAGGAAAAAAGCTGTTCTATTCCAGAGCCATTATGATCCTACTACTAGCTTCATTCTACACTTTTGCACTGAGTATGTAGTGTTCCCTCTTTCTATGCATTGTTTTTACCCTCTTTACAGCCCCCCATTGTTCTCTCAATTGAATGTGTTTAAAAAAAAAAATTCTCTTTGGAGTCCTCCCCTATAACTCTTATTATATATCTATCCAAATGGTACCCAAATACCTACATTCACTTAGCCAGAGAGTCAATCCACAAGGGCAGGATTTAGTGATGAGTTTTAACAAAATGGCCACCCTTAAAAATCTTAACTGATTTCCTCATCAGGGAGAGGGTAAGGAACTTTATAAACAAAGAAAAAAATCTTTCCCTGAATTTTTATATTTATTAATCACTTTGCTACACAGAAGCAGTAGAGCCCTGCATCGATACAAACATGTGGATCCGTATCCGATCTGTATTTGCAAGAAATGGTCTGTTGATATCTGCGTTGTATCCGTGGGTGCGGCTATAATGCAGATATCCGTGGATATCTGCGTATTTGCAGGGCTCTAGCCCTGTACAGATAAATATGTGGATCCGTATCCAATCTGCATCTGCAAGAAATGGCCTGCGGATATCCGCAGATATAATGCAGATATCCGTGGATTTGCAGGGCTCTAAGAAGCAGTACTGTTTTTACTCTAAAAAAGTTTCTCAATCTTTATATGTAAAATATGACTTCTGTAGTTTCCCGTTCCTTTATCCAGCCTCAGTGAAACACACTGCATTGTAAGGCTCTTTGGTCATGATACTAGGGAAGGAATTTTTCTACGAAGAAAAGAATATGATTCTAAAAGGAGAAAATATTCAGCAAAGTAACACACCTGCTTCTCCTATCGCATCTTCCCTCTGTTGACTAAATCCAATCTCAATTCATTTTTTTCTTCTATTCCCTACTCTTGTTTCCCTCTATTACTTACATTGCTATGGCCTCTAGGTGTATTATCAGTGCTTGAGGTCCCACTGTACTAGGTCCT
The DNA here is from genome assembly GCA_007922175.1 of Pelusios castaneus. NCBI lineage: Eukaryota > Metazoa > Chordata > Testudines > Pelomedusidae > Pelusios > Pelusios castaneus. Next base: position 17,336,424 of record ML685786.1, read on the forward strand.
GCATAAACATACAGTAAGATAGCCTATACCCCAAAAGCTTACAGTATAGTCATGATAAGACACAGAAGCTGTATGAGAGAGCCTAACAGACAGGGACGATAAGGTAACAGTAACTCAAACTTTCTTTTCACATTCCAAAGGGGTAGCCATGTTAGGATTCAAACACTGGGGAACAGCACATAGAGGAGGGTGAGGTCAAATCACCTGTTGTAATGAGAGAAAAATCCATAGTCCCTGTTTAACCCCAAGACAACTGAGTCACCTCACCCTCCTCTATGTGCTGTTCCCCAGTGTTTGAATCCTAACACCTATTTTGATTTGCTGTTACAGCCTGACCTGATCCTATGTCATACACTCCCCTGCATTTAATTTCCTTCCATTCTGTAAGTTTCCCATCTTCAAAGCGTCTGACGAAGTGGGATTTTCTCCCACGAAAGCTCATGCGATAAATAAATCTGTTAGTCTTTAAAAGTGCCACAGGACTCTGTTGTCTTTCTTTTCACAGACTACTTATTCCTTTCACACCACATCCACCCTTCTTGCCTTACTGATTGCTTGATTGTCCTTCCCCACACTATGATTCATTACTTACAGCAGTCTTTCATGTGTCATGGATATATAATCGTTCCATGCCTAGAGGCAGCAAGATCTATCTCCCCACCTCTTGTCCACCACCATGACCTTCTCTCCTTCGTTTCCTAAATACACTTCTTCCAACCTACTCATCACCAATAAACCCACCAACCTCCTTTATCCCTGGCATGTTCCTTTTGTCCTGACAGCACTCTCCAGAGAGCACTATACAGTGAGATTCTTGTACAACAGAATGAAAGTCCCACTCAACTCTGTAATAACATTGCAGTCTCTATATTCAGAAATACAATATGGCTACATATGGCTTAAAGGTATAGGAATAAATGTATGTACTGTATCTTTTAATAAACCTTTAGTATTAGTAGCCGTGTGATGGGTGTACCAATTGGTTGCATAAAATAGCCTAATTAACTCTTTCTAGAGAAAATGGAAAGAGACTTAATGTTGTCCCTGTGAGTGGAAGTACTAAGTTTTTTGTTTTAAAGAAAATACAGTGACTTTTACAGATGAAGCAAAACTGTTTTACAATTTAAGTTCTACTCCCCCCCCCCCTTCCCTCCTGTTACTACCAGTTTCCTTGGTTCTTCTCCACAATTCCACAGAAGGCAGAAAAATGTGATTTCAGACCTCAATTTCATCTTTTGGTCTTTCATGAAAAAGTTTCGCTGCTAAAGCTGTAGGAAGATGTTAACCTGGGTGACAATTTCTTTTTAATTAAGTAAGGAAATAATCTCTCTCCAGCTAGAAACTTTTTGGTATGTTCCTAAAGTGACATCTTATTGCCTTCCCCAGAATCCTACTAGTCTGAAAATAAAATAAAATAAAATAAAATAAAAAAAGCCAACAGTGCCCCCCAAAAGCTAGCAAAGACAAATTGTCCCTCCTTGCTATTGCCCACAAAAATTCAAAACAATCCCACCGTATTTTCCTTGTAATTGGAAGTAATAACAACAATAGGATATAAAAGCATTATAAATTGTGTAGTGAGATGCAGTTTGACAGGTAACTTAGTCTTGCGTCTTATCCTGCTACAAGTACTCTACCTCCTTATATGACACCTCAAAACTTGCTTGCAGTTGTAGCCCTGTTGATCCCAACTGGACCAATTTCTGTTGGTGAAAGGTCACAATACAGAAAAAGAATTGCTTACTGCCTGCACCCCCCTACTTGTCACCTACCTCCCCACAGCAGAAACCATGTGGGATATCATCAAGCAATTACAACCCCTACTTGATGGAGACCACATCCTGAAAGAAATATTTCTTGAGCTCCCACTTTTCTGGCTTTTAACCTCCTCCTCCTCCTCCTGCCCTGCCCCCCCTCATACAGAAGCACACTTCCCACAGAGCAGAATCTACCACCCATAAGCAGCACCATGCCCTGAACAACTGATGCAAAACATTCAGTGGTTCTTTCACTGCTACAATGATTTGAAAAAGTCACAAACAATTTAAGAGCTATATGTCCTACACATGCCTAGCACAATATGACTTCACTTGGTCTACTTCTCAGTGTTTGTCTTATCACCTTGCCTCATTCAGCAAAGTCATGACCAGACCATGGCTCAACTCCAGCAAAATTCTGCTTTCAGAATGGCTTCCTTGTGAGCATGGGCGAGATTAGTCACATGGCTTCTCCACCTTGTGCCAAAGAAGCCTCTAGCCACCCCAAGGCTCTGCTAGTGTAACATCCACCACCCTCCCCTTTCAGCTCTCGCACCAAGCACAGCTTTTGGGGCTTCAATACGTTATTCCTTTAAGAGAATACTAGGCACACAAATTGTGCTCCCAAATGGAGCTCCCCAGGCACTTCAGCTTGTACACGCTTTATTAGATAAAACACTAAAACAAGTTTAGTAACTGCAAAGAAAGACTAGGTGAGTAATGAAGTATAAAAATCAGAAATGGTTACAAGAAAAAATAGAGAACACCCTTACTGAATCTTAACTTAAACTACATGAGATTCAAAAGCAAAGTCAGGGCCACTCCCTCGGTGTCCAATGACTCATTACTCTTCAGGTGCAGCGAATGAGATGGAGACAGAGACAGAGGGATGCCCTGGTGTGTTTTTTTTTTTTTTTTTTTTTTTTTAATTTATAGTTTCAGTCCTCCTCTTGAAAAACTGTTTCCATCTCTGATCCAGGAGCCATGAAGTTTGTGTGGAAGGAAACTTCATGCTGTTTGCTAATATGTAGTTTTTTCTATCCTTCTCCCCTTTTCAGCCAAAGACTGTCCACGTTTGTGCACAGTGGTCCATCAGCCTTAGTTATACCTGGATGAGACATCAGCTTACCCATTGTCTCTGAGGAAGCAGTCTGGCCACTTCCCAGACTCTCAGGTGAAGTTATAAAAATAAGCTCAGATCATCACTAAAAATAAGTTTTCCAGAGAACACTGCTATGTGCATTTTGCCATGATATTGATCAACAAACTGAGTTTTAAATGACATCTTACCTTGTACAGTCATTATTATAATAGCATATAGCATGTGAACAGAGAGGTACAAGTCTGTTACAGGGAGCAGAAAAAATGATTATCTTAAGGAATAATGAAAAATGGTGAACTGTAAAGGGAATCTTAATGTTGCCTGCAGCACAAACATCTTTTTAAACAGAGTATAACTTAGAGTTAGGCCATTTATTATTTCATCACTCCCTGTTGCACCACTGCTGCTTCTGATTAGCATGGCAGCACAGGGAGACAGCATTTTAAAAAAATTAGAAAGTGCAATGCAACATCTTAAAATGAATTTCCATAACCTTATTTAAATGCAGCCAATACTTTCAAACTTGGATGCATAATACTAAGGCTCTAAGTCTGCAGCACTTCTGAAAAATCAGACCCCTCATAGAATTTGGGACTAGATACACAAAACTATTTAGGCAGTTCTGCACCTAATTCCTAGGTGCTGTTCAGTAGAATTCAGAGCCCCAAGTTCAGTATCCAGGCTCCCCATGCATTGTATGGGGATCATTAGACACCTAAGAAAAGGAGTCAGAAAAGCCAGGAAGCTGAGTGGGGAGCTGCCTAAACTAGCTAGTAGGAAGTACTGAGAAGGAGGACATGACCTAAGCCCTGACCCTCAAACATATTTAGGCATCAAATCCTGGGCCAGGGCCAGGCCCCTTCTTCCATTTGGGCTTCTCAGCTCTGAACCCCCTCAGAGTTTGGTGCCTAAAACAGGTCAGCCCTTTCTCGCACGCACAAAGTCTGACCCAGACCTACCCCAGTGGCTCAGATGCCAGGACACTCTTCTTGAAGGTAAGAGACCTATTTTTAATTCCCAGTTCTGTCTGACTTGGAGCAGGGACTTGATTCCAGATCACCCACCTTCCACTAGAATGTCTTAGTCATAAGGCTAATGGGTGGGTTTCACAACCTATCCCATTGAAGCTGTTTCACTTTGTATAAAGCATTTAAATCTTCACTGAGTGAGTGAAAGAAAGCAAGACAGTATCACTATAGCATAGCCAATGCTTGGGGATGTAAGTGAATCTTGTTCAAATCCCTGACCCAAGCAATAATTATTTATTTATATCAAAGTAGAACCGCTTCAATAGAAGACACGGAGAAAGCCCCACTGCATGAAACCCAATATCTGGGTTGCTTAGGCACTTTCCTGCACCTGAGATCAATCCCTGTTACAATTCAGGCAGAGCAGCGATTCAAACCTGATTCTTCCACATGCAAGATGAGTAGAAACTGGAGGGACATAGTCAGAACCAAAAATTCCCCCCATACTTGCTGTCAGCTGTTTTTTTAATGGCTTAGAAAAAGACTACACCCCGTCCCCCAATGAAGATTGGCAGGGGAAACCTAGTTTGAGAATCCCATCAGGGATTAGGTGGAAATCCAGGTGCCAAAGAAGTTCGTGTCAGGAAATAAGAGAGTTTTGCACATGCCCACTTAAGAAGAAGAAACTTAAGTACCATGGGGTTTAGGTAGCAACTGAGTAGGCATTGGTACATAAAGCTTTTTGTGGATCAGGCAGTTAGCGTCTAAGTTCAGGCACCTACATTTGAAAATGCTGGCCATGCTTTATCTTGAACAAAGCAAGAGAATAGGGGCTCTATTATATGTTAATAGAAGTTTAATGGATGAAACCCTCTTTCTTCAATAATGCACTTTGGGTTTGGGATTTTTTATTCACTCAATTACTTATCTTATTTTTGTTAGTTACCATAAGAAGCCAGTCTAAACCACTCAATGCAATAATACTAAGATGACAAGCAGGCACTTTACTTTTTTCTTACTTTTGATCTTGAACATAAAAAGAATCTTATAAGATGCATAACGCACTCGAATTGAATTTAGTCACTTAGAATGTTTTCCTAAGGTAGCACTCTCAAATTATTTTTTCAGAAATATATTCTAAACTTTATTTGAAAGAATGATGCATTCTATCCAGGCAGGCATCATCTAATGTCCTGCTTCAGTGTATGTTTGGATAAATTAACTACAATTCTGTGCAACTGGCTATGCTCAGAGTACATGGTGCTGTCAGCTATTTTATAGAAATATTGTGATTAAAGCAGCAGATGATTGCTAATTCCTCATGTTGCAGGCATGGTGTGGATTTCTGAACTAGATGTTGGTAGAACCTATGACACAAAGGGATGGAATACAAACCACTGTACTGAGAAATGTCCAAACATTGGCACCTTCACAAGTATACATTAAATCATTTTATGAAAATCAAAATTGCTCTGTAACACTAGAAAGTTTAACAGAACTGGTTGAGAAAAGCTAGAACCTGTTACAGTAATTATATTCATGCATAATAGACCACTCAAAAATAAAAGTATATCCAGTGCTCAGGAAACCATGAAATTAAATGTACTGGGCAGAGCCAGGAACAGTATAGGCAAATATAAAATTTTATATAGTACCTATTTTTGCTATTTTTACTCCAATCCTGACCTGCAGAAGTACTGTATCTAGATTTTTATATTGCACCCATCAGGATACCAGAATGTCCTACAAAACTTTCAATAAGCTGTGAGCAATCTACGATGACACCCCTTTTATGATACTCTTTCCCGGTACAGCGGAAGGTAGAGTAGTTCTAACAAAACCAAACTTCTCAACCCATTTTCTTCTTTGCCCCCGAGAGAGGATACAGAATCAGGAGATGTTACTGTTTGGATAATGCTCTCTCTCTCTCTGAGAAAGAGAAAGAATGCATAATGAATATTAAATATGAGGAGTATGTCATATAAATTTATACCGACGGTGGTTGGATTCATTATTACTTTCGTCTACAGGAAGCTCCACATCTGTGGGCTGGCTGTTGAAAAAGCTCTGTTATCTACCTGGACTAGTCTTACATGACCAGTGAGCATTTCATAATCTCAGAGAATCATAGCTGCCTGTTTTTATAACTCCTGCTGATCCAAGTCATGGCCATCTTTCAAACAGAGCCTAACAATCATGATTTATGATGCTGACAAAATGTCTTAGCACCAAACTCACTTTTGATTGAAACAGGATGTTAAAGCAGGTATTCAAGACATGCATCAATTAGCTACATTGAGGCCATGTCTCTAGCTATCTGAACTGAAACTACATGAAGACGGTGTACAAATGCCTAAAAACATTGATGTTCTCTCCTGTAGACAGAAGATAAACTTCCACAATCATCTGAACACAAATAAGTCTAAAAAGTCCCGAACGTTCTTTAAAATAGTACCTAAATACAGCACTTCATTTAGATCTCAAACAGTGGATAAATCAAGAGTAAGTCTACTTAACAGTTGTCCTAGTTTAACACAATGCCAATAGGTTTGTTTTTTTTAATGTCACCAAAACTGGTCACATTGACTTGTTTCTGATCAGGCAACCAGATCATCTGCTTTCAAAAGAAATCTGTGTTTTTCTCCTAATTATGCTGTCTAGTAATGGACTTTAAATGATTTCTGCATATCAGTTCTGTGAGTGCAGAAGCCCATTAGCAACATCTGCTTCATGACATATTTAATCAATAGACTATGTGTAATTATCTTCAAATGATATTTAACAGTTGCAAAATTTTGATAACTGCATTTCTTGAAAATCTTGACCATGCAGCAAGTTTTAAAAGTTCCCTGTTTTTGTTCCAATCAATCTAAACATTAGATTATGTGGCTTTAGCTCATACTTTCAGAAGTATACATTATACAGATGGACTGGTAACAGAAGGGTAAATTGTTTCAGAAAGTGGAGTGTATGTAGTTTGTCATTCAAAACAGATATTGCTGTAAGTGTGGGGCCAGGCAGTTTCTACTGTACAATATCCAGAAATATATACAATTGTGAAGAATCAGGATTTGATCTTATGATATGCAGTATCCTCAACTCCCATGGACATCAACGAGAGTTGAGGCACTTAGCACTTACCTGGTTTTGGCTCTTGGATGCAAAAATCAAACAGGAAAATTATAACGTTAAACGTTTTTAACCAGAGATTGATTGAGCTTCCTGGTACTTGGAAGTGAATGCATTCATTCTATTTATGATATTCAGTGGTTCTAATACCATATCCACAATCATGGTGTCAATTACATTAGGTCTAGGAGGTTTAGGATCAGTGGTTTTCAGTTGGGAGTCTGTGTCCCCCTGGTGGTCCGCAGACGGTCTAAGATTTTCAAATGGGTACACACCTCCACTGGAAATTTTTTAAGTGCCCACAAATAGAAAAAAAAGATTGAAAACCACTGCTCTAGGTTCCTGAGTCTGGATTATATTTTAACTCCATGTCAACAGTGAAGCTTTGCTGAAACTGTTTTTAAAATGAGTAAACAGACATGAATTACTCTGTAGGTTTTTGGTTGTTGTATTATAAATACAACTGACATGTCCAAGTATGCTGCAGGATTTCTGATGGGGGAAATATCTATCTTTTGTGGATATGAACTAACAGTTTATAATACTGGGGAATCCCAGGACAATCACAAGCCACTTGCAGTGTACTGTTCTGACAAGAGATTATATGAACCTCGGCCCATTGGTCCTAAGCTGTTCCTGCTCCTTCAGGGCCTAGCACTAATGTTTGATGTTTCACAACTACTAACATTACAACATTTTAAGGAATTTAAAAGTGGCCAGAGTAGAATTTTAAAGAACTAGAAACAATGGAAGAAAATTTAGGTAGCTAAAATTTAGTTAGAAATTAAATCTTCAGTACCCTGAAAAATAACAGATGCTGAACATCCTAAATTAGTAGATTCCCCTGTCAGCAAGCGAGCTGAGGTTATTTAGAATTTTAAAACTGCAGCACCAACTACTTCCAATGAAGTATAGTCTTACTTAAAAATAAACCCTGCAGAAATGAGTTCTGCAGCACCAAGGAAAAACGGGTAAGCATGATTATGACATAATTGCATTGTCGTAGAACAGTGGCAGTTAGCTGTGTGTAATGCATCATAAGCCCTGGAGAGTAATTCTATCAAAATAATTACACCCCAGTCCTGCCTTATTGTTTAATTACACTTTTGTGATTCCAAGAACCTTCACCGCCCCTCCCCGCACCCTCTCTCAGTACTGTTCTAGTCTCCCATTCCCTTTCCCTTACTAATGGAATGAATGCAAGGACTATGTGACACTAGTGTCTCTAGCCAGGCCTAACAGGCCAGAAGAAAGCACAGCTAGATCTCCATATACACCAACAGAACTGGCTGGCCATTAAGGTGAGCATTCACTATTTCTTTGAAGGGGGAAAGCGACGAAGTGCATGCCAGAAAACACAAAAACTCCAGAATTGCCCCCATCCCTAAAGTGGGACAGTCTTTTAGAAATAATCCAGCCCTTAACCCCAGAATGCCTAATATAAAGGGCATATGTCTATTTCACCTTAAAACGTCTATTTTTACAAGTTAAATGTCAGGCTTCCCCCTTTTAATTAAAAAGGACACTGTCTTGTAGGGTACATGGAGTACAACCAACTCTGTATTTCATTGTGAAATTTGCACTTACATTTCTATGAGAACCATTTAAAACATTTACATCTTATTCATGTTTGTTACCTGTTCACTATGAGCTATCTGAGCACACACACACACACACACACACACACACACACACACACACACACAC
>ML685786.1:17345096-17403391 GCA_007922175.1 Pelusios castaneus
CACACACACACACACACACACACACACACACACACACACACACACACACACACACAACGGACAGGCAAAGGTCCTGGGAATGCGCATTCTCCCACTCCTTCTTATATCCCTCCCCACTGGCCTTCTGGCAAAGCAGAGAGGATCCTGGCCATTACTCCACTAGCTTTGTCCACTAGCTACTGGAGCACCAGTCAACCTGCTCAGCAGCAGTGTTGTCTGCTATATTTCCTGAGGCTCCTGGCAATAGAAGGAAAAGAAAAAAACCCCTGTGACATTACCCATGGTACAGTCTAGACCAGTGGTTCTCAACCTTTTGTGGGTCGTGACACACTTGGTGGCATATCGCGACCCTCCAGGACACACCAGCCCACCCCTCAGGCCGAATCCAGCCATCTCCCCAGCTCACTGCGACATCCTTACCACTGTGTGATGACACAGTAACGTGTCCTGAAACAGGGGTTGATAACCACTGACCTGGACTAATGAATAGGGGTGTCCCTTCAGTCTGGGGTGCATTTTATACTGCTTCCCTCTGAGAGCAACCACTCCCAGCCTGCTCTCACGCAGCCTATTACTTCCAGCAATACTACAAGAGTGCTACAGCCAGCCATGCTCGAATTACATCGCAGAGTGACACCAGGAAATTCTCAGTCCCAAACTTCCCCCAGAAACGTGAGTCTCGTACTGCCCAGCACTTTCCTGGACAATACAAAGTCATTAATACAATGACAGATTTTAAATATTATCCCATGTGGAGCTCCCCAAACACTTAAATCCAAACACACTGTCCTAGATAAAACAATAAAATAAGTTCATTAACCATAGAAGCCTAGCTTTTAACTAATTCAAAGTAATGAGGCATATAAGTCAGAATTGGTTACAAGAAAATAAAAGTAAATTACAACCAATGCAAAACTTAAGCTAGAGTGAATTCTCATCACATTTTAGCAGTCTTATTGGCTGAATCTTTCAGTCAGGATCCCATTCCTCAGTCCGAAGCTGTTTCTTTTGTTCTTCAGATGTTGTGGATGCCATGAGGTTAAAAAAAAAAAAGAAGGAGGTACAATTTGGGGTTTCTCCTCTTTCCTCATATAGTCTTTTCTTTGAGAATCATCTCTTGCTGAGGTTCAGATGACTAGGTCAATGTGGATGGGAACACCCAGTTATTTCTTCATCAAGATGTAGATTTTCTCTCCACATCCTCTTTCGTGTCAAATAACTGTCACTTAACCAGGTGCTAAGTCCATTTGATTTTGTTTGTCACCTGGCTGAGGCATCAGCTAATCTTTTGTCTCTGTGGAACTGGTTTGTGACTCTCTACCAGACTCAAAACACCTTTTAGTTATAGCATACATTCGATTCCAGTAACTATAAAAGAAATCCTCCCACTCTGTAATTTTCCTATCTTCAAAGCGTCTGACGAAGTGGGATTTTCTCCCACGAAAGCTCATGCGATTTATAAATCTGTTAGTCTTTAAAAGTGCCACAAGATTCTGTTGTCTATAAAAGAAATGTTGCAACATGTTTTACCAGGATAATAATGATCAGTAAATTACGAGTTTTCAAATAATATCTCATAAGGCATGCTTTGTATAAAATGTATCATAGTTTTGTAAAAGGGGTGAACATGAAGTACAGGCTGTCAATCTCCAATAAGAGCTTTCAGAAGCCTTAAGGAGGCCAATGTAAGAGCACTGCCCGAACCACTGAATGCCTGCTCATAGGTATGACGACAGAGTCCTGTGGCACTTTTAAAGACTAACAGATTTATGTACTTTGGAATTTGTTTAATAGACTAACACGGCTATCCCTTTGGAATTTGTTTATAAATCTGTTAGTCTTTAAAAGTGCCACAGGACTCTGTTGTCTTTCTACAATAGACTAACATGGCTACCCCTTTGGAATTTGCTCATAGGTATGTAACTTAAATGACAACCTGAAAAAGGAAGTAGTATTGACTGGCATTTTTATTAATCAAATTATGACTTCCACCAAAAATCACAAGTGCTCTGGGTAAGAATGGCTCAGAGCTGCAGACTTCTATAGCTCATAAGAATGAAGAGCTATAATGAAACTTTACATTAGATTTGAAATAATTAAAGGGAGTCCCTTAAAATTGGTCTGGGCAAAAAAATGAGAGGACAAAAAACCAAAATGATAGTCAGATTTCATGAAAAATATTTGTTTCCCTAGTTTCTTGAAATAGTTATGATACATTCAATTATCAAATACCAATGGCATATTTTAAAATAAGTTAAGTTAGGCATTATAAAGTGAATTCCAATCACACAGGGAATCTAAATTGTGATAACTGAAGAGAGCTCTAAAGTTAACATTTCTTTTTTCATGCTATTTTAACTTGAAGGACTGACTTGGATTAAAAGTAATTCTACATGCTAACTTGTATTTACAAAACCGTCAGCTCTCTACAAATAGAATGAATCCATACTGGAATCTAGATTCTGAACCGTCACTAGTTTGTCTAGGAGTTAATTCATAACCTAGACCAATCTGGATCCAAATACTGCTCAGCCCAGTTCTATTGGCAAATTTAGTACTGTATGTGAAGTTATACAAGAAAAGAATTATCAATATCAAAATAAACTACAGAACTGTAAGGAGGGAGAGTATGCGTGGGATGTCCAGCATAGACCAGCATTTTTAATAAGACTGGGGCTTTCATTAAATGAGATTATAGCAGAACAAGGAGGAAATATGAATGGTATAATAAGTGAAGTACTATATCTCTCCACTCATTCTATAGAATGTAACAAAAATATTTTAGTTTGATGGTTCCTTTAAGGTCTCTAATCAGTACTTAGTCATATGGTGATTGATTCTATTCCCATTCAAATCAATAAGAAAACTCCCATGGACTTGAATAGGGCAGGATCAAGACATTTTTTCTTAGGTTGCTGAACAAGCTATTAAAATAGTCTCAGGTGTATTTATACATACCAACATCACCTTCCCTTCACACTCTAAATCATATTTATTGCATTGTTTGAATAATTAGATATGACTTAATAAAATCAGGTTATATTTAAAAATGAAATATTATATATATGAAAATCCCCACCCTCATTCCTCTTACCCAATCAGCATTTGCTACACTAGGCCAGGATGGGAACACCCAGTTATTTCTTCATCAAGATGTAGATTTTCTCTCCACATCCTCTTTCCTGCCAAATAACGGTCACTTAACCAGGTGCTAAGTCCATTTGATTTTGTCTGTCACCTGGCTGAGGCATCAGCTAATCTTTCGTCTCTGTGGACACCTACAGAAAGTGGTGCAGATGCTACTTCGATTTCTCCCAATAAGTGTAGGAGCCAGAGGGGAGCATATTCCACTACTAAATGGAAGTAAAAATATGGTAGCAGTTTGGGGTGCTTCTGTTAACATAAGAAACCATATTTTATAAATTAGAGTGCAAATTTTATCTGTACCGTTTGGTAGTAGTAGCAGAGTTTAATAATCATGTGAACAAAAAAATCAATCAATACCCTGGCTCAGCTAAATGCTACTTTAAGAACCATTTTTTCTTAAAAGAAGTTAGAATGTTTCTGGCACATGCGACAGTGTAAGTGACAACTGACATTCTGACAAAGTGTTCTCAAGCATTCCCTCACAAATATTAGGCACAAACCGGTTTTCCTTTCACTACAGGCATACATTAATTTTTTTTCTAAAACTTCTAAGCTCGCATTGGGGCCAGTGCAAAGAAATTCTTAAAATGATTTTGCACTTCAGAGTGTTCCTCTCATAGCATAATAGCACTGGCACAGTCCAAAAACTTCCATACCAATGCCTTTTGTCCCTAGGCAGGTGTTGCATGTCATTTTCAAGACTCCAATGCTACATAGCAAATGACAGTATTTAGTAACCTTCCACACTGTCATATCTATCTCTTGTGGAATGAAATTGATTTCTCTCTCATTACAACTCAGAGTGTTCACTTCATGCCATCTGCCAAGCATGTGCTGCAACACCAAGCCCAGATGTGAATGTGGCAATAAGGGTAAAATAAGCAGAACTACACAATGTTGAGGCAGTTCTCACATAGTATTCTCTAAAAAGCAGTCACTTCCTATTCACTGTGCCCTGACAGGACATACACACTGATAAAACTGTCAAGGAATTAAAACTCTGCCTGTGAGCGAATGCCACCAGCAATTTCCTCATTTATAAAATCCATTCTAAGTACCAGTATCATATGCACATTTTGTATATATTTTTTTGTAAACCAGATACTACCATCCCTGCCTCTTCATGCTAACAAAGCTTAATCTATATTTTCTTGATTAATATTTACAAATACTGAATTCTAAATATAAGTGTTGATTTAAAACCCACTCCTTATTCTCAGTAACTCTGTTCCTACAGGCCTTACTTGGGAAATCTCTCCCTTAATTCCGTTAGTGGAAGCTATGCTTTAGTAATAATGGAAGGATCAAAAGCCTGATTCAACAAACAGAATTCAATGGGAGTCATTCTATTGACTTCAGTGGGTGAAGGATCAAGTTCCAAGACTAGACTATCACAACTAAATGATGTACCATTCAAGAGTCTGCCTTTGCCTCATCTGACGTTTACAACTGATTCGCAAAATAAACTCAGGGGGATTATTTAATTTACAAGGCCTTCTTCTGGGAAGACTATCCATTAAAAGTGTTTACAATGACATTTTGAAGGCATGTAATTCCCTGATTTGGGCCAACTGTTTGGTGTACTTGAAAGAAAAAAAAAATTAAAGTCATGGTTTAAATTATGCTCCATTGTTAAAAACAAGTCTTGATCATCCAAAATTATAGTTCAGTGAGAACTGGTTACTAACCTGACATGTTTTTTATAAAACAAAATGCAAATTTGGCTGGAGGAAAAAAAATTAGTTCAACTATTAACCCTCAGGTTTTATGTACTTAGTTCCTTTAGTGTGTTTTACATTAGGTTTTTTAAAAGTATAGTGTAATTTGAAGTAGTATTTAAGATACCATCAGTAAGGATTAATAACAAATGCCTTTACAGTTTTGACCTAAATTTACTGAAATATATTACTTAAAAATGCACCAATTCAGGACTCCTGTAGAACTTATGCAGAAGAAAAAAATGTATCAACATGTTCTGTAATTAGGCAATCAGACGTGATTGTTAGATTACAATCACCAAATGCATGGAATAAGCCTTCAAGGCATTTTACTTATAAAGTTATACATAACATATCAAGTCTGATCAATGTATGCACCCCAGCACAAAGTCTGAAAGACTTAGATCTGATCACTGTAGATTAGTTTGTGGGTACTTACCCATACAGTAGATTGGGCCCTAATGCAGCAAAGTTCTTAAATACACATTAAGCAAGCACATGTTTGACTGTTTTACTAAATAGAAATGGGGTTACTCATATGCTAACAGGCTTTGCCCAAAATCAGGTTCTGAGTGGCAAGCATAATAAAACATTCCCTTGTCAACTTTGATTACACAGCAAATAGTATTCTAATGTAACTAATGAAATCTAGCACATGCTGTCTGGTAAAATTTAGAGGAACAGAGTAAGGGCCACTATAATTTTCTACCCAAACATAGTCCAGTCTTGAATTCTTAGGAAGTTTCATATATACAAAGAAATATTCTGAAATCACCACCACCTAGCCCCATTGTCCTACCATAAAATCTTGAGCAACAGACATATACATACACTACATTGTCTGAAACGTTTAGATTACAACTTTAGTAATTAAAGTTTGTGAGAAATTCTGGAATATAAAATCACAGGTGTACCAATTTAAAAAAAAAAAAAAAAATGTTGGCAGGCTGAGGTTGTTTTATACATAAGTAAATATTTCACCAGAGCTGAAAAAAACATGCTGTGAAGACAGTTATTTGGGTGAATTCATAAACTTGGTTAACATAAATAACACCACCACCCCTCTCACCACCAGACCTTCCTTTGCTCATATTTTTATCAAGAGGTTCTCTTTAATTCTGTATTTCCAAGCAGTACTCTTTTGGGCACAAAACCATCTTCCCAAAGTCTCTTACATGAAAATACTGTCTGTTATCTTGGTTTCATCCTACACCACAAACTCTCTCAACTAAATCTTCCCATTAATTTAGCCCTTGAGTCAAGAAAACATTTAAACGTTATACAAGTGCTTTGCTGAATTAAGGCTATCAGCAAACACTTTACTGAGTGAAACGAACAAGGAGTCCTGTGGCACTTTTGAAGACTTTAAAAGTGCCACAGGCCATATTGTTTTGCTGAGCTGGACTAACATGGTTACCCCTTTGGAACTTTTCTAACAACAGAGGTCTCCCTGAAGTCATTCATGATACTCAGGCTACGTTTGAAAATCTTGTCGGTGCAAGGCACACAGCCACCACTGTAATTAAACTGCCATTGCAGCAGGTCTTCACTGTCTCTCTCTCTTAGCGTGAATGCACTCCAGTGACACAATCAACTCATTGACTGACGCAGGGAGCAGCACCATGGATAGCTCTCCCACCATACAACTGCAGGCAGGGAGCTCTGGGAAGGGTTTGCAATGCCTCATTGGGCAAGCAGTGTCACATGGTGGTTTCTAAATCCCATCCTACCATAGGCATCCTACTAGTTTGACAAGTCGCTTTTTAAACTGATCAGACTGAAACAGAACACAAACGTAGGAAGTCCACTGAAGTGTGTGTCTGGGGGTGGGGAGGGGAGCATGCGACAGGGAGTCAGAGAGAATGTGTTTGGGGGAGCGAGTGTTTCTGCACACTGTCTCTAAGTTCAGATAGCAGCAGCTGGAGCAACCAATCATGAGGCAGAAGATGTTGCATAGATGGCTGATGACCCCTGTCTCTCCACCCCAGCAGAGACCAGTACTTGTGTGAAGTACTTGCTTTTTTTCAAGGGGGGCGGGAGCGGGGGATGCCAGGACCCTCCACCACCGCTGGCCCCCAGAAGCCTTCCCAGGACCCCAGGCCCCTTCCCAGCTCCTCTCACCCCCCTGCCAGTTCCCCAACCCTTTTCCTTGCTCCTCTTGGCCCCCCCCTTCCCCTGCCCTGCTGACCCCAGCCCCCAGCTCAGCAGAGGGGCTGGCCAGGGAAAAATAGGTGCTGGTACATGATACCAGTGTGTACCAGCAGAAAAAGAGCCCTGCCTGGGGGAGGGGGGAGGAGGCGGGAGAGGGACACAACCCCCACCTCCCTCCCTGGCTCTGCACAGCATATTCGGAGATACACCCCTCCCTGTAGTTTAGGGCAGGCAGGACTAGTCACCTTTGCTGCTACTGGGGAATGAGTTCTTTGTAGTGAGTTATTTGAAAACTTACTGGGGCTTTGAAAGGGGAGGGGCAGATGGCTGCAAGGCAGTCAAATTCAAACCGTTTACGAGAGCAGTGATGATGGGTATTGTGGGATACATTCTGAGGCCATTCACAGCAATATAATCAAGGGCAGCGCCTACAGTGATGCTGTATCGCTTACACTTTGCTGAAAAAATCTCTGTGCCTATTGTCAAAGTGGTTTTGCTGAATAAACAGGGCAGTTTTCTCAGTGAAGGAGTAATTCGAGTGTGTACACCAGCACCGTTTTGCTGAAAAGAAAGCTGACTTTGGTCAATAAAACTCTAGTGTCGATCAGCCCTCAGAGTATTAAATGTTTGCAGGATTGGGTACTTAAGTTCAACTGCAGTTACATTTTCAAATCACAGAAATATATGCAATATATTGACAAAAATAGGCTTATATAAATAAAAGAAAAACATGTTTTGTATGAAAGGTTCTTCAGTTTTAAGAAACCAAATATATTTAAGAAACCAAATATATTTGTTCAATTAATATAAAGGGCCAAGTTTTCAGCTAGACTTGCACCCAGTCTTTCACATATAAAGCTGTACACATACACTTGTGCAAACACCTATGTGCACACTATAGAAATTTGAACAGCTGAGCATGCATATAACGTGCAGAATCCATTAGCTCAACTGATATTGCTGGTACAAATCCTAAACATACACAAGCATTAGGTTAGGTTAAATACGTTTTCACTCCATCCACATAGGTTTATTTCACCTGCACTTAGCAAGAGAAAGAATGTGCGCACACACAAAGGAGATCAAACTTTGAAAAGAGAAGCTTAAAATTCAGAAGTTTTGTATTATGATTTCAGAAACAAATGTCTATTTGCCGATATTTGCTTTAAATTGAGCTGGTGTACCATTAATTCCAAACCAAAAATCACTTTAACTAGGCAGGATAATGGGTACTTAGTTATACAGTTATCTGTATGGTTTAATTTCATAAAGTAATAGTACACATTTACAAGTGCCAGATTTTCAATTTATAAATATTTATCATAAGGACATGATTTTATCTTTAATTAGCCCAACTGTTAAGGACACTTCTAATGTGAGAAATGTAATTCAGCATTTCGCACCAGATGTAGCTTCTGCCAGTTAGTCTTTTATCTTTGCTTGTAATGAATGAGATACTGAAATCAAATTAAGAACATTATGTTAACATGTAACTGATTATTAGAGTAACCACACCAAATCTGAACTCTGTACTTGAAAAAGGATATTGAAGCTTCTGAAATCAAGTTAATTAATCCGAAGACCCTTTATGCAATATTTGAATGCTAAAAACCACTGTTTACTTCCTAAATATCGCCATGCATTTTCTTCTTCATTTTTAGTACTACCAGCTTTACCTGTTGCTTATTAGTCCTTTAAGTGCAAAATGTTTTCCCCATCTCACTTTCTCTGGCAATTTCCCCCCATTCTTCCAACATTAAAATGACTTTGGTATTTAAGGGTTTTCCATTTTCCCTAAAAATATAGTAATAGATGTGTAAATTGTGATTGTTCTGGGCCTGGTCCATGATTTTAACGGTAGAAGACTCAATCATTTCAAGGTTTACCCTCATTCTAATCCACCCTCGTTCTAACACACTCTTCCAAAAAAAGAGACTTAAAAACATGGTAAATACTCCAAGTTCAGACAAAAAGTCCCTTAACATTTACAGCAGAGAATTCTGTAGTAGAATTTTTCACCATTACAAACCATCCTCTACAGCTTTTCAAGTAATTTCCAGTAAGGAAGAGAAGAGTACTAGAACAGAGGGAAGGTTTTTTTAGAGGGGTGGTTAAAAACAAAAAACCCAACTTTTCACTAAGTAGCCACAATAATTCTCAGGTTAGAGTCAGAAAATTAGAATAAATAGTACGTGATCTGAAGATTGACCTTAAATTGAATCAACCAGACTTTAAAAATATCCAAAAAACCCCTAAAACCAAAACTGAGTAGACTTGAGATTTTTATCTATTGTCTGTCTCTCTTTCTTTTCTCCATGTATGTATGTATGAGATGAATTAAGGGGAAAACCAATTTCATAACCAAGGATATATTGAAATTGATTAATTCTTAGCGAAAGCATAAAGATAGAAAATAACTGGTGCCACCATACATCTGTGCTACGAAAACTATTTTTATACTCTTACAAAAAAGATTCTTCAAGATAACAAAAAAGGTGGAATCAGAGTGCATTCATTCTTGAGAAAACTCAGAACGCAGAGCTCAGAGTTTTTGATTCAGAGAATTTTTCAGTTTACTTAGTTGGATTGCTAGCTTCCTAGCACTTTGTCCTCATTTCATTTGTTTAATTAATATAGACGGTTGGCGGACTAGATATTTTATTAAATCATTTACTCATTCTGTAGAATATGCCAAAATTATTCATTAAAGTATGTGAAAGAAAGCCAAATAGAACGTGCCTCTTATTTGGGGGGAAGGATTAAGGAATTTGTTCATTAGTGATCTTTTATTACGGTGTCTTTTTTCCATAAATTAAAGTAAGTTTGGTCCTCTCAAGTTTTAAAATTTAAATATGGGCTTTTTAGTACAGCCACTGTGTATTAGACAACTGAATATGAAATATCACTATGAGAAAAGAGACTAAAAAAGCTAGAGGATACACCAAGTTACAGCCAACGGCCAGGTACTGGTTTACTTAACTGAATAGATAGCTCTCTGAAGTGTTAACATGGTTGCAATCAGCCAGAACAAGGAATGATTGACCTTTATATACCAATACAAGTTTCAATTTAGTGGCAGGAGATGACTATTTCACAAAACTAGAGTTTGCATATTCTGCTAGGGAGAGGCACTATACAATGTGAACTTTAAAAGACAAGTGGAATGCTAATTTTCAGCAATACTATAATACACAAGGGCTTAATTCAGTATCATTTACCAGTTATAATGAAGGTGTTTTATGTAAATTCTGATTTCAAAGAAATAATGTCACAAGAATAAAATGGTACCAAATGTTAATAAGTCGAATGATAATAAACGTGGAAGATGACAATAGCTTTGACTCTGCAGGTAAATAAGCATTAATGTAGAAGACCTGTATAACAGCCATTTCATTTTAGTAACTATTTCACACACACACTTGGGTATGTTTTAAAATACTTTAAAACAATCCATGAACTAGTACTGATATGAACAGCTCTTTAACCCACCCCCATTCCATAAAAAAATAAACGACTTGATTCAAAGATTAAAAAGACAAGTTGGAAGGATAAAATTTTGCACAAAGAACTTCCTTTATGATCTTCCAGGACAGTCTTGAAAGATGATACTTTTCCTTATACCTCTTATATTCTTTCACATCCCTCTGGGGCATTTTAAAAACATATATATTAAGGTCCTGCTGGCAGCAGGGATCTAATAACTAAAAATGTGGCGGAGTATGATTTGTTAATAATGCATTTGTGAGGTACCTTGCAATGCCTGTGAAAGAACAGGTTCAATTTTAACAGTACAAAGGAAAAGTTGTTTGTTTGTTGTAAAACATGTATTTTAAAATGTTATCATTCAAAGTTGCTTACAGAGCTGCTATGTTAGCTTCTGGGTTTTGGAAAGAAAATATTAACATTTAGGTATGGAGTAAACAGACATACACACACAAGCATAGACTTAAAAACCCAAGTAGTTTAACATACGGATGTGAAAGTCCGGATTTGCAACCTTGACAAAAAGCTTTAGAACAAACATACCTATTCTTTTTTGCTATTGGTTAAACCAGACCACATTTTAAAAATGGACTATGAAGCTAAAGAGATCAAGATAAAACATATGATGTTAGCAATGACATTTTATTGCGATTGCAGTTCTTCTTTTTATGGGGAGATATAAAATGGGCGATGTCCAACTGAGAGGTCACAAAGGTGAGCTGAAACCCCCGCTCCCTCTTCCCCCGCAAACTACTCTTTGCTATAAGTAAACTTTTACACAAGTCAGGCCAAACATTTGTCAATCACATCATACTAAACAAGACTTGAATCATTGTTATCTGGTGCTTTACTCATATGGATACAGCCTAGCCTTTGGAAGTAATTTTTTAAAATATTTTACACACACACACACACACACACACACACACACACACACACACACACACACACACACACACACACACACACACACACACACACTTGACTCAGTCGAACTAATGGCTGTTAAGGAAGGATTATTTATTTCAGGGGGGAAAATAGTTTTTCTACTGTAAGTAGTTCATTTGTATTACTCCAGTCAACTGCATTGCTTTAGATGCTCAGCTATACAAACACATTAGGAGCTGCTGCCCTGAAAGTTTATAGTTTAAAAGACATTACATGTAAAAAGGTAGAGGGAAAAGAAACAAACGATTCACACAGGGTGATACTAGTCACACATCTTACTATATTGTATATAATACAAGTATATAAATAGATAAAAGTATATAATAAAAGCATCCCCCAGCTGCTCAGATCTTCTCCTTTTCAATTTTAACTGTTACTCCTACTTAATTTCTATTCTACTTAGAAAAACATAACCTACTGCCCAACTAGTACACATTACCTCTAAGTGCTTTTCTTTTTAAAAAGGCTAAAAGTATAAAATTTCTCTTCCTATGTCAAACCCAAATCAAAGTTCTTAACCCATACTTGACCCAACGTCCAGTGATGCAATGACTCCCAGGCTCACGTTAAGAGCTCTCAGGGATTGTCCATATGACCCACTAGTACACAGGAGGCTGGAGTGTTAGACTGCCATGCACTAAAAGTACCATAGTGCGCTCTGATCTACCCATTTGAAATGGGAATAGATTAAAGCATACTATGTAACTTTTACTGTGGCAGGCTGGTGCGGGGCAGATTTATGCACCAGTTCACCAAGAACTAAGTGTTCATATAGACGAGTCCTCACAGTGCACCTGCCTGTCGTCAGACGAGCAGTGTTGACATCACAAGCTGCTAGATCTGTAAACATGTGCAGTAACTGGAGAGTCTTCAGACAACTATGGGTTCTGGCCCCATTTCTATGAGGTGGTAGGGCTTAGTGCAGTGGACTGCTAAGAACACATCCAGGGTTGGCAAGCATGTGGGCATATAGAATGGGAAAAATATTTTTTTCCCCCATCAATCATTATTTGCAAACTGAAGTATTGTATTGATGTGGTGATGCAGGAGCAGACTGGTTGGAAATATGGATAGAAACTCATAATCCAGGAACATACAAACAGTAACAGGAAACCATGTAACCAGCACGGAAAAGTAGTTGCTTAGTAAACTTATGATCTATGTGGGATTCAAATACTATGAAACGAAGCAGCAAGACTTGGAAGACCCATGTTCTAGAACTAACATATTCTACTGACCTTCTGTCCCACTCAAACTGATTCTCCAAGACCACCATTGGTATTAGTCAGGCGGCAAGAGTCAATCATAGCAAGCAAGAATCTTTTCTTACTTTGAATAAACAGGGCCTGCATCCTGCCTCTGGTCTAAAATCAGTCCAATGTGGGGAAGGAGGGAGTTCCAAAGTAATTTTTTGTTCATAAAAAATCCAAGTGCTAATATTTCACTGTTTTACCAACCACTTCAGAGCCTGATCCTTCATTCCCTACTCAAGAAAGATACCTACTGGTTTCAAATTCAATCAATCATCTTGACTACAGGACATGCAGATGAACCTTTATTATATATTCAAGGGAGTTTCTCCCTTTTGGAAAATCTGAGCTGCAGCAAAGTCAAATAATTCTGAAAGACTACAATACTCTTAAGTTCTTTAAAGGTATACATCTCTTTCAGTGCCTACAATAGTTGACTGAACTATGAGAATGAATAATTTTTGGACCATGGGGGTGTAGAGCTCCATAACAAGGGACTCACCAGATTAATGCCTCCTGATGATGTTACAGGGAATAGCTCAAGTAGTCCACCGTCTGGTGTTCGGGGCACAGTCTCTCTCATACGTGCAGTCTCTTGCAGGATCTCAGCCCTCTGGCCAAGCCCTTTTCGTTGCCCTGCCTTCAGGGGCCTAGTCCAGTCTTTGAAAGACCACTTGTACCAGTAGCTGGCTCTGTCTTTTTAGGACCTCAGACCTCCAGCTGAGTCCTCCGATCTCCTCCCTTACAGGGGGCATGTCCAGTTCCAGCCGGCCCACTTGTGTCAGGAGCCAGCACTGCCCCTTCACCGCTCCCTTGCAGTCTCTCTGCCCACTGGTGGTCTGGGGGAGGCATGTGGAACCCAGGCCCACCCACTTTTCCAGGCCCCAGTCCAGGGACTCTATGTACTCCATTGTGCACTGCCTCAATACCCTCACTCCTCTTTGGCTTGCACCCTCAACACATTCCCTGGGACATTCATACCTCCCCCAGGTACCTGCAGCCCTTGTACCAAGGCTGAATCTTGGCTCTGGGAGCTATCCAAGGCCCCATCTCCCATGGTCCTGCTCAGCCCAACCTTCTTCCCAGGTCTGAGGCAAACTGTCCAGGGCAGGGGCTGCAGCATTCCCCTTATACCAGAACCTGGGCCCTGAGTGGTCATGCAGTCCTCTGCTCCTATTGGCCAGGCACTCTCTGCAGAGCTTTTTACCCCTGCCTGGCCAGAGCAGGCAAAATCACCCCACTAGAGGTAGTTATCAGGCAAATAAACTATATACATTTCTTTAAAAACCAAGAAATTGAAATAAAAATTATTGTATGCCAGGCTATGAGCTGTTCACATTAAAGTGCTAAAAAGAAAAATCAGTTAAATGCATTAAGTAATACCTGCTTTATGAAACTTTTCCATTAGTTCATGCCGCACTGATTTCTCCAAGTTAAAATAGTCATGGTCTTCATCCGGGTTTTGTAGAAATAGAGGAATATGCTGAAATACTATTACATGTTTACACTTCTGTTTTTCAGCTACATCTAGTTGTGCATCAAGCCACTCATCTTGGGCCTTCTTCAGCTCAGGGCATTTAGAGGAATCGAAATATAACTGAGAGTTAAGTACAAGAAAGAAAACGCCTCCGACCCAAAAACTGAAGTAGTCATCTCCCCATTGCTTGCAATAATCATCTATTGTTTCTGGTGTTGGCGTGTTGCCGAGATCATGATTTCCACTGACAAATACCAGTGGAATGTCTCCGTCAATGTTCTTCAGGACATTTTTCAAATCTTGTTCTTGGTCCTTCCGCCACTGAGATCCTATAAAAAGAACAGTCGAGTTATTTTATCGGGATGTTACCGTTTATGGTTATACTATACTTTTCTATCACTACCATCACTTATTCTGTTTATTCAGACAGCATAGACAGGAAAACCAAATGACACTACTGTACTGATAAAGCAAAACTGCAGCAGACAAAATATAAAAAATATTAGTTTTTAATGTAGTCATCTAAGCCTAACACATTCCCTGCTGTTTCCTTCATGCTTCTCTCCTTCCTTCCAGGGCCAGTAGCCTGCCATTTCTACCTTTCCATGTAAAAGGTTACCGAAGACAATCTTCAGATTGTCTAACAGCAGATGCCATAAGATGTGTGGTAAGTATTTTGAATCAAGAACACCATTGCTTGCTCTTTCCACAACTGAGGAAAATGCAGAATCATTTACAGGTATAATTCAAGTTTGTGTACATGGTCACAACTGATGAAACATCTGGTTTATACTTTATGGCTAGATAAAAGAATGTGGTTTTTGTTCATTACTAAAACTACTTGAGCAAAAACATAATTAGTATCTTGTAGAAACTCATTTAGATAGCACAGGACTGTTTTAACAACTAAGACAACATGAGATGAATTTCAAGGATGGGTAATTGTGAACTTCACAATTTGTTGGGTTTTTTTTTCCCGCCCTCCCCATGTCTGACATAATAAGATGCTTGTCTAAATAATGATCGTTCAGCTGATAGGAAGTCCTATTACTCTTGGGATGATGTTACTAAAAGTTAGGAAAATGTGTTTTTGAAGTGTGTTTTTTATTTATTTTACATTAAATTGGAAGGAAAAGTTTGTTCTGCATTTATGTAAATATAGGAAAAGTTGCTACATGTTTATATACATAGATTAACATAACATATTTCTAATAAAATATTTTACCCTTAAGGAACAAGAATACAAAGATGTATTTCACATAGTTGGATTTTCAACTCTAAGAAGCTATTTTTATAATCCTGGATTTGGATTTTTAAATCTTTTATTTAAAAGGAGGTCTGTCTGCAGACTCAATGCACCATGGACCATAATGTAACAACTATGCAAAAGAGGTTCAATTAAACAAATTTAGAATTCTCAACTATACAGATTTTTTTTTTTATAAACTCTGATAAAAGTTTTGTCTTAATTTCACCTATTACTATAAAGTTTATATGTTTTCTTTTCCTGGCTTCTTCAAAAATTCCAACATCTGAATGGTGATAAAGCTGATATAGTAAGGTTTAAAAAAAAAAATTAAAAATGTAACAAAAACACAAGTTTAGAATAAGCACTGTTCCTTTTTAGTTAAAAAACAGTTGAGGATTTCCTCCCTCACCTCACCTCCCAAACCTCTCACTTCTATGGGACAGTGGTTAGCCTGTGTACTTAGCTTGTGGCTGCTGTAAGCTCAACCCTGAGGTGGTATACAGGGATGACAGACTCACCCTCCTTTTTGCCTCTGGAATCTGTCCCACATTACGGAAATGTGACTTGTTCCAGTACCAGTCTACAACAGCTTGTGTCGCCCGCTGGTCAGACTAGATACCTGTGGTGTGGCAGTTAGTTGCAGGTTCAAAGCTCCCCGCTGCCGTCCTGCTATGTCTAGCGTGAGGCGACCCGCTCTCTCGCCTGTCGACGCTATTCCACTTGGTCTAGTGGATAGGTGGTGTACTTGGCCTAGGGGAGGTGCAGGTTTGAGCCTGCCCTGGTGGAAGGGCTTTCACCTTTGTGATATAGCCCGGGGGGCCGCTTGCCTTCTCCCTTGCCCGGTGAAGCCGTTCCACTTTAGTTAAATGTGCTTTGGGCAACAGCAAAAACTAACCTCACACACTAGTCCTGTGGTTGGGCTACTCACCTAGGTTGCCGGAAAACCAGGTTCAAATCCCCAAGCTACTGGCTCAGCAAGGGTTTGCACTGGGATTTCCAGTCTCTGTGTCTGTCTCAAGATCCAGGGCCTTCTTGAGCAACCTAGACTGCACAGGGATGGTTGGTGGGGGCCCAATGCCTTGATAATGCATGTGGAGCAGCTTCAAGTGAAAAGAGCAAGGGGGCCCACTCATCAGGATCCTAAGGCTGCTCTTAGGCCATTCACCAGACAGCTTCCACTCCCTTCTCAGCAAGAGCAAAGGAAGGCCTGGGATTCAACACTCCCCTCCCTCCCGAACAGACACTGAAATTTTGAAAGAGAAAGTACTTAAGGATATTGAGGTTAATGGTAACTGTGATAAAACACAACATGGCTTTACAAAAGGTAGATCGTGCCAGACCAACCTGATCTCCTTTTGTGAGAGGAGGTCAGATTTTTTTGGATAAGGGGAATGCAGTGTACCTAATTTACTTAGATTTCAGCAAGGCATTTGATACAGTTCCACATAGGGAATGACTTGCGTTACAAAAGATGGGGATTAATTTGAATATAGTAAGGTGGATAAGAGACTGGTTAAAGGGGAGGCTACAGCGGGTCATGCTGAAGAGTGAACTGTCAAGCCGACGGGAGGTTACTAGTGGAGTTCTTCAGGGATTGGTCGTGGGACTGATCTTAACCTTTTTGTTACTGACCTTGGTACAAAAAGTGGGAATGTGCTAATTAAGTGTGTGGATGACACCAAATTGGGAGGTGTTGCCAATACAGAGAAGGATAAGGATATCATACAAAAAAATCTGGATTACTTTGTAAACTGTAGTATTAGGAACAGGATGAAATTTAATAATGGGAAGTGCAAGGTCATGCATTTAGGGACAAATAACAAGGGTTTTCTTATAAGTTGTGGACGCATCGTTTGGAAGGGACGGAGGAGGAGAAGGACCTGGGAATACTGGTTGATCACAGGATGACTATGAGCCACCAGTGCGATGCCACCATGAAAAAAGGTAATGCGGCCCTAGGATGCATCAGAAGAGGTATTTCAAGTAGCGATAGGGAGCTGTTAGCGCGGTTAAACAAGGCACTGGTGAGACTTCATCTGGAATGCTGCGTGCAGTTATTACAGAGAATTCTTTCTTGGGTGACTGGCTGGTGAGATTTGCCCACATGCTCAGGATTTAACTGAGTGCCATATTTGGGGTCGGAAGGAATCCCCCCCCCCCAGGCAGATTGGCTAGCGCTCTGGGGGGGTTTTCACCTTCCTCTGTTGCATTGAACAAGCAGTTTATGCTGGACGAAGAGTCTAGAGAACACCGACTACTTGCATACCTTGCTCCTCTAAAAGTTACTCTTGCAGAAAGAGGAAAAATTAAATGGCACCAAGAAGCAGGCTGCTATACCATAGTTATTTGCTGTACTGCAACAGATTACTGTGACTGCCTCTGATTCTATATTCAGTGTACTTTGTGAGAGCTAGTACTTCCAAGCAAGTCACTTTATTTGTGCTTACCTACTTTTCAATAAATGTGCATTCTTTTCCTAAATACAGCAAGTGAGAGTCTAACATCTTATTTTTATTTCCCTCACTGTTTATGCAATGGCCTTTCAATTATCCAAACTCTTGGTTATCTCAATAAAATCTATGTCCCACATTTTATTTGGATTAATAGGCACATACAGTTTAGTACACATTATCAATACAGTCTTCATAGGGAAGGTTAAATAAAAGTGAAGTGATATTTATTAGTCTTGTATTTTATTGTGGAGGTTTCTTGAAGTGTGAAAATGGCAGGGGTAGAGGAGGAGGAGGAATGCTAAAGGCATGACAGGGAAACTTGACTAGGGAAGTGTCATGGTGGATATAACTAAAGCAATGAAAAGCTCATTTTTGTACAGGATAAACTGAAGTTATAATGTCACAATGCCTTGCGGTCAGAAACTACACCAATGTTGATGCTATATATTATGTTCTGTACATACAGCTTTGCTCTAAGATAAATGACTTAAAAAAATTAATAGCCCATGAAGGATAGTTTCACTTTTAAGGAAATTAATGAAGCTAGAACTGTGTAGTTTTCTGCATTTTTTCTCCGATCTTTCTGTTCTACCATTTTTTGAAAGTTGAGTGACATAAGCAAGAGTAGAAAGGAGAAATACTAAGCTCTCTGTTGCAGTATATCTTGCTATGGTAAATTACTATTTGTTTAAATATTTCCAATATTCTATCATATACCGCTCCAGAAGTGCCCGGACAACCCTTCTGTCATTTAGAGCAGATTTCAAGAAAGGAAAAATGTCTATTTTGCAAGTGTCTTTGCCAAAGCTTGCTGCAGTCAGCAGGAATAGTATTTTAGTTTATTCTACAAAGGTAATAATCCTTTTGCTAATAATCCATATTGCAACTGACCCTTGAGCACTGTAGAGTACCTATAAAATGATCTTTTTCAACAGCATTAGGTACAAATATGCTTTGAATCACCACATAACTAGGCCCGCAGATTTGTGTTTTGTAAATGCATTTTATTGTGAACTCTCCATCAAAAAGGCAACTTCATTTCTGTTTACCATTCCCCCTCCTTCACAGCATTACAGAGAAATTATGCAGTGTAGATCTTTTTTTAAATTGATGCTATTTTTGTAAACCATCACTACCAAAATACCATCTCCCGCTGCTCTGTACATAAACCATATGGTGGGTAGACCTTTCTAGGGAAACCAGTACGAACTACGCTATTGACTGCCAACCTGTGCATTCAGTCTAGATGTGCTGCATATGGATATCTCCTACTGAGATGCAGCCAGAGTTGGAAGAAGTGATTTCCTTTGGGATCTGGTGGCTGCCTAGGCAGAGCACCATATTAATAGAAGAGTTTTTCTGATCATTGGAGAAGTCCCGTTACCCAGATCAGTGGCTGCAGATCCCAATTATCCCAGCATCCTGTAATTTGGGTGCCAACCCATCGTATTAGTCAACGAGTATAGACTCATACAACCTACTAGCTATAGGACTGACACAGCACAGCACAGAGACAGATTCTCTATTCTGCATAATATCTCTATCTGACTTTTTCCAGGCTCAGAAAGGGGTTTCTAATTGGCTTTGTTCTGCTGAAATTTGGTTTTACAGTGTGACACTGAGCCAGCAAGAGTTAAACAACCAGCAGACTGAGTGCCCCAGAAATCAATCTTTAAGGACATATTAGCATAAACAGGGCCATTACTAACAGACAGCTAGCAAAGCGATGTTAAATAGACTAGCGTTCTTAAAATATGGACCTATATTTTTAGAGGATTAAGATTAGATACAAATTATCTTAATCAGCATTTACCTGTATCTTATTAGAAGTTAACCATGTAACCAGATTAGTTTGTGGATGCATAATTCCTTTTCACATCTTAATTACATTATATTATGCATGTGGATGGTCCAGTTATCCTTAAGATCAAAGATGTAAGCTACTGCAGGAAATATTACTTGCATCATCTTCATCTTAAATTGTCTATATCATAATGAAATGCTCTGATAATCTGAATGGCTATTTCTTTATGTTAGTTAATACTACTAGTTTACCTGAGCATACATAGGAAATAGAAGTTTGACTTCAAAGCAGCAACATACAGTGCCTATTCTTCACCCAGGAAGACCCCTGCTGTGAGGTCTGCTGTCCAGAGACCATCAGCTGGCTAGAGAACTAGAAAGCAAGCTTTGGAACTGATCCTGTTTTAGCTCAGATCCTCTTAAAATTTGTCAAGGAAAGATCTAAGTCTTAAGGACGGAAGTCTTCAGGTTGTCAATGGATTATCCCTGAAATACTCATGGAAGAAGAATTTGAATAAATTCTGCATGTGAACTATACACTGGACTATATCCTATTGAAGTGATTCTGGAAGGTGTTTTTCGAATCAGCAGCATCACCTTCTCTGCTATGAAACTGACCTAGTGTAGGGATAAAGCGGAAGATTTTGTGACGGACGGGTAGTGGTGCCCATGCCCACCCCCCATGAGCAACCTGACCATGAACTGATGCTGGGCTTCATGCCCAGAATACCGGCTGGAGCCTGTCTCCTGCTTGAACCAGTTGGGGCCTGGTTCAGGTGTTTTGCTGTTTTTCAAGGCTTGGCTATGATGTACTCCTCTTATCTGTTTCTTCAAGTTATCTTGGCACTGTGCCTGAGTGCGTGAAGGAAAAGCAGGCTTGATCACCCCACCTTCTTTTGAGATGCTATATGTTAGCACAGCACCTGAGAACCTGTGGAATTCACCGCAGGGCCAAGGTGGCGACCTGTGCTGCGGAACCGAGGCACTTCGGAACCCTCCTCGGGGTTGTCCGCAGTTGTCCGACTGCTAAAGGGACGTAAGCTTCTCTCCACAGTGTTCTTTGCTTGCTTAAGATTTATTTACTCATCCTAGCACTCAATAAATACTTTAATTGGTCTTTGACTATGTCTGGTAAATCCAAAAGCGAACCTACCCTTTACGGTACCATTTGGGATAACACTTAAGAACTTTGTTCATGTGTCTATGTTTTTAATAATCTTGTAATCACAGTAACTTTCTTTTGTTATTAAATTTTAGATGAGTTATTAAGACTTAGTTGTAAGTGTGTATTTGAGTAAGAGCTGAAATATTCTTTGACCTGGTGGGTAATGTGCCCAATCTCTTGGGATTGGTAATACTTTATATACGGTGAATAAGTTTTAAATAACCCCCACTATACAGACTTGGCTGTGTCAGTGGGAGCCCAAGGCTGGATTGCTTAAAGAGAGCTGTACTTTGGGTTCTTGATGCCCAGTAAGGTATTACAAGAAATAGTTTTGTTACTGGCCTGGTGAAATCTAATTATAGAATAAACCATCAGTTTTGAGGATTGTTTGCCCTATTCATTGCAGTTTGCCCTGAATAAGTATTCTCAGTTTGCCCTCAGCAACCATGGTCACATGCAGGAAGGGATTTTTGCCTCATGTGGGATTGTGTTTTCCTTGGAGAGAAATGAGAGAGAGAGAATTGCCCAAATGAAGGGAGTATTTTGTTTGAATCTATGATGAAACTGTTGTTCATCCAATTCTCTCTGGTGTTTTCTCCTGAAAGGAAAAAGGAGAGGAAAAAATCCTTATCTCACAATTCACTCCACTGGAATTTTATACTCATGTGGCCCCTATATGTAAAAAGTCAGGCTGGCTATGGTATTAAAAATAAGGAAACTCAGGAAGAAGGAACTGTTCTGGTGTACTTTGACTGATCTCAGACTTGAATGAACCTTGCCATAGGTATATCTTGGAGTTTTCCTCTTTTCAGTAAATAAGTGAACTAGATAAAGGTTTGTACCAACTGTGTAACATTTTCCTCAAAGAGCTTTACAGGGATAGCATCCACTGTTTTGTCTGGCACAGGCTGAGCCGTACAGCAGAGGTGCCTCAACACATTCAACTGAGGTTTATATCACTGACATTTCTATTGTTTCATCTCATGATACTATACACTGGGACCATAGGGCTAAAATTTAATCTTCTGTTTTGCAAATCTAGGCACTAAAGTTGTAGTTTCATGGCACTATCAAGGGACAGATTGCAAATGCAAACAAGCCTGGGATACACTGGCCATAGCTTTTGTTAACAAATTGAACCTAACTCCAGGCATGAAGCCCCTGCCACATTCCCATGGGATTATCTGCACTGGGAAGTGCTCTGGCAAGTGCTATACTGTGAGTAACTACCCACGCTATGGCAGTGGTAGGTTGAGCCTTTGCACAGACACACTCACCTACTTTTAATGGCTAGCAAGTAGGCTTATCTTATAGACGTTAGTAGGTGTAAGCCATACCATGTGTGTGCGCCCTAAGAGAACAGGCTAAGTGCTCCATCTGTTCCCTTTAACTCTGCTTTGTTGGCAAGTACCAGCTGCTTGTCTGCAAGGAAGGGACTAAAAACTATTAGCCCACAATCTTTACTCTCTTTACGTTCCTCCTCTGAGTCTCCCTTCTTTATAACAAATATAACCTAGATGTCTTCGTTTTCAGGGCCCTTCTCGGCCTAACTCTATGCTCTAATCCGTTCTTGAGATGTTGATGCCCCTCTCCCTTTAATTCATGATGCCAGTCTCCCTCTCCCAATTGTTTTATTTTCAAACAAGCACCTATGTGCTCTCTCTCTCACAGTGCCACTTTCTTTCACTTGAAAGAAAGTCCCAATTAAACATCCACAAAGCTACCTCACTGTCTTCCTTCAAACTCTGTTTTTCTGTGAAGTCCACAAAGAACTTGATAGCCATGGGGTGCAGAGACCAGTGTTGTCACTGTTTTCTTGTATTCCCTCATCTATTGGACCTTGTTTTATACTTAGTCTGCAAGCTCTTTAGGGCAGGGGACCACTGTTTTGTTGTGTTTGTAAAGTGCCTAGCACAATGGGGTCCTGGCTGATGATTAGGGCCCCTACTCTCTATCTTAATACAAATAACCCATATACTTTTGCAGCATTTTGTAATAATTCAAACTAATATATGCAAGAACACATTGGATACTCCATATTTTACAATTTCCATATGGTCTTTTTCTAAATCAGGGGTATAAAACATGCGGCCCACAAACCTCTTCCATCCGGCCATGACTGTGCTCTGTAGGACCAGACTCTTTCCACACAGAGAGAGAGAGCCTGTGTCTGTGGTCTTGCATACCCAGCGCTCCCCCATGCTGCGCGAGTATCAGGTCTCATGACATCGTGGAGTGCTGGGTATGTGAGACTGCACTCCACGAGACCATTCTCTTGGTCTCATGGAGCACAGTCTCGCATACACAGCGCTCTGTGATGCCGTGAGAGTGCCCTAGTATTTTGATTTATGCTATGTATGGCTCACTTACATGTACTTCAAGTCAAATCTGGCCTTCCATAGCCATGTTCTAAATTATATTCCTTCTGGGTTAAAATCTGTGCTGTGATAGACAAAATGTTTTGTATCTTCTTTGTAGTAATCATGACAGCATGTGTGTTAATGTTAAAACTGGAGGCAGAAGAGTCCAAATATCATCCTGGAAATGTCTCTTATTTTTACTATTTCTCAAGACATACATACCTATTCACTGGATAACTGAAACCATAACTTAATAAGACAACATATCACAGTACAAATTATCCATTGCCTCCTGATTTATAAAAACACCTAAAAGAACCTTTTCATTGGGGATTGAAATAGCCATTTTACCACAGCTAAGATATGAGAGACTGATTTATTAGGACATTGGGGCATTCTGCATTGAAGTAAGCAATACAAAATTTTAAACCACGGTACTTGCTAATAATGGATGATTATAATATTTCTAAAATGACAGTGAACAAACAGAGAAAAAAACCTCTGGGAGCTTAAGTATTCCTGGAATTTCAGAGCATTGCATTATATGGATGACTGTGAAGTCAGGCATCTCTCCTAGCTCTCAGCTGCACAGATGTCCCTTTAACTACCTGTTCCTTCAGATTATTGTTCCACCTTCTGCTGTGAAAATAATCACTATGTTTCATTTAAGCACGTTCAGCTCTTCTCCACACACATCCCTTAGCAATTTAGTCCTCGCACATCACGTGCAGCTCACAACTGCTAATGCTTTGTTTCTGATTCTTATATTACAGGACTACCATAATTACATGAAAGTTAGAAAAAACTTCATAGAAAGTCACTTAAGATATAAATTACTAGTTTTCAACTACTATTCCCCCCCCCTCCCCGGAGAGACTTGGAGTAGAAGTTAGGCTATGCAAACGTTAAATATATGCTGAGAGTCAGTTACTGCTTTTTGTGAAGCAGCTCAGCAGCTTTGAGGTCTTCATAATATTTTTTTCATCTCTTACTGAGGAGTTATCAACATGTAATATCTACGGAAGACACTTTCATCCAACTGTGGGTCTAATTTCATTACAAGCTTGATAAGGTAAAAACTATTTTCAACCAGAAAACAAAGAGATTTTTTGATTAAAGTAAAGAGAGAGAAATGGAAGTTTCCCTATTCTGGTGTCTTAGGCCATGTCCATACTTACTGTGGATATCCTTGTCAAATGACTCTGGCAAACCATCTTAAGGAGAT
Organism: Pelusios castaneus; assembly: GCA_007922175.1. Taxonomy (NCBI): domain Eukaryota; kingdom Metazoa; phylum Chordata; order Testudines; family Pelomedusidae; genus Pelusios; species Pelusios castaneus. The sequence continues at coordinate 17,369,526 of ML685786.1, forward strand.
GCAGCTTACACCAGCAACAGAACACTTAAACCTGTTTGCTGAACAGAATAAAGTAGCCAACAGCCCCTACATCAAAGAGTTTGCAATTAAAACAGGCAAAACCAATGGATGGGACAGAATGACCAAGCTCCTTGTCCATGGTCTATGGCAGAGTCAGGAACAGAACCACAGGCCTCCCAGTCTAGTACCTATTAAATAGATCATGGAGTCTCCTATCGACTACATGAAAACTAGCACATAGAGTTCTCCCCATCTCACTCCAGTGTGATTCACTCTGAAGCAAACTTGATGCTGATTGGACATAGACCATCATTGTCCAGTGAGGGAGAAGCAGAAAACAATTTTCAATCAGATAGTCAGAAAAAAGGGCCTGTAATACACCCCTTCAAAATTCATAAAAATTTAAAACTAGACAGGGACCATTATGATCGTCTACTGACACTGACTGCCTTCAGGATGCAGAATTTCATATAGTGATCTTTCCTTAAAACAAAGGACAGTTCCATAAGACAAATGAGGAAGCAAACATTATATGACAATTATTGTACTGTATAATGTGTCAGGCAAATAGTCTGTTATGCAGAATGCAGACAGCATATCTAAACTACACCTCATTAGTTACCCAGAAAAGTTTGTGAGACATATCAAAGTATTCTATCTACCAAGTACTTAACATTCTTCTTTGGAATAACAGGGCCTTCCATGCCTGCATAGTTAACATAACTATAACTACTGGAAATTATTATGTTGGAGACACGCTCATAGAAATGAGCCTTCTACTAACCGAGCTTTTACCAAATGACATAGAAATATTAACACTCTTTCATATCTCCCCTTTAAAAAAGTATTACAACCATTCATATGACAAACAAATGGACTTGTTACCCTTAAAACACAGCTGCCAAACTGTATAAGCATTTTTGTAGATTCTTCGATATCACTGTGAGGGTGCAGCCTAAGAATCTAGAGAATATGGAACCAAATGTCTTTGGGCTGGGAATTACTGCCATTGTCTCCATAAATACTTTTAGCTAAACTATCTACTCTTACACCAAAGAAAAAAATAAAGATGGGTAAAAAAAAAAAAAAAAAAAAACTTAATTTTACTTCGATTTTTTTCCATATCCTAGTAAAAATTTCATCTAACTAGCATCTTCAACACCTGATCTTCTTATACCCCAAAACAAGATCTTAAATAAATATTACTGGCAGGACTACCCAATTAAACTAACCAACTCTGCAAAGTAAATATACATTTAAGGTTTTAAAAGAAAGTTGATTGCTTATTGTATTATATATTAATGTAGTTAAAGACTATCATGTAGGAGCTTAGGAAAAGAGTTTTAAGATTATGTTAAAGTCAACAAGACTCTTCAAGGGCACAAGTTCTACAACAGCAGATCTCATTGCAGAATTGGGACACGGCATTTGAATAAAAAGAGAGCATGTTTACCCAACACATACAACTCTTTTCCATTGTACTATGGCTTCTTTGCTCTTGTAAGCCAAAAATATATTGTCAAAGATGAAATACACTCAATTTACCTATTTCCCTGCTCATGGGCAAATAAAATTTTCATACTAAATTATTTGGAGGTCATAAGCACTCTATTAGGTTTTACTGAAATCAGATAATTGCTATGAAAATATTATTTGTGCAATGTGCAAATAATTTTTTAAAGGAATATAAAACCCCTTTGGCAGTTTTTGCTCCATCTAGAATGCAAGCTCTTTGGACATTACAAGTTGTCAATGTGCTGAGGGTTTGGGGGAAAAATAGTCAAGATTCTTTGGATTTGGGTTCCATTATATCTAAATCATCAAGTTTGTGATAGTTTTATAGCTTCTTCCTAATGAGCAACAAATTTAACAACAGCACACATACAGTGACAGGAAAAGGTGATTTAAATAAACTGTCTGACCAAATTTATCGTCAGAGGACTATATTAAACACAGAAGACACCTGCATATTCCATCAGCAGTAAATCAGCTCACAATGTGAAGGGCAGACAAACAACCACTTTTTTTAAAAAAGACACACTAATATCCCACAGTTATTCTCCCACAATTACTCATGTAGAACATGAGCCGTTTAAACACCCGAGCAAACAATTTTTTAAGTATCACCTCTACAGCCTGAGTCTGGTATCTGAAAAAAAATCAAGCTGTACTCTTTCTGTTTCTCACTCCATCACAAAACAGCTCTCCACACACAGATCCTGGGATCAGAATTTCACTAATGATTTTGCTGAAAATATATGAGGTGAAATAGAATACAGCTGGCTGCTCCACAGCTGTGCAATGATGATGGCAGTTAAAAAAACAAAACAAACTTGTTTTATTAACCTAAGCAGATGAGCTCTGAGAAGACGACAAAAAAGTAAATGCCTGTTCTAAGGTGACATGTTTCCAGTCACTTTTTAAAGTCATCAACATATTTTAAATATCATGACTGAAAGGATGACTTTTTAAAAAACCAGACGCCACAGCATTTGGGCCATATGCATTAAAATTTATGCTGTCAATTTTTGGATGGGGAAGGGAAACTTTTTTTAAAAAACAAAACTTTTTATGGTTAATTAATTCTGTTTGTGCACCTGAATACATATTGTCAGTATTATATCCATAGCACATATTGGGTGTCAAATTCCCATTAGCAACAACAAAGGGTTCCAAACCTTATTCAGCTACCACAACTACTGAAAAGTGAACAGGATAATTCAGTAACCTTGTATAATAAGGTACTGTGGGCTCTTGTTTGGAAAGATGTCAGTCTACATCAACCGTAAAAAAATGGTAAAGTTACTGTTTTGTATATGAACAAACCTTTCATAGAAGTTTAAAAAGGAAGTGGAACTTCCACAGTATAACTATTGCTGACATCTTTTGATCAAATGTCAACAGGAGATAGAGATTCTGACTGAAATTGTCTCAGTCTTGGTCTACACTGCAGTTGAGGGTTGACAGGAGATACATGAGCTATATAATATAGCTTGCGTATCTACCACTGACTTACTTATGGTGCCGTACCATGATGTTTCCACTGCGCTGCATTGACTGGAGATGCTCTCCAATCAATGCAGCCCTACTTCCAGGATCAATTGAGCAGATCTCCACAGCCCACTCAACTGATCCCACTTTCGATCCCTGCAGCCCTGGAAGTGTAGACATAACCTAAGTCTCCCTTTTGAGAAAACACTTAAATCTCTTGGGATGTGCTCTGCAACTTCAACCCCACTGCAATCAAGTGTTCAATGCCTTTTCAGATTTAGGGGTGCCTTGTAAGTAAAATGGTTAGAATATTTATAGTTGTCATGTCCCTTTATGACTAGGGAAAATATTGGGTTTTCACTGGGAGAAATCTGAGTGGTTTATTTTTTTTCCTCAGTCTGTTCCACTCTGAATATAATGTTTCTCAGACTATCCTACAAGTCAGGCCTTGTTTCTGCTTGTAAATTCTGTGGCTTTAAAGTTAACTGTCTTTGAGAAACTACTATTCTATAGAAAGCCATTTTTATACACTTCATATTTAGAGGACTCAAAACAGAGAAATAGATTTAATTGCTGCAGTTGCACACCAAACACAGATGCTTAAAAAAATCCCTTTAATGGGTCTTAGGGTGGATTGAAAAATAATGGTTTTAAAATTTACACTGATTATAAATTGAAATGAAATCTTAGCTCTACCTAGACAATAGCACTGTCAGCTTTGATGTTCCTTTAATTCTAAAGCTCTCTTTTCTGAATGTAAAGAACTTCACTCTAAAGTACACATACCCTGGTTTGTAAAGGCACCTTTACACAAGTATTGTATAATTTTTTTAAAAAAATCTGTGTGTCTAAATCATCTTGTGTCCTGATCTTCAAAAGTTGCTGAGCAGTGAAGTCAGTGGGAGCAGTAGTAATTTGGAAATTAGACCATTTATCTTGCTGCCTTAATATGAACTTCGAAGCCTAACATTAGATACTTATTTTTGAAAATCTTGGCAAATATTACCACTATTACTTTTCCTCACACGGAGAACATTCACCAATCTGGGATTATTGAAAGCCTTGCCCAACTTTGGGAACACACAGAAGTGGTACAAAAATGGTATTTGCTGTAAATGTGTAATATAAAGGAATTGGGTAGTATTGCTTTAAACAGTTTGGAAGCCCTTCTGCAACAGAAGACAGGGAGGTCAGAGGGATTGCAGACTATTCAGCAATACTACCCCATTCCTATACACTGACTACAGCATGGATATCTTCTCTTGACACGGACTGGTCACATAACACAGTTCTCTGCCTCCACCAAGATTAGCGTACATTTTCCTTCCCTTCTTGTGGACAAAATGACAAATTCAGTTAGCTTAAAAACCATCCATCTCCTGTGTTGCCTCAACAAATCCTCTCTCCTGGATTAAAGCGCAGTCACTGTTACAATAAAATCCAAATGTGCAAAAGAGAATCTGTTTGCTTCAGGCTACTCTGATAACACATACACTTGTGCTCTACTTTTTCTGGGACTAGATGGATTCTTTGACAAGCTTCTTAAGAGACAAATAATATTAAAAAAACACCTTTACTATATCTGAATTTTAGAATTTCAGTCTGATATGGTTTGTAATTCCTAAATCCCATGATCCTTTGTACAGGAACAGTTCATTGGTCTTGTACAGAATTTGGTCCTGTTTTTTTTTTTTTTTTTTTGAGGACTCTAGTACTTAGAGACTGAAAATAATTAATTACTAGTGCAGTGGTTCTCAAACTTATTGTTAGTGATCCCTTTCACACAGCAAGACTCTGAGTGCGGCCACCCTTGTAAATTAGAAATACATTTAACATTATTGTAAATGCTAAATTTATAAACTTATTGTTTAAAATGAATTTACCTTTTCTCACAGCTTTTAAATTAAGACTAAAACACATTTTATTGAACTATTGTTATAAACAGAAAAGTTATTTTTAAATAGTTACTGATTAATACTGTGGAGTGCAAAGAAATTTTGTCAATATCACTTTTCACAGCTGACTTAGCATCCCTTTGCCAGGCTTACTTCTTGCTGCTGGTGGTGACATTGCCTTCAGAGCTGACCAGCTCACAACCCTCACATAATAACCACACAATCCTGAGGGGCTATGACTCTCAGTTTGAGAGCCCATCTACTAGTAGATCATTGAGTCTATCCCTAGAGAGCACACAGTTCATGGATTGAAGATTTATCAGATTTAACTCTGCTCGATCTCATTCCTCAGGCCAAAAATACCTGATTAAACTAAAACACAAAATTTACTTAGCAGCAAACTTTGTACCTTCAAGAGAGAGAGAGTGCGCACACTGAATTGGGATACTAATAAACACATGAAGGATGGAGGACACATATGCCCAGAGCTGCTTCAATCTCTTAATATCATCCATGGACACAAAGCAAATATTTCAAATGAAAAAGAGATCTAAGATGAGGCAGCAGGAAAAGACTTACTTACCTTTGAGACTGTTGCTCTTTGCCATGTGTTGCTCATGTCCAGGTCTTTGTGCACCCACAGTAGCATAGTGCACAGCACAGAAGCATGCGTAGCATCTGTAGGGCCAGCTCTGGTGCATTTTGGAAGCCCAGCTTATGCCACAGTATATGAAGCACTGCTCACCCTGCACCCCCTCAGTTTCTTCTTGCCATTAACTCTGACAGTGGGGATGGAGAACAGGTCATGGAATGGACATGAGCAACACATCTGGAAGAGTTCCAAAGGGGTAGCCGTGTTAGTCTATTGCAAAAAAACCAACAGAGTCCGGTGGCCCTTTTAAAGACTAACAAATGTTTTTATCACATGAGCTTTTGTGGGAGAAAATCCCACTTCGTCAGACGCTTTGAAGATGGGAAAACTTACTTACTTTCCTGTGCCAGGAAACCTGGTGATGAGGCTTGGCTGTGGTGATCTCTGGCAGAGACAAATTCACCTGCTCATTGCAGAACCTGATGCAGGAAGAAATCCATGAGGAGATTCCCTGAGAGGAGTTAAGTAGTCCCCTCATCCTTTCAGTCAGCACAAAAGGATTGTGTGGTTCTGTGAAACGGTTTGATCCTTTCAATATAGACGGCGAGTGCCTGCCTAACATCTGGTATGCCATCTATGCTCCTCACTGAAACTATGCAGTTTAGGATGGAACACAGGCAGGAATGTGTCCTGCTTGTTATGAAATTGGGATACTACTTTGGGCAAGAAAGCTGGATGAGGCTGCAGCTGTAACTTATCCTTATAGAAAATCATGTATGGTGATCTCGACGTGAGCATTCACATCTCAGGCTATGTCTACATTGCTGGTGGTATGGGGAGGGAAACCGGAACCCTTGGAATGGTGGTGCCACGGTGGGTGCTGGTGCAGTGCTGGGGATTGGGCACTGTAGATTGGAGCTGGGATCCCCTAAAACAGTGGTGTGGCATCAAGGGCTGGTGCTGTGACTGGCGCTAAGGACCAGTGCCACAGAGAGCACAAATGCTGCTCACATCATGGTGAGTGTCTCAACACAAGAGACCCCGATCTTGATCTAGATGACCAGCGTCATGAGTGTGGAGGCCTCCATACGACTGACCACAGGCCTGGCAATGCTGACTGGCGTGAGTGATGCAGTGGGGCCATCACTGGCTTGCCCTTCGATAGTACAGACTTCCCTTTATCTGGTGCTGGAGAGAGCCTCAGGGTCGGTGGCATGATAGGGCAATCAAGTCCTTTGCAGCCTGAAATGCTTGCAGCGTCGACAGAACGGTTAATTGGAGGGGCCCCTTTACATGCATTAGAATTGGGGGTGACTCTCTCAAGAGAGATGGTGTTGCAGATGGAGACCCCTAACTATGGTATTTTGGCTCCCACTGCTGGTCCAGCAAGGGTCCTGCCCTGTGTCCTGTTTTTTCATCTGTGTGGCGCTGGGGAACAGCCCCTCTCCCTGCACTGTTTCTTCTGACTCCTCTTCAGAAATGAAGGGGAGTGGCGCTGTGAAGAACTCAGTGTTGGTAGGGCACTCTGTGATGAGCTGGTGTGGGAGGGTTCAGAAGCTCAGCTCAGTGCTGCCTCTGTAAGCAGGGCTTTCAGTCAGATCTCCCTGTTCTCTCTCATCTGGAGTCTGAAGTCCTTACAGATTTTACACCTTTCCTTTCTGTGAACTTCTCCCAGACACTTCAAGCAGCTATGTCATGGGGGTTTGTTGAGCGGGAAGGGCTTGGTGCAAGTCATACAGGGCTTGAACCCCAGGGAATAGGGTATGTCCTGCTGCTGGGTAAAGTCCTAAGGAGAATATTACACTAACTATGCTAACAAAACTCAAAGCTCGAAAAGCTTTAAGCCGCTAAAGGCTAACTGAGTACTCGTGTTCGCAAAGGGTTCCTGCAACTGTTAAGGGTGGAGAGAAGGAACTGAGGGGGAAAAAGGTTAGCGGCACATCATATACAACGGCATAAGCGCACGACTCCAGAAGGCACCATAGCTGGTCCTCTGGATACTGATAAGGGGAAAGAAATTCCAGCTAACATGCACGTGGGCATGCACACACCTAGAATGGAATCAACAAGAGCAAGTACTCAAAAAAGAGCATCAAGGAAATTTTAAAACACCTGTATTCACTCTCCCTCACCCCCTCGGCTTCATCAAGTGCTGTTCAGGTACTGAGATTCTGGCCTCAGAAATAAAAATCAAAGACAAACAAGGAGTCTAGTGGCTCTTAAAGACTAACAAATTTATTTATTGTATGAGCTTTCGTGGGAGAAAATCCCACTTTGTCAGATGCTTGAAGATGGAGAACTACAGATGAATGGGAGGAAAATAAATGCAGGGAAGTGTAAGTCATAGAACCAGGTCAGACTGTTACAGCAAATCAATGTAGTTGTTTCGATTCAAACAGTGGAGGACAGCATATTGGAGGCAAAAAGGAAAGCAAAATTATCTGTTGTAATGAGAAAAGAAACTGAAGTCCCTATTTAACCCTAAATTGATGGTGTCAAATCTGCATTTCATTCCAGGTTCTCTCATATTCAGTGTACGTTAGAGGACACGATAGTATGAATTATTTAACATAGTACTTACAAAACAGAAAAAATAAAATCAAAAGGCTTTGTATAGGACAGACAAATCACATCAGTATAACTTCTGAAACACTATTTACTAGGATCTCTTCCTTCTGTATCAATAGCAAAGCACACCAGTGTCTTCCACATGAGTTTAGCAAAGGTGGGGGAGAGAGAGTAAATGCCAATAAAGCACCAACAACATAAGCAAATCAGAGAAAGCATACTAGAGAATCCCTGCAACATGTTTTTTAGACTATAGCTTTTCCCTTGTATCAAAAAAAATGCACATTTATAATAGTACTTGGGCACTGATGTGCAGAGATAAAGTTTTTTTTAATTAAACCCCAAATCATCTACCAAAACAACAGAATAATCACATCCAAACTTTAGTGATCTACTTCATCTTCAATGCATTAGGACAACTATTGTTATTTTCTCTTCTTTACCAACTTTGATGCTCTTGCCAATTTCAGCATGGGTGACTTATGTTTCCCACATAAATTTCCAACAGGGCATTTTAAGAGGTGCAATAAAGAAAAATGTGTTACTTAGCTTTGATGGTACTAAGTGATATTCCACCCCAAAGATGACTGCATTTCAGCAATAGGCAAAACAGCAAGAAAGAGACAGATGGCCAAATTTGCCCTCAATGGTGTTTGTCCCTTATTATTTCAGGCCTGAACATGATCTAGACTTTTACAAAATTAGAATTTTTTTCTGGAGGAAAGGTTGTAATATGTATGCTGCTATTCATTTTATCATTGCTACCCGTAATCACACAGTTATGGCTGGGAAACCCTCACACATGTTCCATATCCACCACCACATTTAGTTAATGATTTCAGAGTCACAGCATTATGCTGGCTGTTATAACCATTTCTGAATACAGCAAGTTGCCTGATCAACAATGTGTTATGAGAACTATTATGGCAAAACATGGCTGTCAGTCAAGCCAACTAGAGGCTAAGCAGTTACGGTTTCAGTGTGAGGAAAGAACTTTTTTTTTTTTTTTAAACTCAGAATTCAACACCTTCAATTTAAGATAGAGTTTTTGATGATCTCAGCACTATTCCATTATAGTGGGCAGTTTATAATTTAGTGCAGTTGAAATATTAAACTAAACTTGCTGTTACACATTTTCATATTATTATTAATTATTTATACTGTGCTAATATCTAGAAGAGATCCCATCCCAGACTAGTCCCACTGACCAGTCCCATGTCTTAAGTCCTTATCTCAAATCAGAATGAGTTTCTATAGTATCAGCAGATTGGCTCGCATCAGTGGATTGAACAGAGTCCATGCTGCATTGTCAGACTATTCAGGAAAAAATAAATTAAGAATAAGATCCTGGCATGTCAAGCAGAAGAATGGTGATATTTTAAAAGTGACAACATTGATAACTGTTCAGAAAAATATTTAATATGTAGATTTTTCTTTGCTTTGTTGAAAAGCATCCTTTCATACTCAAGTTAGAACTTGATGTCTGATTAGTACATAACATCCCGCTGCACATTTTAATAAGATGTCATGGTTGATAACAATCCCTCATGTTTTCTATTACTATACTGTCCAGAATTCGGAAACTTTGTTTAAACTTGGCAGGTTCAGCTTAATTCTCTCCAGCTGCTGCTCTGTTCTTTAAAACAATAACTATTTTTTACGTCTGAAAAAATATCAGTTTCTGTCATTTTTATTGGGATGTATAATACTCATCACATTTAGCAAGTTAACAATCTAAAGGATACTTTGGCAGGAATGTAAACAGAAGAACACACTGAGAAAGCACATCATGGCTAATGAAAGCAAGCAAATGTATATTCCACCAGAAAGTCAAGTTCATTAATACATATGGCAATTATCAAATATATTTTCTTAACTTTTAGACTCAAATAAAGAAAGTCATATGGTAATTATTTGACCGTAGCATATTAAAATGAACCTTTCATTTTGTTTGAAATATCAAAAATCCTACCGCAATGCTCTTTCCTCTGCAATGCTGCAATCTTTCCTTATGGAACTCTCCCACTACACTAACTCAACCACTAAAATATCCCAATATACGGTACTTTGGTAGGAAGGATGGATTCTTTCCTTGAACAATGATGGGCATCAGCACCTAATGAATAGAACTTCAGAAGGATATAACAATACAAAGAAGCATATGGGCCCTGGATCCACAGCTGCAGACAAGGAGCTCTCAGTAAAGCTGAGATAGCAGGGCACAAGCAACTTCCTGATTTTGGGGCGATTTGGACACCAGGGTTACCTAGAGCAGCCTATTCTACTCTGTGTCAGTGACAACATCTGATCACTCCAAGAGCAATTTCAGCCATCAAGGAATGCTAGGCTGCAGGGATGCCCTGGCCATACCATCAATTGGGAATGAGAGAGTGAGATACTTTCTCAGGGCATCCAGAACTTTCCTATATTATTACAGCACAAGATGAATGTACAATAAAACCAAGAATAAGTTTATTAAAAGTGAGATTTAAAGGATACTAAGCAAAGATAATAGAAGTAGAAAATGGTAACAATAAAACAAAAGCATAACACAATTTCTAGTAACTAAAACTCACCTCAACCAGCTACAGTTACTGTCTAAGCAGTTTCTCACTTAAAAGTCAACTCCTCTGTTACCAAATCCGATGGCTGGAGCGCCTCCTTTCCTGAATACAACAGACACTGACTCTATTCCTTCAGCTATGGATAATCAAAAAGTCTCTCCCTCCTCCCTCTTCTTTTTAGACCAGTAAACCTCTGAAAAACGTTGTTTGTTCCCGTTTTCTCATCCTTTACATAATTTGCTTTTCCTGTTGACTTCAGATGCAAATGTAATTCCCATTGTCTTTGGTTTATCTTAGTCCATTTACATTAGAGACCTAAGCATACAGATATATCAACATTTCTTTGTCTGGGACAAACTTGTTTACCAAGCCTGCCTGGTTACATGGCTTGAGCATATTTTTAGTACACACACACACACCTTTTTAATTATCACTCATATATACATCATGCAATGATTATGATGACCAGTGTGACATAAGTTTTCATTTAACACCTTACACTGTAAATACCACGATAGCTATGTGTTAGATGTAGTGTTTCTCAGGCTGGTAGGAGTTGCTGTTACATGACAATGAATCCTTTGCAAGTCCGCACTGAAGGGCTCTTAGGGTCACAGAGAAAATGGTATAGATTAGAATCAGTTCTAGGTGGGAGAAATCCTCTAGTAACCTGACCTGTCAATTTTGGGACAGAGAGCCTTTTAGCACTGAACCTGCACAGAGCAGCCCTATTCCAGAAGAGCAAAATGGCCAGCTCTCTGGAATTTCTTCTTCCCCCCCCATCCCCCCATTTTTTCTTTTGCTTTTTACAATTATAAAATACAAATGAAAAGAGCTAAAAAGAGAAAGCATAAGTTAATTATAAACATCTTTAAAAGAAGTTGATTCAATGTGGCTGAGATAAATAAGAACATTTTAAGAATTTCTCAGCTGTAAAATATAACGTAGCAATAATCAGTTACAGAAAGCCCTTCACCTAGCAGTTGCCAGTTCAAAGTCAGCCCAGTTGGTACTTGCAGAGGTGATGCTAGTGATACTGGTTTATCAACATGTGATTACTACTATTTTTTGCATTATACCTTTGTCCAAAGGACTGGAGACCCCACCCCTGCTATATGCTGTACAAACAGACGATGACACTGCATTTGCCCTGTGAAGCTTACAATCGCATAACAAAAATAAATTACAATTTTTTGAAGCATAGGAAGAGCTTATGGTAAAAAAATATATAAAGAGAAAGTGATCCAAGTATCACTAGCTGGGTTTTTTTAAGCTATAGACACATGCACAAGTCTATAAGTACATGGAGAAAATAGCTATATGATACAAAATATCTTTAACTACCTCTCTACAAAGGAGCTGCTGCAGGCTTCTCTCTCCTTTTCAATTTTAACAGTCATATCTGTTGTTTTTCTAAGCACAACCTCCTGCTCTCTTACACATTTAGCATTTTTTAAAAGGTTAAAAATACAAGAATTGCCCTCCTATGCCAAACTTTATTGCTCTTAAACCAAACCTCACACAAGGTCAATTAAAGCTTTGGGGTTAGTCAAGTTTTCAGTGAACAGTGGTACCACTATCAATTTCAATGAAATGACTGTGGAAAATGAGCTACTCTCTCACTGTAAGAGGTGGTGCCTTCCAGGTTATAGAAGAGACGGTTGGAGGGAAAAGCATGGCAAAGCTTACGCAGCACACTTGGGCTGTACCTCTTTTGTGGCTAAATAGAAGGTGTTAGCCTTTGCAGAGTACCAATCCAGCACTCCACAGAAACATTACATTTCACACATACACAAAGTATAAGATGACAACCTAAATATACAGCCAAAATAATAATATATAATTTGACACTATGCTATAACCCAGGGAAATTAGTGAATTTTGAAAATAGTGGCGATTTACGTCAAACATTCCCTACCATCAATGCCCACACGCAACTAACAATTTTGCTGAGTTCTGAGAAAGAGAGCTAAAGAATTCTAATTAACATTTTCTTGATCAAATTCACTCATCCAGATGTAGGCTAACCATTCCTGCAGTGCTCTCTGAAGCTGATGCCTATAATTTAATCTTTGACAGAGTTATTGAAAGAAAAAAATACAACCAGGATGTATCCACCAGATACCCCAGGAGAGTAAGACATGGGACCATAGACTCAGACTCAAAGGTCAGAAGGGACCAATATGATCATCTAGTCCAGTGGTTTTCAACCTTTTTTGGGCTGTGGAACCCCTTAAGGCAACAAATAAATTCAGGGAACCCTAAACTTTTTGTTATGATCTCTCTCTCAACAAAACTACATAATATACAAGTATACATTGTAAAGTTATAAAGATAAACAATAGTATTGTATAGTAACCTATTGCAAAACAAACTGCTTGAGCCCCACCATCTCTTTCCTCCCAAGTGAAATGCAGCCTCAAACCCACATCACCCCAACCTTGTCCACTAGTGCTCACATCAGATCCCTCTTTCCACATGTTCTCCTCAGGCCCCATCCCCATTCCTAAACTCCCTGCTGCCAAGACCCCCACTCCAGCCCTCCTAATCTCCAACCCCCACTAGCTCCCCTGTCTTCACTCCACCCCCCTTCAACTCCCCAACCCCCTCCACACCTTCTCAGGCCCCTCTGTCCCTAGCCCCCACTCCAGTCCCCCAACCTCCTCCATCCTTCCCACCCAGTCCCCCCTCCAGCCAGCCATAGTCCCCTCCACCACTACCCAGCCCCCACACAGGCCCCTTGTCCCCAGGTCCCCTTAATCCCTCCCCCTCCCTTATCCCTGGACAGAAAAGGGGGTCCCTGGGGATAACTTCAGTATTAGAGACTATCATGTCATTAAGAAGATTGGTCCCAACTCTAGGATCATTTCCTTTTGTTCTAGCTTGATGATCTCCTGCCATGAGACTTTCACCCTCCTTAACTGCATAGATGCTGCTGGACTGGAGGCGGGATAGCTCTAAAGATTCTGCTATGCACCTCTCTGTCTCACTTTGCTCCTCCAGTTCAGCCACGCTGGCCTCAATAGCCTGTGTTCTGCCTTTGAGGGTGGTGAGTTGCTTGTATCAAATGCACGCATAGCTGGTCTTCTGCCTGCATTGTTTAGACTCTTGGACTTTTTTCTTTTTTAAATGGCGCCTAAGTTTAGGGTATATTGGGTTTTGTTTTGTCTCCTATCAGTTACCTTTCTTGGGCACTTGGTACCTTCCTAATTGTTATATTTCCTCAGCCTCCTCCTGCAGAACTGTCACTGCTGCCAAACTCTGCTTACCTTGGCAGCTCACTCAGTCACTGCACCTCTCACTCTGTCGTAGGTGTGCACACGTGATGGGTGTGCTAAACATACTTAGCATTTATATAGAAATTCACATTGACAAAGTGTTCTACCAACAGTACATAATTGGTCTTCATAACACCCTCATGAAGTAGACAGATAAGCAAATATCTCCATTAATGGCTGAAAAAATATTAAAATGGACAATCTGAAGTCATTAGCGAAGGCAGGACTGAAATTCAGGTCTCCGAGTTCTCAAGCTTGTGCTCTAACAGCAAACCACAAAGGAAATCTGTGGTAGGACTGGGAAAATAATCTTGATTGCCTTATGTCCTAACCACAGGACCATCCAACAGGGAGTTTGAGTTATACTCATTACGGTCAATTCACCTCAGCCAGAGCCATATTAGTTTTTAAAAAGTGTTATAATAAGAACCATCACAATCTGAAAGGCTTGAATGCTGCCAACAAGGAATAAGAAACTAAAAATGAGAACACATATGCAGAGAATGAAGAGCCCTGCTATTAAGTCTTGCCTGACTGGATGCTAGCTAGTGTCAGATTACATAGCACATTATGACTTGAGCAGCACTTGAACAGACATTAAAGATTAGGGATTTATTCCTTCACTTAACCAGATGAATTAGCACATGTTTTCACAATGAAGCTGAAGTGCCATAATCCTTTCCAGTTCTAGTTATTTTAATTTTTTCTAATTAACATACACATTCAAATGCATTGATACAAAACTGTGCAAGCGTAAGCATTATTTGTTCATTGACCCATACCAAACTACTAACAGATTGATCTTAATCAGGTTCTACTGGGTTTTTGATTATACACATTATTAGAGACTAAATGAAATGAGTCTTGTCTAAGAGTTAGATCTGATTTACAGTTGGAGATAATTGAGGCCACAGCAGGTACTTATATTTATCACCCATAAGTAGAACAATTCATGAAATACAATAAAACACCTACCCTACTAGTCTACCATATATGGACTTTAAAAGATTCAACTTATATTACAAGTTATGTATCAAGTTAATAAAAAGCAGTAGTGTCATAAGGAAGTTAGAGAATTTAAGCAAGTTTCTTCAAGGATACTCATCTGTACAAAAGGATACCCATTTGATTTGGGACCAGATTCTCTACTGGTGTAAGTCAGTGTAGATTCACACCTTCAATGGAGTTATGCTGATTTACATCAGTAGAGAATCCACCATTTATCTAATATGTCTATTGTAGCCATTTTCTGTGGGTAAAATAAAACTACTGTTATGAAATGAAGAGGGAAGTACAGTACTGTACGTTAAATCTAAATATGGCATATAGGACCATCACATCCTGTCCATCAGCCATCTCCCATGGAACGTCAAGAGAATCAGAATGCTAGATGAAAATGTGCCCTTTCAGCTGTCTCAGCATTTGAACAGTTCTGATTTTCAGATCGTCCCCAACGTATTAACAACTAACTTACTTCATTTTCTCTCATCTTAGATGAGGAACCTAGTTCTCTGGGGCATTTAATAATGCAAACAAGACACATCCAGGTGGAAAAAGTACTTGCTGTTCAGCAGATTGGTTCTAGAAAAAGCACCTTCACTATCTGATCCAGGCAAAAATTAGGCTCAAGACAGGGTTTGTTTTTAAAAAAAAAAAAAAAAAAAAAAAAAAAAAAAAAAAAAAAAAAAAAAAATTGGGATTCATCCAAATCACTTCAAAGAGACAGATATAGGTTTGAGTGCAGACAGACCTATGTGCCATGTCCACGTTACTGGAAAACAGCAACATCATTGATAGCCTGAAGCTGACAATGGATATTGCAAGTGTACTGTTGGATAAAGCTCTGTTCTGCCTTGTGAGCAGGTAGCATACATCTGCATTCAGTGCAAACTCTCCCAGGCAGAGACAGATTAAGGGCCACAGGGCCCCTGGGCATCCCTCACTAGTGGCCTGCTTCTTCCAGGGCCCTGCCCCCCTGCCAACATGGGGCCCTGGCCCTCTGCAGGCAAGCTAGCATTGGAGGGGGAGGTAGGCTGGGACCAGAGGCTGGCCGCAGCCTCACTGGTCAACCCCCAGGGGTGGAGAGGGCTGACTGGCGGGTGCAGAACACCGCACGGTGCAGCCTGAAGGCTGCACTGGAGGCCGTACTATACCCCAGCTGGCCCTGCCCTTGAGAGGAGCGACCAGTCGTGTTGGCAGAGCCCGGCCTCTGAGCTGGTCTGCCCTGTTCCCCGTCTCCAGTGCCAATAGAGCAGAGGGCCCCTACATTGCGATGGGCCCCTGGGAACGGGCCCCATAGGCCCGTACGGTAATCTGCTCCTGCTCACAGGTGAGTTTGTTGCATGGCTGAACCGGAGAAGTAAGGGAGACAAAGAAGTACAGAGATGATACAATAAGAGTAGCCAAAGCAGTGAAACAAGTAAATTATCCACTCAGTGACATTGTTGTGCTCTGTAGGTTAAGATTTTTGTTATACCAAATTATGCTGACTTAATACATACACGGAAATCTTTAGGAAAAAAGTATTTCAATGATCACAATACATCTAGTTATAAATATAAGGATTTTGTAGAAAAGTTATTTTTAGTAATTCCTTATACTGCAACAGTATTTCATAAAATTCTTGATTTAGTGCCACAATACTAGGTTAACTATTCTGGGAATCACTATTTCTGATTACATAATCAAGAAAAACTTTTCAAAATAATATTCTGAGTACAAATCACTTTTAATCAGCATCTACATATCAAGACATTGGCACTGATTACTTAGCTCCTTTAATGGCATATGTAATGGATAAGAAGTGTTCTGCTTGATTGCTTCCCAGCTTAGCTGATCAGGATTCTATTCATCACTCCTAGCTGTTGGAAACCTGAAACTTCTTGGAGTCTCTGTTCAAAAGTCTTGACATCATTTCAGCCAAAAATCTGCTGTGTTTTAGAATTCAGTCACAGCCAAAGCTCTACACACTTTATCTATTCCTCTTAATTAAAAATGTATTTGAGATGGGTAGCTTTTTATTGACTGAAATAGCAGTTGAGCACAGACAAACATTATCCATGCTCTCTTGGATAATATTTATATGAAGTTAATGGATGTTAAAAACGTATTCAAATTTTAGTCTGTCATAGCATTCTTCAGCAAAGACCATACTGCGAAACTGTAGCACTCTTATTAACATTCTTTATGTCAGTTTAAGAGTAATTTAAATCCAAAACTTAGAGAACTACTATCAATTTTATAAATCATTTAGAAATATTAATGAGCCATATTTATTAGTCTTGGACTGAAATCCAGAATTTGCCACCTCTTATGCCCTTGCTGATTTATGTCCATTGGAAAACATTTTTAGTTCCATAATGTAGTATGAAAAAAAGCTAAATTCATTAAACAAACCAACCCAGAGACCGTTGCTAGAAAAATTGTACTGCGGAAAAGAATGCAATGAAGTCAGTACCACTTCTCCACAAATGTATTCATGTAAGCCACATGATGTTGTGTTGAACAATACTGAAAATAATGAAATCAGAAAGAATTAAAAAGGATAAAAAAAAATGACAAAAATAGAATTAGATTTCTCTACTGACAACACTTAATATATGTGAGTAACTTCACATATTTGAACAGTCCCAGCCCTGATCTGTTTTTAAAGTTCAGGTTGACATAGCTAAGTTGCTCTAGGGATATGAAAAATCTACACCTCAACATTTTCTCTGACTTCACCATGGTTGCTTGTGAAGGTAGTGTTCCTCACCACTGGAAAAAGCCCTTCTGTTGAGGTGCAAACTATACCTATACGATGAGGTTATGTTAAGATAACCACAGTGGCAAAGTTATGCGGATATAGTCCCCATTGTATAGACATATCCCCAATTTTTGCATTAGGCCTAATGTGGAAGGGCCTGCATGATTGAATTTTAAAATTTAAAACTTCTGATTGGTTATAGACTGTACAAATGTATTACTTAGAGGGAGGTAATTTTTTAAACATTGATGATTATTAACTATTCATAACCAAAAATACTTAAATTCTGAAGTGGTTTGCCTTTTGCTCCTTAATGCTGAAGAACATTTTTCTATTACTTCACATTCTTGGCATAGTGAAGTGAAAGCACTTATAGACCAATTCAAGTATTCCTATGATGATTTCCATAATCAGGTAATTTTCTTCAGTGTAATCAGTCGTTGATTTAGCTTTGCTTCCCATCTTTGCTACAATCTAATTATGATATCCCTGAATGACAAAGGAATGTCACTCTTTGGTTTTTAATTGTGGATAAAAAAATATTAAATTCCGAGCATAACAGTAGTCACTGGAGTCAATGGATATTTGACAGGGGCACAATATTTTGTAATTTTGACCCAAACCAAGGGACTGGAGCAAGGGAACAAAGAACTGTGTTTTACAACCTCTTGAATGTCAGAAGAATCTTTAAATTGTGGTAAAGAGTTTGCAGCCATCTGAATCCGTAAGTGAAAAAGGTACTTGACAGAGAAATAAAGATAGAACTGCACCACTTCCAAGTTCTCCTAGAAGAAAATGTTACTACAAGGAAATTAGAGGGGGTAACATCAGATAAAACATCTGTAGCAGCTAATTCTATTGTCAGCAGATTTAAATTTTGGTGTAGATAGCACAGAAATGAGTTTCTAAGGCACCAAGATCTTGATTTTCTGCAAACATGCATAGTATTTAGAAAAGAAAAAGAAATATCTAATGAACCATCCAGACTAGTTTTCACATGTTTTTAAAAACATTTTCAGAAACGTTTCATTATGTCTTTTTTTTAAAGCAAGATTTGGATTTATCAAAATTCTCTTCTGGTTGATTTATTATTCCATTTATTTTGTCTTTTGAAAGAATTTTTACTTAAGATTATTCCTGAAGCTTATCACAACTAAGTGAAAGAAAATGTTAGGAAAAAAATACAAGATGCACCAAAAAATTGAGTTCTTCCAAGGCAAACATTTTCTTTATTGGTTCATTCATTTATGATCAGAGTCCGCCCCTCGCCCCCCAAAAAAGGTATTAGATCAGAATGGTAAACATGTATTTATTTATTTAGTACTTCTATTGAATATTTTCTGACTGTTTTTCTACTCTACTTGCTGCTCCAAGCAAGTCTCAATGACCTTTTGGACAAGCATCCAAAGAACATTGTGCATACTGTCTCAGCCATAGACTGATTTACTTGAGTACCTCTGTTTTTCTGTCTAAACTGAAAAGAGAAACTACTAGCTATAAAACGCATTTATAAAAAGTGTTAGTAAATTGTTCATGTAAATGTAAACATATGAAAACAGCAAGCAATGACAGAGCTCTTCTCATAGAAGGAGCAACACTTTCTTTACAAGAATATTTCCTTAACAACTCTCCATAAAGTGTCTCATAAGCATAAAGCAGATGTATAGAATATTGTTTCACTGATTTAAGTTAAACGTTAACGTTTTAACTATTGGATTGTTAGGATCAAAGCAAGATTACCGGTAACTACCTATAGTTTATTCGTTAGGTTTACAACAGAAAGAAGAGATAAGACAAAAAGATGAAAGGCCCAAGTGAAATTGCTCTCCCTTACTACTCCTTCAAACTACAATAGTATATTTGTACAATGCATAGCAAATACACTACATAGAACATAAGAAGCCTTAGCTCTACAATCTGTTCAGTTTAACATTCATCTATTTCATCACTAAAATGACTATCTGATAATTTGCCATACTCTTACAAATTAGTATTTTAAATTTACAACAAAACAAATGCTCATGAAAAATACTAGACCAGTGATTCTTAGACTCAGTGATTCAGGAGCCAAATTAGCAATCAACATTACACCCAAAAGAACCACAGTAGTGTGAATTTATTATTTTATTTACTATAGTATTATATATTCATATTTAAACGGTATGACAGGAAATAGGTTTATATTCTCACAGCAAAGTGATAAAATAATACTTGGTCAGTCAACTACAATTGGTTAACATAGTAAAAACATCCTGACTGGTTAATAATTAAGTCACAGTGTTTTATTATAGGTTACAGGGTCACAGGAGACACATTAAAGAGCTACTTGCAGCTCATGAGCCTCCTTAGGAGTATCACTGTGCTAGACAGATAACACTAATTGGAGAAGTCCATTAATCGGTCCCAGTCTCCTCTCCCCCACACCCTACCCAAAAAGTTGCAGGGGTTACAGCATAGTTTCCCAAATTTTTTTTTTTTTTTGCTGGGACCTCCTTTGCAAACATTTCAGGCTGTGATGACGCCACCTCCCCCCCCCCCTCAAAAAAAGCAATGGCCCTTAATGGCAACCCCGGTGGCTAACAGCTCAGGATCTCTCCCGTAATAACCTCATGACCTCCTGAAGGGTCATGAACCCCAGTGAATACCCTGGGTTACAGAATGCAAGTTCCCACATTCTGTCCCACCCATCTGTTTTCAACTTGATCTGGACAGACACCATCTTCAGACAAGGGCATAGATCAGACTATGATGGGTACCTTGAAGTCACTTACAACAGGATAGATCCAAGAAGGAAAACAACAGATCAACACTGGTCATCACCTACAGTCCCCAATAAAACATCTCCAGCACATCATCAAAGATCTACAACCTATCCTGGAAGATGATCCCTCACTCTCTCAAGCCTTGGAAAGTAGGCCACTCCTCGCTTATAGACAGCCTCCCAACCTTAAGCAAATACTCACCAACAACTACACACCATACAACAGGAACACTACACCTGGTACCTACCCTTGCAACAAACCTCATCTGCCCACATATCTATTCAAGTGACACCACCATAGGACCTAAACAAATCAGCCACTCCATCAGTGGCTCATTCACCTGCACATTTACCAATGTGATATATGCCATCATGTGCCAACAATGCCTCTCTGCCATGCACACTGGCCAAACCGGACTATCTCTGTGCAAAGGAATACATGAACCCAAGTCAAGAATAGTAACATACAAAAACCAGTAGGAGAACACTTCAACCTCCCTGGACATTCTGTAACAGACATCAAAGACCTTCTGACCTACCCTTCTGTGTGAGTGTGAGAGAGAGACATCATGCAGTTTCCATTTCATGCATCAGAAGAAATGGGATTATACCCAAGAAAGCTGATGCAATAAATAAATTTGTTAGTTTTTAAGAGTGCCACAGGACTCCTTGTTTGTTTTGCTGAAATAGACTAACACGGATATTCCTCTGAGGCAGATGTATTGTAGCTAGTTTTCTGGTCCTAGGCTGCATTATTGAAGTTAATGGTAGTTACACATCTACTGATGTAGAATTATGCCCCTATCTTCTTTTCAATTTTATACTGATTTTATGATGTTCACTTTTTAAACTAAACTCCCAAATTGAAGGTTATTGTATGTGAGTTCCCCAGATACCAAACATACTATTTATTTCTACAACTGTGGGTACAGATAATTTTGTTTGAAATTAACTATTTTATTATATTCTCTTTATTTACGGAGTGCCTTTAATTGAAAGCATTATAGTATAACACACACAATCAATAATTTATAACACGTTAACAACCAGTGACCTTGAGTGAGAGCCAAATACAAAGAGATGGAGGAGACATCAAATCACAAGTAGCAGCAGCTTGAGATGATACTTTAAATGCCTGTGTTTCCACTGATTTAAAAAAACCAGTGAAGCAACTTTGTGATGAAAAGTTCAATAAATTGATCCTATAACTGAACTTGATCTATATGTTTAACTTATATATTGACCCTATATAGTTCTAAATTGGTCTTATGATATACCCTTATGTTATTTGATTTAGTTTAACTGATTGTTTCATGAAGAAGTTAAAATTTGGCAGTTCCCTATGTTTTTCTATTACCAAAACCACGTACAGATTTTTTTTAGAAAAAAAAAGCTTTGTGGCCTATAATTCCCTAAAGTTAATTAGGGCTCTTAATTAAAGTTGCCAAGATGTTGATGTTTTAAAAAAAGAAAGCCAGTATAGTCTATTAAACTATTTCAACTATTTATACACTTCCAATAAGATTACTATAACTGTTTTTTGTTGAAAAAGATAAATAATGAAAATATTACTGGTCTAGTTATAAAAATCTATATTTGTATATGTTCCCTTGTACACTGCTTCACTGTAGAGCAGTACTCTGAATTCAGGGTCCTGTCATAATGGAGTAGAATTGTACTCTCTGAATTTCCTGACTTCTAGCATTTTAAGATAGACTATATTACTTTTTAACATAAAGGTTCTATTAAGCACTAGAAAATCTTACTGAAGATATTCTATTAGACCCCCAAACTCAATTCCCCATTAGGTACTCAAAACCACAGCTATTCCTTGGTTCCCTCCCCAGTATAGCTCTGTCCTCTGGCTAAAGTCCCTATATTAATTATTAAAGTAATATTTTTGTGAAAGAATTTTTAATATGTCTTCAAAGTTTTATTTCATTCAAAAAGCAAATTGCTCAAAGTCACAAGAAGAAGTTACTAACAGAGAGGCATAAATGGCAGAGGAAGTCAAATGGAGAGGTCAGAAACAGAATCCTATGTACTGCAAGCATTGGCTTAGAAGTACTCATCTATGAGAACTCTATACTGTATAGTTCCTAATACTACAACTGACTATAAAGTTAAGATAATTATCACATCTAAAATTTAAAAAGAAAAGAAATTGGGAATACATTTACAAATGTTCATTTTTAATAGTCTTACCTGGCATACCATGTATGAGGTCACCACACAGTACAAAGAATTTGGGCTTAGGGTCTAATTGGTTAATGGCTTGCACAGCTTGCTCTGTTAATTTGATCTCCTCTTCCCATTCATCACCTTCATTCTTACAATCACCAAGTGCCCAGGCTTTCATAAGTCCAAACTGAGGATCTGCTCCTTGGATGAAGTAGAAAGGGGCTTTCCACTGACATTCATCATCTTAAAAAAAAAAAAAAAAAAAAAAAAAAAAAAAAAAAAATATAGTAAACATGTAAATGAAAAGAAATTTCTATATCAACACTAAAGTGAAGAGTAACTTACTTTAAATTAGGGCCACTTTAATAGATTCACCACAAACATAAAATGTCCCTATTTCAGAGCAAAGCATTTTTATTTATCATAATTATGCAAGACTAGGAAAAAACATACCAACAACGAAACAAATGTTGCTTAAACTGCAGGACTACAACACAGCACAGTAGCATGGACTGGAATATAAGAATTTAGTTTTCAATTATTGCCTTTTCAATTAAACTACAAATGCACACTATATGGCATCAGGAAGGGTATACTGAACTTATTACTATGTTAAATTCTTTTCACTTTTTTTCCCTACTAAAGAGAGTTTGAAAAATTCACCCACTAGTGCAGCGCTCTTGCTAGAGATAAAACCCCTGTACAGGATGCAGGACAGCAACCAACAGGAATCACAGCATTCTTTCCACATTATCAGAAGCTCCATTCTTCTCATAGGGCATGTCTACACTGCAATTAGAATCACGTGGCTTGCCCATGTCAGCTCAGTTGCGCTCATATGGCCCAGGCTAGGACACTCCCACTTTGCTGGGTCCTATAGCCTGACTTCTAGCCTGAACCTGGAAACTACATTGCAATTAAACAGTCCTGTCGCCTGAGCCCCATAAGCCCAAGTCAGCTGGCACAGGCCAGCAGCAGGAATCTCACTGCAGTGTAGTCTTACCCATAAGGTCAATCAATGTTCTTGGGCCCCACTGCCAGTCAGCTCCCTCCCCAATCTGAGCTTTGGGCCGATAATTTTAGTCCTCTGGGAAATTTGTCAAGGCTGCTCTTATGCACTTTTGTAGTACTATTTAGACTTACAAAAGGTTCTCCCCACTAGAAAGATCTCGTATTATTATGACTGGACTGCTTTTTCTCTCTAAAATGCTACACACATTTACTAGTATACTATGAAGTAGTACAAGTAATTTAATTAAATTACATTTTAAAATTGGATTGTGCAGCTGTACCCATGTTTATTTTATTGCTTGTTTCCTTATTTGCTAACGTCAGCCATTTACATTAGACCTCAAAGTCATTAGTGAGAATTAGAATGGTCAAGTGGAAACCTTAATTTAGAATGGTCATAATGACTTCTGACTGAAACCTAGAAGAAAAAGGCTTGAGGCTGAGTAAATTAAAATATATGGGTCCCCCCCCCACACACACACACAGAAACTTATGGAGGAAGAATAGGATTTTTCTAGGTTCAGTTGATTTTTTGTACTTTTGTGCCTCAGTAATGGGTATCAGAAAAGAACATAGATAATGTAGATAGCAAAGCAGGGTAAGAATTTTTTTTTCACCACTTGTCCCTTAATTGATAGAGAGAAGAGAATACGATTGTCCCACTTGTTCTCTAAGCTATTATACAAACTTTTCAAAAGTATATTGTTGCTGCCCTGAAAATCAAAGGGCATTCATTGCATTTCAAGTGTTTGGTTTTGGAATACTGCAGCTGGGTTTCTCCCTTTTATGCTCTTATTTAAGGTACGTCTGATTCTCGCTTTAGGATAGATTCCACTGGAAGCACTGCATCCAGTGCAGCTGAGCCACTGTTGCATGTCTGGTGAAGATGCCCTCTGCCAACAAGAGACTTCTCTCTTGCTGGTATAATAAAAGCCACACTGGTGAGAGAGCTTCTCCCACCAATATAGAGCTGTCCACACCGGTGCTTAGGTTGGTGTAACTTATACCGGGTGGCTTTTTCAAAACCCTGAGCAACATAAACTATACTGACAATCTGTAATTTAGATAAGCCCTTTGTCTTATCCGTTTAGTTTTATCCTTGCTTTATTATCTACAGTAAAACAGTCACTTGTGGCTGTTTTAAGTCCTGGAGCATGTTTCTTGTGTAAGTAGGTAAGCTTGTTTTTGTTAAATTCATTATGAAAATCGCACAGTCTCACTATAATACTGCAGAACACAGAGAACAGTATTTCCAGCAGAACTACCTCCAATCAGAGTTACACAACATAGTAGTTTTAATTGTGGTAAATGCAATAGTGGAAATAAAATAAAATAAAAAAGGCTAGTATAGAAACACCCTCTGAGACCATAGAACTACAGATTCAAATCTACCAGGGTCAGCTCTGAACTTCATCCTTCCAAGGTAGCTACACTGATTTCTAAGCAACCCAATGCAAGTCAGTTTTTTCAGAAAAGCCTTTAAAAATCAGAAACAAGATTTTCAAAAATAAAAGCCTAAAGTTGGTCTTATTAATCCTTTAGGAGGGAACATTTTCTTAAAATTAATTGTTTAAGATTGACTGAAGCACAGATTGGTAAAAGTAACCTTTATTCTTAAATTGTGCCATTCCACTTTCCCTTCATTTAACATCAAAAGCAAGAGATGTCAGAATCAGTTCTAAGGGATTGGCCATTAGTGCTACATACTTTGCCAAATGTAGATCCCTAAATTTCAATTAATTGAAAATATAATTGTTAAATAAAATAATTTGCTAACTTTTTCTATCAAGCGATATAAATCGTCATCCACTCTTGTATATTAGTATCTCCAAATCTCATGTTTTACAGAAACATTGAAAACCTTTGTCCATTGGTTTTAAAATTTGAAATGCAACCTTTATTTACAAATTATAAATCTCATTCAGACAGGTTTTGATTGAGAGAAGTTAAATGATCCATCAATGCATGTGTTTCTATAGAACCCTTTTGAACCGGCTGAATAACACAACATAATTTAGGTTTCTATTACATGTGTCTTGCATGGAAAATGAGAAATATAACTGTCAAAACAATTAGTTTATGTGGTATATAAAAAACGTTGTTTAGGCAGAACACACACACACACACACACACACACACACACACACACACACACACACACACACACACACACACACACACACACACACACACACACACACACACACACACACACACACACACACACACACACACACACACACACACACACACACACACACACACACACACACACACACACACACAATTTTATGTATGTATGTAAGTGAAAAGCTATAAAAAAAATAGTTAAGAAGCCTGCATCTTTAAGGGTTATAACTTGGTAGACACATTCTGCGACTTGTCAGGAAGGGTCAGGAGGAGGAGGGGTTTGAAAAAGCTATTCAGTTTGGAGTAAAAGAAAGCATTCCAGGTCAGGCTATCCAGTGCCACCGATCCTGTTCAGAGTTTCTTCAGTCTGCCACACAATGAAAACAAACCAGATTCTTCTCGTTTTCACTGCTGCTAGTGAGAACCCTGTAGGCAGCTGTGAAACCGATAAGAATCAAGTCAGTTTCACTAGATGTGGACAGCTCTGAGCAACACAGGAGACAAGTACTACAGGAGAACACAAAAAAAGGAATCCCTGAGAAGAGAAGAATAGAAGGCACCCCATCAGAACCACCCATGCAGCAGTGAGGAGAAACAATAAGAAAGTATTCCTCTCTTCCAGAAGCTAGAGAAAGGCTGAGGGCTTCAATTTTATCAGACACATACTAAACAGAGGCTTACACAAAAACAAATCACCTGAGCAGGGTCAAAGGAAGAATCCGAGTACCCAAGCTTTTCCAACAACTTGAGCTACAAAGTTGGCCCACCACCTGGTTATTATTTGCTGAAATTGGGGATATCTGCTTTTTTCATACACTGGTCTGTGGCTAATAAATTTAATCTTCTAGCTGACAGGCGTCCAAAATTCCCATGACTTAGATATAGATGCATTGGTGTGGGTGAGGACAGAAGGATTGCTGGAATACATTAGAAAAGCAGTTCCGTATGCAGAAAGATTCTGGGAAGAGAAGCAGCAAAATAGCCATCTTATAATGGAAAATGGGGGAAAAAATCTATTTTTACTGTTCTCAGCCCAGCACCAGCTTGTTTTTAAAAATAAAGTGCTTCTGCTAAATCGTTTATGATTTCTTGTTCAATACTAAAAAATGCTGCTATTATCATTTCCAAGACCAGCTATAAAAGACTGATTTCATCCATCAGGAAAACCACCAGAAGACAGGGGGTTATTTTAATGAAGTCTTGCCTTGGCAACCTCCATAGAATGGATGTCAGAGGCTTCTTGACCCAGGTAAACTTGCATGAACTTCTGCAGAAAGAAATTAAAACAAAACAAACAAACAAAAATCTCAAAGGGGTAGCCGTGTTAGTCGACATATTACACAGACAGACAATCGACATATTACACAGATTACAGTGAGAGATTGTGCCATAAACTCTCTCAGAAATTAAGAAATCACCTTATCAGCATCCTGTACAGCAAACAAAAATCCGTGGAGAATAATGTTGAGAGAGCATCTTTTGTAATGGATTAGCAAAATAGATGATAAGAAAAGGAAGTAAAGCCAATCGATAGTATTTTCATATTTCTAAGGAAAGAAATATTGTGCCAGAGGCATTTCAAATTAGCTGAGAGCTTGGTGAATGGAATCATGTCAGGAACAAAATAACAAGAACATTACGGAACCCCCTCCCCAAAATGTGAACAAATATTTTCCATTTTCAAGTGGGCCTTAGGCCTATGGAGCCTGGTACATGTAACTTAACACTATTATATTTATTAAAGGTTTCTTCTGTTGAATTTTAGCCTTTTTCAAAAGAACAGACTAAATCTATAACAAGTCAATATCACAGCTAGAGATGGCAGATAAACACAGGCAAGTTTGTACTGGTTTGTAAAAAGATTTTACTGGAGGTATTTATTTGAAGAATAAGAAGTGATCAGATGATATGAGGTGAAAACGTGTAATCTGTGGGTTCGGGACAACTTTGTTGCTTTTCTCATATAACCATACTTAAGGATCTTTTTAATCTAGTTTTGTTAGGTAATATTTACATTGTTACTGGATGTTCCTTTGTTGAACTTTCATTATA
The DNA here is from genome assembly GCA_007922175.1 of Pelusios castaneus. Classification (NCBI taxonomy): domain Eukaryota; kingdom Metazoa; phylum Chordata; order Testudines; family Pelomedusidae; genus Pelusios; species Pelusios castaneus. The sequence goes on from ML685786.1 coordinate 17,397,294, forward strand.
CAGTTGATGGAACCAAGAGACACTGTCCATCACTTGTACCAAATCAACAAGCCCGTCCGTAATTAACGGGATACCAGAATGAGGGAACACAGAATTCAGCCACCAAATTGGTGATTTTTAAAAAATTTTGGCAATAAGACAGCCCAGACATTTCTAAAGAGCACTAAGAAAGCTAGACAACATGACAAAGTTGCCCTTAGCCAGCTAGTAACTTCACTAAATGAATTCAAGAACAAATATAGAGATAAAATGCATTTCTACATCTGACTTTCAAGATGCATAACATTAGTCCTAGTTTATGGCTAGGTCACACATCCTGCCAAGGGTTGCTAGTTATGAAGGCCAAATTAATAGTAACTTGTATCTGTTGGTCTTGAAAAATGCCACAGGACTCTGTTGTTTTTCTACCACAGACTAGCACAGCGACCCCTTTGAAACTTATCAAGGCGTGAGCTGATAACCACACAGGCCACCTGCAGAAGAGGCATCCTGGGAGGTGGCACGAATGGGCAGTCCGGGGCACGCCACACAGTCTCCAACACATCAGTGATGAACCACCTTTGGGAGACAGGTCAGGCTGCCTGAGGCCCCTGAATGTAGTGGCAAGCGACACCCTGCCTGTGGAAGCTGACAAGGGGGATTTTCTCCCCGGAAACCTCATGCAATAAATAAATGTGTTAGTCCTTAAAAGCGCCACCGGACTCCTTGTTTGTGCGGCTGAACTAGACTGACCCGGCTCAGCAGCAGTGCTGCACCGTGCTCGGCCACAGCCGCTTCCTCCTGCGCTTGGCCCCTCCAGGGACCTCCGCGACCCCCAGCTGCTCGGGGGCCATATCCGGGCTGCGCCCCTGAGCCCGCTAGCTCAGCCGCCACACGAGTGCGGCTGCAGCCCGAGCCTGTGCGCAGCCTTTCGCCGCGCGGCTGCCGAGTCCCCGCCGCCTTCCTTCCCCTGCCGGGCCGGGCGGCCCCTACCTTGGCGGAAAGCGCGCAGCGTCCTGCCCCGGGCTCTCAGAAACACGTCCCGCTCCTCGGCCATAGCGTCCGACTAAGGCCCGGCCTCTCCCGGCTGGAAACTGGCTGCTCCGCACAGCCGGGCGGGCTCCCTGCAGGCGCTGGGCTGAGGCCGAGCCGGGCCCACCCGGAGGGGAGGTGCCGCCACCGCACGGGGGTGGGGCCCGAGGGGAAGGCGGGGCAGGCGAAGGCCGGCTGCGGGTGGACAGGGGAGGGGCAGGCGGGCGGCCCGTGCGGGGAGAGCCGGGGATGGGCGGGCGGAGGAAGCCGGGCCAGAGACACCCCTGCAGGGTGAGGCAGCGGCAGCGACCCGGCTGCACACGTGGGCGGTGCATTTCACTCGCTCGGGCCGCTCGGCCCCGCGTGGCTGCAGGGAGCGAGCGCTGCAAACTTTGGCGCACAGGCAGCTCGCGCCCGGCTCCAGGGAAAGCAAAGGCCCGGGCTCGTGCGGGGGAAGGATCCGTCCCCCCGTTTGTCTTTTATAGAGACACAAAAGCATCCGGGTGTTTCCTTGGTTCGCCCGTCTCCTTGTTTGTGAAACAGTGACTCGGTTTCACTGCTAACAGCCCCGCTGGCAAAGTAACAACAATCCCCTCCGGCTCCTGCTGCCTTCACGGCTTGTTCAGTTCACGCCTAAGGTTTTTTATTCAAACGCTGCGCCGCTCCACAGAGGATTTGTTTTAATTTCTCTGGGCTTTTAAAACCAAAGGTTCGGTCTGTCTCGCTCCGATCCCCATGTACCCTTGGTCTTCTCACTGTGACCGCTGAGTGGGAAAGGGTCCAGGGTGTGATAAATAACTCCCTTGCACTTGCCTGCAGGCCTTAGGACTTGCACAGCACAGTGGACAGCAGCAGCCAGCTACAGCCACCATAGCCTCATTTTTCTTTTAACTCATAAGTATATTAAAGAGTCACACAAGGGCTAGAACAGAGGGGAGGAAGAGGAGTTATTTTTGTAAAGGCTCTAACACTTACAAGGCAGGGGTCATCAGCCTTTTCTGTACCAGAACCCCCTTCCTGTAGCAATAAGAGTGAACTTGACTCCCTGACACATATTTATGACCTTGGGGTTGAGGTATAAAGTATACCTTGCTAATTCCTTTGGCTTCTCCCCATACAACTTGCAGTTACCTACCGTACAGGCTTGTCATCATGGGCTAAATCACCTCATCTCCCTCTGTCAATTTTCTGATCTGTAAAACAGTGGTATTAGTACCTAAGGTGGAAGGTGATTTTGAGGCCTAATTTGTTCAGATCTGTAAAGTGCTTTGAGAGCCTTGGATGGCAAGTGCCAGAGAAATGTAAAACATAACTCTTTTGTTCCATTGGGTTTGTTTTAGTAACCACATTATCCCATGCACTTACTTCACACATATTATTTGGAAACTTATCAGCAAACTTAACAATGAACAGGTGCATTCCTCCCCAGCTGAAGCTTTTTCGACACTCCAAATACCTTAAAAGTAACCATGTAGGAGCAGGTAATGCTGCTATAGTTTATTCCAGGAAAAGTATTTGGTTGCAGGATTCAAAGTGACTTTTACACTCTCTCAATTTTTCTACCTTTTACTGCAGTGATGTCATAAAGTAAAGCACACTCCAAGTGCTCCTGTTAAAGAACTTCCACTAAAGTTAGTATAAGTTTTGTGCATGAAAGACTTGTAAGAACAGGTATACAACATCGACAGAGGGTGTACAGGAGTCAGCAAAGCAATGTAGCAAATCAGTTTACTTCTTTTACACAACTTATCTTTCTTGTGAGCTAGTGGCCTGGTCCTGCCACAGTTTATTACACATCATTCTCATTGTCTTCACTGGGAATGGAAGAAAAACAAAACAAAACAAGAAAAGCTTTTTGACCAGCTCTGACTGCAAGTTCTTTATGTGGAGTGATTGCTGAACTGGACCTATTGAAAAAATAGGGGATCACATGCTGCATGAGATTGTGCTTTAGGTCCTGATCCAAAGCCCACAGAAGTAAATGGAAAGTCTTCCAGTGGCCCTAAGTCTTTGTGATTCCACAATTCTCTTCTAGGCTTATGAAGTTTTCTTTAATTCTAAGACTAAGTCAATACCATACATGATACATTTTCTGGGGTGGATCATAGATGAGTGACCTGATGTTTGGCTTTTTCCCAGAAATGAGTGTAATAAATACACAGAGTCTGCCCACTGTATCTCCTCTTCACGTGGAACCTTTGATATTATAACAGTATATGTATTGTCTCTTTAATTAGGGTAACATGAGAAATTTCCATTTTGTAATTTTTCTTGTGATTTTGTAGCCTTATTGCAGAAGTGTTTTTATTTGCAGAAATAAAAATGGAACGTTTTCAATTTTAAGGGTACAGTTACTATTCTCCCCCCTGTCTTTAAGTCTGCTAAATTTAGAATATCACATCTTTGGAACTGAATCCATGGGCCAAGTCCTGCTCAGTTAAACTAGTGTAAATATGGCTAATTCCATTGGCCACAACTGAGTTACTTAAAATTAACACCAGTTTAGTCATTTATTTCAATAAAGTTACTCCAGAATTACATCAGTTAAACTGAGAATATACTTTTTCACCCTGATTTGATGTATCATATCAAGTGTCATGACTATTATGACACTGTATCAATTATTCACAGTGGGCCACATTCTACCCTCATTTACACAAGTATAAATCTAGAATAACTCCACTGACTTGAGAAGAGTTACTATTATATCACACAGTGTAGCTGAGAGGAAAATTTGGCTCATTTTTTCCTTTCCTTCTTTCTGGTTGTATTATTATTATTAATTGTATTACAGTGGCATTTAGAGGTCCAAACTGGTGCTAGGTACTGTATAAACACACATCAAAATATTTCCTGCTCTGATGAGCTTACAATCTAAATAGACAAGACAGATGAAAGATGGGAAGGGAAACAGAATTACAGAAAGGTGAAGTGACTTGTTGAAAGTTTTCATCAAGAAGGTTGGTGGTGATTGGATGCCTGACTTAGTGAAGGGTGGGAAAAATGGGATAGGGCCAGAAGCTAAAATAGGGAAAAGACAAGTTAAAAATTATTTAGACAACTTAGATGTCTTCAAATCACCAGGGCCTGATGATATGCACCCTAGAATACTCAAGGAGCTGACTGAGGAGATATCTGAGCCATTGGCTAGTATCTTTGAAAAGTCATGGAAGATAGGAGAGATCTTAGAGGGCTGAGAAAGGGCAAATATAGTGCCCATCTATAGAAAGGGAAAAAAGGACAAATCATGTCAAACCAAACTGATAGCTTTCTATGACGAAACAAGCCATGTGGATAGAGGGCAAGTAGTAGATGTGGTATATGTAGTCTTTAGTAAGGCTTTTGATACGGTCTCACATCACCATCTCATTAACAAACTAGGGAAATACAGTCTAGATGGAGCTGCTATAAGATGGGTGCAAACCTGGTTAAATAACCACTCCAAGAGAGTATTTATCAACAGTTTGCAGTCATGCTGGAAGGGCATAACCAGTGGGGTACCACAGGGATCAATTCTGGGTCAAGTTCTGTTCAATATTTTCATCAATGATTTAGATAATGGCATAGAGAATACACTTATAAAGTTTGTGGATGATACCAAGCTGGGAGGGGTTGCAAGTGCTTTGGAGGATAGGATCACAATTCAAAATGATTTGGACAGACTAGTGAAATGGTCTGAGATAAATAGGATGGAATTCAATAAGGACAAATGCAAACCATTCCATTAAGAAAGAAAAATCAGTTGCCCAGTTGTACAAAATGGGCAATGACTGCCTAGGAAGTACTACTACAGAAAGGGATCAGGGTGTCATAGTGGACCACAAGCTAAATAAGAGTCAACAGTGTAGCACTGTTGCAAAAAAAGCAAACATCATTCTGGGATACATTAACAAGAATATGGTAAGTAAGACATGAGAAGTAATTCTTCTGCTCTACTCTGCCCTGATTAGGCCTCAACTGGAGTATTGCATCCAGTTCAGGGCACCTCATTTCAGGAAAGATGTGGATAAATTGGAGAAAGTCCAAAAAAGAGCAACAAAAATTATTAAAGGTCTGGAATACTTGACTTACGAGAGAAGATTGAACAAGCTGGGCTTGTTTAGTCTGAAAAAGAGGAGACTGAGAGGGAACGTGATAACAGTTTTCAATACCTAAAAGGTTGTTCCAAGGAAGAGGGAGAAAATCGGTCCTGCCATGAGTGCAGGGGCCTGGACTCTATGACCTTTCATGGTCCCTTCCAATTCTATGATACCAGTAAACCCCCGATTCTCTAAAGAATCGCCCAGCTCAGTTCCCGGGCTCCTGCTGACAGGAGCTTCTGCCACCCCCCGAACCCCTGGACTGAGCTGGGGGTCCGGCTCCGCTTCAAGCCGGCACCCAGCTCAGTTCCCTGGCTCCTGCCGACAGCAGGAGATGCTGGGGGATCGGGGGGCGGCAGAAGCTCCGGTGGAGCTTCTGTAGCCCCCCAAACCCCTGGACTGAGCTGGGGGGCCGACTCCGCTTCGAGCTGCCCCCCAGGTCAGTTGCCGAGCTCCACTTGTGAGCAGGAGCAGCTGGGTGATTGGGGGGCGGCAGAAGCTCCCGCGGAGCGTCTGCCGCCCCCCGAACCCCTGGACTGAGCTGGGGGGCCGGCTCTGCTTCGAGCCGGCCCCCCAGCTCAATTCCTGGTCTCCTGCCAACAGCAGGAGCCGCTGGGAGATTGGTGGGGTGGCAGAAGCTCCGGCGGATCTTCTGCCGCCCCCCGAACGCCTGGACTGAGCTAGGGGTCGGCTCTGCTTCGAGCCGGCCCCTCAGCTCAGTTCCAACCCCCACCCAGTCTCCTTGTCCCCCCCCACCCCTCTAACCCGGCCACTCTCCTTGTCCCTCCCACCCCTCTAACCCGGCCACTCTCCTTGTCCCTCCCAACCCTCTAACCCAGCCAGTCTCCTTGTCCCCCCCACCCCTCTAATGCAGCCAGTCTCCTTGTCCCTCCCACCCCTCTAACCCGGCCAGTCTCCTTGTCCCTCCCACCCCTCTAACCCAGCCACTCTCCTTGTCCCTCCCACCCCTCTAACCCGGCCACTCTCCTTGTCCCCCCCACCCCTCTA
>ML685786.1:17403791-17557977 GCA_007922175.1 Pelusios castaneus
GCCACTCTCCTTGTCCCCCACACCCCTCTAACCCGGCCACTCTCCTTGTCCCTCCCACCCCTCTAACCCGGCCACTCTCCTTGTCCCTCCCACCCCTCTAACCCAGCCACTCTCCTTGTCCCCCCCACCCCTCTAACCCGGCCAGTCTCCTTGTCCCTCCTACCCCTCTAACCCAGCCACTCTCCTTGTCCCTCCCACCCCTCTAACCCGGCCTCTCCTTGTCCCCCCCACCCCTCTAACCCAGCCACTCTCCTTGTCCCTCCCACTAACCCAGCCACTCTCCTTGTCCCTCCCACCCCTCTCCAGGCCTCCCTCCAGCCCCCTTACCTGGCCGGAGGCTCGGAGCTGCCGCAAGAGCCGGCAGAGCCGCTTCTGGGCCAGGCTGCCCCCGCCCTGAGCACGCTCTCTCTGAGCATGCTCAGAGCGGGAGATTTGAATCTCCCCAGCCCGGCCGCAGCAGGACATGGATTCAGCTGCTGCGCGCGCAGCTGCGTCCCCGCCGTGCATATATACCACTGTCGTTTAGGTATATAGATAGCAGGACAGTGGTAAAGATGGGAATAGAATCCAGGTCTGCTAAGACTTGGTCCAGTGCCCATTACAGTGGACCACACACCCTACACAACTATGGATTCATGACTATTAGGAAGTTGTGGAAAATCCAGTTACTAATCTTTCCAGTATTAATTGCTGCTGTTTAAGGTACAGTTCTATGCACTTCTGAGAGATTTAAATAAAGCAATAATACAACAAATTAATTAATTCTTAAATTCGCCACCTTCTGATGAGCAGTAGTTCAAAAATGTATTGAAAGAAAGAGTTATTTGCCTACTCTCAGTGAAGGAAGAGATCGTTTTGTAAGTATGGAGGAATATTAAAGGTGAAAAGGATAAAGAGGTCTAGACCTTGGAATTAAACTTACAAAGCAGAGACAGAGATGGATATTTGAAGCTAAACCCATTCTAATCTTATATACAAAATAAAATGACTGTGTGCCATCTGGAATGTAGAGAATCCAATGAATGCTGAGGGTGTAAACAACATACATAGGATTATCAACATCTGTTTCTGATGTGTCCTGATATATATGAATCCTTGAGGGAAAAGTTAGACAAAATAAGGGGAATTAATAAAACTTGATAAACAAAAGACCACATTTTTGTGTTTGTTAAGGGATAATAAGGACGTAGAAAAGTTAGTTAAATGAGAAATATAATGGATAAAATCTGATATAAAAAACCCCTCATACACTATGAACTTGCAACAACCCTATAAAAAGAGATTGGATTATAGCCCTAACAGTTATATGTAGGGCCATACTTAATTTGTGATTTCACGGAAATTGTGAAATATGGAATAGCTCACAAAATTAACCTTCGAAATAAAAGTATGTCTTCTTCATAAAATATACTGCAAAACTTCTGTGATTACCACAATGTAAAACAGTTGACTATACTCGTACAATATCACTCCAATCACGATAGTGCAGCGGTTCTCAAACTATGGAGTGGGCCTCCCAAGGAAGACATGGAAGTGTATCAAGGGAGGTGCAAGATTTGTGCTTTCCCTCCCTCCACCCTTTTTTGGCAGGGGGTGAATTCTGCCTGTCAGCCCCAGGTGGCTAGGGCTCATGTAGAAGGGCTGTTCCTACTCAAAAGGCAAGGACAAAAGGGACAGCCAGGGCCCTGCCACCTGCATATGGACTCACCTCTACCTCCCTCAATCTCTCCTTGGGGGCAGTGTGGGCTCAGGCTCCTTCTCCCTCCCATTCTGCACCTGGAGGTGGTGGGGTCCCAGCTGTCAGCCCCGGGATGGGAGCAAAAATGAAGAAATAAGGGTGGTAATGGGGCAGTAACTCTGCTGTGAAAAGTGATATTGAGAAATATCTCCTTTCGCCTTGCCACCCTTACTTGTATACTGCTGCTTGTTCAGAGCTAGGTGTCTGGCCAGCAGATGCTACTCTACACTCTCTCCTTCAGAGCTGGGTGGCAGTATACATAATGGGGATGGTGGGGGAGCATAAATGACCACAAACACCAAGAATTGGAGCCCAATCCAATACGTCTGAGAACACTGTCATAGTGGATCCCTAAAACCTCAGAGTTGTGAACTGACCAGTCAACCTCACACCTCATTTGGAACCAGAAGTATGCGATCAGGCAACAGCAGAGAGAAAAGAAAAAAGTGCAAATACAATACAGGACTGTGTGAAACAAAACAAAAACAAAAAAACAAGGGGGGAAGCAGCATTCTTCTTCTGTATAGGAAAGTTTCAGAGCTGTATTAAGTCAATGCTCAGCTGTAAACTTTTGAAAGAACAAGCACAATGTTTTTGTTCAAAGTTATGAGCATTTCAGGTTTTTGTAACTCTGAGGATCTACTGTAGTTGATTGAGAATGTCAAGTTGAATGGTGTAGACTGAAGTGAGTACAGCAGTCACTAGAGTAGCTCATTGATTAAGAGTGCGTCAACATTTATGACGATAAGTGAGCCCAACACTCACCAGACTTTGTGAAAGTTTTCATGGTTGCATATAAAGAAAATTGACAACAAATCAAAAAAAGCAGAAAATGTTTCAGCTTTGGCTCATGTGAAGTAGTGCTCACCCAGAAAGAACTTATGTGCAGACGGTTTTGTTCAGAAAAAACATGATCAATTGCCATTTTGAGTCTGAATCACATATTAAACAAAAAGCACAAAGGCAGAGGCTACAGTTCAGGAAAAAAAACAAGCAAGAGTGTCTATGGTGTTTAAAAGAACAACTGAAAGTACTTTAGCAAAAACAAACAAACAAACGAACAAAAAGCTACAATGGACCTAGTGGAAGCCTTCACTGCTGCCAACATACCTTTAGAAACAACAGATGATCTGAAACTGGAACTACGTTTACACTGATGGCAGGAAATTTGCCACTGTCAGATTGACTTATCCAGATTGGTTGAGCAGTCAGTAAAGACATGCTCAATCGATCCAGAAGTCAATCTAATAAAACTACCTCCTTAGGTGGCGTAGCACTGTGTTGACAGGAACACATTTCCTGTTGGTGCAGCACAGCGGAGACAGCATATAGAAGGGATGTTACAAAGTCAATGTGAGTTACGCAAGCTATGCAGAGTAGCTTCCATAACTCCTGTTGACTGCTGCTGAATTCTGCTATCAATGTAGACCTGGCCTGGGAGTACTTTAGAAAGCACATATCAAATGCTGGCAGTTTCCCGTGTATGAACAAACTTCACCAAGTTATCTAACAGAAGTAACTGTGAAGCATGTTCAGTCTACAAAATCTGTGCTGGCAGAACATGATTCCATTTCAATTATAGCTGACGAAGCAACAGATGCACAGGATAAGTATAGACTCCACATTTTATTCATACCTGGCAGGTGGAAAGATGACTGTATGCCTATTTTCCTAATGGGGCCTATTCAGTCCAAGTCAGTAAATTTTCAAATTATGTCTCAAGCTGTAGTAAAGGCTGGTGGAAACCATGGCTTAGATTTTGAAGGGTCTCAGCATTTTCTCTAACAACACGATGTACTTATGCAAAGCTTTCTCTGATGTACCACAAGGAATGATGCCAAAAGCAATTGACATTTGGCTGTAATGCCCGCATTCTCTCAATGGCCAGTGATATCTGATGCACATGTTTTCCTGATGTGGATATACTGATTTCTTCTTTTTTAAAAAATATTGAAGCACTGTCCAAGCCATAAACTACAATTCAAGGAGTCCATAGCCAATCAAAGCAGTAGCCAAGAAGTGTTGCTTCTGAGAAGATGCTTACTAACCTTCTATAACAGGTTGTTCTTTGAGATGTGTTGTTCTGTGTGTGTGCTACATGCACCAGTGTCAGAAAATTTTCCCTCAGTGGTATCTGTTTGGGACAGTTCTGCCACCTCCTGCAGTGGTATATGTATGTGACAGCATATAGGGTGCCGCCAGCCCCCACTCCTTTCAGTTCCTTCTTGCCAAAACTCTGACAGAGGAGAGTGGCTCATGAAAAGGACACAAGCAACACAGCTCAAAAAACAACAGTTATGGAAGGTTAGTAACCATCTTTTCTTCTTCGAGTGCTTGCTCATGTCCATTTCAAGTTAGGCGACTTGCAAGCAGTACCTTCGGTGGTGGCCCAGGAATCCACAGACATGCCAGTTGCCATATTACCTTGCCAAAGCCTGCATCGTTTTGGGCTTGCTATGTGATAGCATAGTGGGATGTGAAGGTGTGCACCAAAGAACGAGTTGCAGCCCTGCAGAAGTCCTGTATTGATACCTGGGCTGGGAAAGCCAACAAAGAGGCCTGTGCTCTCTTCAACTGGACTGTCAGAAGGGCTGGTAGTGCAACCTTTGCCTGTTTGCAGCAAGTTTGGATGCAGGAGGTTATCCAAGACTGTGCTGCTTTTCTGACTTTTGCCAAAGAATGCCAGGTGCTGGTGTAACTATGTTTTGTGACTGTTTCCCAAAGTTGGCAAAGTTTCCCACAAGTTGGCAAAGGCTGCCTTACAATTTCTACCAATTTCATGGAAGCAGAATATGTGATTTCAATGTATGAACAGGTATTCACTCCACAAAGACAGAAGATGTCAACTGCAACTGATGGTGGACACTGCATGCTGGTGTTTAAAAAATAAAATGGCCTGTTTTGTTTGTGTAAGCATAAATGTGTATTGCTAAGCTTTATGTACAACTTGGAGTGTTATACTTTATTATTACTATTTGTTTCTTTATTTAGCACACTCCCTTATCCAGGACAATTTACAAAGGTAATAATAATACAGTACAATACTTATATATTTATTATGCGAACAATCCATGACTTTTGCTATTTATACCATGATCAATCTGTGAAAAATGTGTGATTTCTCCATGATTTAAGTAGATACTTAGTTATAACACTGTGAAGGGATGGTATTTACTAAAAAATGGAGAAAGCTGAAAACTGTTTTGATGTCTTATTGTAGCCACCCACTCCCATCAAGACCATACAGGAAAGAACCAATCCAGTCACAAGAAATACCTAGAAGATGCATGCTAGTAGATCTCCCTAATGTTAGGAGGAAAACAAACAGTGATTCAGGCCAATGGTGAAAGTAAAAGACTCATGGATAATGTTACAAGAAGGTTACAGGACCCTGGCTACAACCTATAGCTCAGGTCCTAGGGTTCATTTGGTTCAGCAGGCACAAAACCGGGAGGCAAGGTAAATATAAAAACAAACTGCATTTTTTAAAAATACAGACAAGAAAGCAAAAAAATAGGAAAGCACCATGCTTACGCCCTTTCAGCAGACGGGAACCCCAGTTAAACGACTGTGGGCTTGAGGAGCAATGACTCATGGCAGCGAACATAGCAGTTGCCCCAACGATGAGATTCCAATTTGGGAGGGGCTTAACCAGTATTTTTACTAAGTGGGTAAATGGCACGCACATCTGGTATTTTTCCACAGCTTACTAAGTGGGTAAAAGACATGGTATTTTTAACACTTATTTACAACATTCCTTTGCCCTGGTCTTATCTTATTGTTTTACAGAATTTGCAAGTTATGTCTGCTACTTAGTGGGACCAAGGTGCGTCCTGGGTCAGTACCAGCTCTGTTTTGCTTATACACAGTTACTTTTAGGTAGGGCTAATTAATGGCATCCACTACCTACTACAACTTATCGCGTACTTCCATTAGTTACTACTGATGACTAGAACAACACAAGTCAGTAGAGCAGGATATTCCTAAAGGAATATGGGATCTGCCAAATCCTGAGGTCTCTATTAAGTTTTATCTAGTCCTTACTCAGGCAGAATTCCTATTGAGTTCAGTGGGATCTGTGCGTATGAGTCTGATGGTAAAATTTCATCCCAAATATTCAAAATTAATTTTATTTCATGAAGGTGTCCTACAATGTCAGTTTCAAAGGCAGCATTTTGGCATTAATTAAATAGGTTTAGCAGGGACCTTCCTGATTATGGGAGGGGAGGATATATTAAATAAGTGTAAGTGAGTCATTACACTGATGATGCTTATCCTGTTCAAAAAAAGACAAAGGCAAGAAATAAATCTTTACTAATTCCTGTCCTCTGATAGCAGGTAGCCATCCGTGCTCAAAGGGACACAAACAAGTATTACCTAGGGCTTTTTAAAATTAAGATGTGAATAAAATTAGAAATATTTTGCACCAACCAACTTGAAAAAATCTGTTGACCAGAACTGATCTGCTGTTGCTAGGGAGGGGACTAAAGTGACATTGATTGTTTCTACAGTTAAGAATCCACAATGTAATTGATTTTTATCTGACTCATTTAGTGTGGGCAGGCTCCATTTGTTCAAGAAACCTATAATGTATTCCTTGAATCATTGTAACTATGAGAGATATAAAAGTTGATGTAATGTGTTAAATACATTATTTAACTCAGTTTGTTTTGCACACTGAATTCGCATTCTTGACACGGATACAGATTCTGTCTAGATATTGTCCATGTTTGGAACATTCTAACTGGAGCTTTGAGCATTTAGCAAACTAAACCAAAAGTGTCTGAAGTTGGCCACCCCAAAAATTGAGCCATTCCAGGTTGGTGGCCACTTTTGAAAATGACGGTCATAATATTTTAAAGCTACATTAAGTTCCTGACCTTCCTGCAGCCTATTTATACAAACTTGGGGTCCAGTCCTGCGAGACTTAGAGCATTTCTTGCAAGTTTGATTCCAGGGAAAAGCACTGAACAGATCACAGCTGGTATTTAGCACCTCACAGGACTGGGGTCATTTACAGAACCCCTTACAACAAAGAAAAGATAGGACTCACAAGTAATAAATATAAAGGAGATTCTTTGCTCAGTATTTGCTCCCTAGCTAAAGACGGCCTTTGCTGCTAATATCATCACACAGGCTTCTCCCTAAATCCTGTCCTGGCCTAAACAGGGGGGATCGAGATTGGCTATACTATACCATTGTTACTCAATATTAGTTAGCCATTATCGCAAATCAGATGCCATCAGAAGTATTGAAGAACAACCGAAGGTATCAGGAAAAAAAAATCAGTTAGGTGCTTAACTGCTTTTGAAAATCTCACTAGGTACCTATCTCTACCTTTAGGTGCCTAAATTCCTTTAAAAATCAGGCCCCTCAGGACTACAGTGAGGTGGCCCTAGATTGAACCCCAGATACAAGTATCCATTAACTTTGGGAAAGATCAGATCCAGATCTGAAATTTACAGCTTGCACCTGTTTAATTTTTAAATAAGTGATTTTTACCATTAATGCGCAAGGTTAGTCTAGCAAAAGAATCATACTTTAATTTTAGCTTTTGAGTGCACAGTCCGTCTCACTTTTTCAGATTCCTTTCTCCTCCTTTGTTTATAAATGACATTTTATTGGAAAAAAGTCCAAGTGATCTTTAAAATGAAGATGCTATTTCTGAAAAGGTAAAAGAAGAAAAAGAGCAAAGCAGTAGTAACTCTTTCAAGGATGAAAATTCAATAAAAAATTATAGCGCTCAGATCCTTTTTTAAATGAGACATGTAGAGAGAAATCCACTCCAAGTGGATAGAATACATTGTTTTATTCCAGGTGATCCACAGAAGGTACACATAGGGTTGAGACTTTTCTTGCTCCCTGCCTCTTCAGAAAGAGGGTTACTGTTTTCCCCTGCTTGGTTTTACCTTAGAAATGTCATGTTAATTCTAGTCTTTGCTGGAGAACACTTTGCACCTATTTAACCAATAATTCTGTTTGAGAAGCACATGCATCATCATTCACACTGGATGTACCAAATCAAGTAAAGGACAGAAGCATCAAATCACATTCACTGAGAAGGAATCCTTGCCTCCTCTCCACTCACTGGCTATGTCTACACTAGAAAAGTTAAGTCGACTTTTGTTAAGTTGACTTTAATAAGCTCGACTTTAAGTCAACTTAAAATCATCCTTATTAAAGTTGACTTAACAAGTGGCAACACTTTAAGTCGACTTAGTCTACTTTGTTAAGTCGACCTAACTGCCTTTAGGTTGACTTAACAAAGTGGACTTATGCATCCACACTGGGCTTAGGTCGACCTAAGGAAGGGTTAGGTCGACCTAAGGAGGCTTAAGTTGATCTAATGAGTGGTAGTGCTTAAGTCGACTTAAGCTTTCATTAAGTTGATTTAAGGAATTTCTTAAGTCGACTTAATGAAAGCCTAGTGTGGATGTGGCTTAATTTAAGTCGACTTAAATTGCCAGTGTAGACATAGCCACTAAGTGCAGAAGAGATGAGAGAGGATTCATCTCCTTTCCATTGTGCAAAGAGGACAAGATGCAGAGATCCCATGCAGGCAAGGCAGAACCCCCACAGGGCTGTTCTCCTTGGTCTCAGTGACTGGGTGCAATTACAGCCATGGTGTGGCAAGGAAACTGGAATGCTATGGTTCAACCAGTCATATATCCCCTTTGTAGGAGCTGGCCACAAGAGCTGATTCTGCTACTTAGTTTCCCCTGAGGCTGCAGCAGCAGCTAGGGAGAACCTCTGCTGCTATTTCAGGTCTTGGGGGAAGGATTCTGTCTCTCCAAACATATATAGCACTCACCTCTGCACTGCTTATTTATTCAGACTGCATGCAGTGTTTGGTATGCTAACAGCTATTGACATGCTATGTATTTAATTTACCAACTGTTATATCACCAGCATAACCTATGCTAAAGAACAGAACTGTCAATCACTGAATCTCCTGAAACAGAAATGACCATCTATTGAAACATATGTATATTTTGCCATGGCTTTTCTATCCTTTCATATATTGGATGTGGTGGATACTTTGCAGAACAAAATATTTCTCTGTAATTAAAGCTGGAAATGAACAAAGTGACTATTCTGGGAAAATCACAGATTAAACTAAGCACAAATGACCCATCTCAGGTCTTTACAACTCAGGTAATGACAGAAGAAAATGAGTTAAGAGACTGATGAAGGACTCAGAATGGATAAATATTGCTATTATAAACATTTTAGTTTAATTTGCAAAAATATGATTACAAAATTAAATATTACTTAATGTTTTCAGTGTTCCAGTGTGGACTGTCTTCCAGCTTTACTCAGAGCTTCTATTGTAGAGCATTTCAAGCACTTTTAAAAATTCAGTTAAGGATAATTTTTAACAAACTTGAATGTTCCATTTTAAAAAATATTGTAGAGATAAATAGTATTTTGTACTTCTCTAGGATCCTTCATCCAAAGATCTCAAACTGCATTACCAACCTTGAATAAAAGGGGAAGAGAGATAAGGAGGAGATCCTTACACTATATGGAATCCCATATTGATGTAGACACACAGGCAAATGAATATACAGCATGCAAACAATGAGTTTTACATGGCAGGCTGATTAACTCATTTGATAAAAGGATCGAACAGTATCCCAATCCTTACTAGCAAGCAGAAACAATGGTTAAGCTCAGGAGAGCATGGGTCTATGCCACAACCTTGATAGGAAATAAGGCACCATTGGCCTAACACCTTAATCCGCCTGAGGGCTTCAGATAGATACTGCTCTTTCCCACCACCTCCTTCAAATGAGAGAAGGAGAGCAGAGATGAGGCCATGATCTGTGAGAGAGTAGCCATGATCTGTGCTAACCTTACTCTCATCCCATATTTGTGAAATGTCTCCTTCCTATGTGCTATACCCAGATTTATCCCAGGAACAGTTCAACTGTCAATTCTCCCAGCCTTACACTGAATGAAGGCAGCAGAAAGTGCTACAGATATTTAGCTGTCAGAGTACCTTTCCAAGACCTGAAGAGTCCTGTGTATCTTGAATGCTTGACTCTTCCTTCAACAGAAGTTGGTCCAGTGAAAGACACCATGCTGGTCTACACTTGCCATCGTTTTCGTGAGCAGTTGAAGGGAGATATGCAAGTTACTAAAAATAGCTTTCATATGTCCCTTTGACTTCCTAATGTCCACTTACCTCAGTGGTTTCACTGCGCTGAGTTGAAGGAAAATGCCCTCCCTTTGACTCAGCCCTCCGTTTTGACTCCACTTAAGGGGGTGGTCTTCAGTGATTGACTTTCCAATCAACTGAGCGTGTCTTCACAGATGTCTCAATTGAACTGGGAAGTTCCAACTGATGGCAGTGAATTTGCCGCTGTCAGTACAGACATGTCCATTACCTCACCCACCTTATCTCTCTTATTTCAGAAGTGTCTATAATGTTCATCTGGACTGTACTTGAATTTACAAACTACTTCCTGGAAATGGAGTCTGACAATGGAAACATGCTATTGCTTTAGAGAGATTTTTTTTCTTTTAACAGCTTCTTATTTGTTTTTTCAACCTATAACTCCTAACAGTAAAATACTTGCATATCTTAGCCTGAAAACTGAGCCACTATCAACTGAAAGGAGAGATCAGGTAATTCCCTATCTCTAATGAACCCATCCCTCACTGGCCACTACTCAGTCATCTTTGCCAGAAATTTCTTATCCCTGGTGATGATAAAAAATACTTCTGAAATCATTTTGTCTTTGAAGGGCCCCAGATTGCACCAAATGGCAGATGTTTTCACAATCCATTCTGGGTGGAAATCCCCTGTGTTCCCTGTAATGTCTCCCCATCCATTCAAACTACACAAGTTCTATATTCTTTTATGTCATTATATTCAGTGGGCCTGATTGTCCAAAGCTCCGAGCACACACAATTCTATTCAAAGTCAATGGAGCATATATTACAGGAATAAAATAGAAACATTTCCTGCAAAATGGCCTTAATATAAGATTACTTGTCATGTGGTCCTTTCTTGGTTTTAGTTATCAGAAAGCATTTTTCTTTACATAGGAAAATAAATGCCCAGATTCTCCAGTCTCTTATCTTACACTCTGTAAACACACACAGCCCTCATGCAGGGCTTTAATATTAGACTTATTGCCCTTTATTAAGGCCTGATTGACACTAGAATGTTTGTTGAAAAAAGTCAGCTTTTGTCAACAAAACAGTACAGTGTACACCCTGCAATCACTCCTCCTCCCCCTGCCGACAAAAGTGCCCTTTTAAAAAAAACAAAATAAAACTATTTCAATGAGAGGTGTAGGGCTTTTGTCAGCCTACTTAGGGTGATACAACATATCATATATTGGCAACATATCAATAGTCTTTACCTAGTTAGAATTTGTTCAACTGTTATACTAAGTAGACCATTGGCAGCACATGACCCACTGGATCAGCACCTCCTGGTGATTGTATGGGAATTACTCAAGTGGTACCTCGTCTGGTGGTCAGTGCTCCATCTCTCTCACAGCTATCTAGTCTGTTGCAGGTCCTCAGACTGAGTCCCTTAATCCCCTCCTTCTAGGGTACAGTCCACATCTGGCTGGCCCACTGTATCAGTGGCTGGCACTGTCCATTCACCGCTTATCTGTGGTCTCTCTGCCCACTGACCCACTTCTCTGGACCCCAGCCCAGGGACCCTACACACTCCATTGAGTGCTGTCTCAATCCCCTCACTCCTGTCCAGGCTGTGCCTCACCAAGTCTCCTGGGTCATTTAGACCTCCCCAGGTACCTGTAGCCCTTGTCTCAAGGCTCTGCTCTAGCTTAACCCTGCAAGCTCCTCCTGGAGCTGTCCAGGGTCCTATCTCCTACAGCTCCACTGACAGAATAACCTTCCTTCTCCAGGTCTGGGGCAAGGTTCCCCGAGCAGAGCTGTGGCCCTGTCTTTATACAAGCTCCAGGGCCCTGATTGGCCCTGCAGCCCTCTGTTCCCATTGGCCACTCACTTTCTGCAGGGTTTTTAACTCCTTTCCTGATGGAGTGGGGAAACAAGCCTGCTACATACTGCTTGTGTTCTAACCATGCTTTCATCTATGTTCACACGAACTCTAGGCAGACAGACCTCTCTACAGTACACATCAGTGTTCAGATACTAAAGTGATGCATGCTTTGGAAATAATTAAAATACTTGGACAGCCTGACAAGACAGGAGAGCACCAATAACCAGGCCTGATCCTAGGAACTCTAGGCAAAGATGATGTGACGGGTTCATACCACTCACTGTAGGTCACACACCTTCTGCTGGTTATCTGGGGAATAGATTCAGGCTTATGCCTACCTCCATATCCTGTGCACCGTTACTCTCTTCCTGCAGCTGTCCAAAACCAAAGCATCCTCTTTCTGACTCAGCCTCTGGCTAAGTCATAATCTCTGTCCCCCCCATTCCAGGGGAAGTTTTGGCTCCTTGGTAGTCTGGCCACTTTCCCAGTGGCTGCTGAAGTTTCTCACTTCACTGCTTCCTCAGTGGTGCCTGCAGTCACTTACCCTGCCACTTCTTAGAGTGGAGAGGAGGGAAAGGGACCCAGGCCTGCTTATTACTCTGGGTCACAGTCCAGAGAACCTATGAACTGCAGCCTTTTGGTGCATCTTTAGTTCCTCTTCTTGCTGCTATCTCCCTGGGCAACAACCGCAGTCCTAGCACCTTCTTTACCTGCTCTCAGGGCCTGTCACTATCTGCTTTCAACAATCCGCCAGAGCTCTTCTGGCTCCACTGTTATCTGCCAACAGTTGCTCTGCCTCAGGTGCTACCGATTTCCCAGCCTGAGGAGGTACAACCTTCCCTCTTTGGGGTCCAGGCCATGTCTGCTCTGCTTTGGACTGCATCTCCTTTTATATGGACCTGCTGGTCTTTGACTGAGTGTTCCTCCCAGCCTCTTTTCCTTTGGCTGCCTCCCTATGGCTGCTTTTAATCCCTTACATGCTAGTGTGGGGCAGACACCCCACCACTGACGGGTTATGTCTTTCCACCTCAGCACACGTCCTAGAATCCTGTGTGTAGCCAGTGAAAGAATTCTTAGGCACCTGGTTTATACTGACATATATCTCAGATTCTCTCATCCTATGACAGGTTCCTGAATGATAGCTGCACACAATGTATCTGTCTGCTGGTATTTGTATCACCCTAGGGATTAATGATATCTTTCACACAACATTTCTAAAATCTGTAGTGCAAATGTAACATATCCAAGTGTTAAATGAAGCTGTTCTGAAGGAAAGAGACTTTAATATATTTGTGAGGAAAAATAGGCTTTCACTCCCTTTGAACATCAGTTGCTGATTATAATGGGGGTAATGGGATTTTATCAATGGATGCTACTTGTCACATTCCTAGCATTTCTGGGAGACGATCACATTAAAAGTACTTTCACTATGCAGCAGAAGAAAACCAACAAATTAATTCACTCACCCCTGCTCCAGATGGCCTTACACCATTAAATATATATTTCACTGCTGTCATTTGGTTGCATTTAATAGCAGGCAGTGTATAGAAACAGTGTGGTCTGTAAAGCCTACCATACGCTGATAGGAAAAGAAGACGAATTCTAGATTCAAAGCCTGCCTGAATTGCAAATTCACTGTGTGATCCTGGGAAAGTCACTTTACCTTCTTGTCCCAGTCAGTCATGCCAGCTATAAAATCTGATAGGATCTCACTAAGAGCCATCGTCATCAGAGGTTGTTTTGATTGACTTTTGATCAGTCTCTCTCTCACAGGCCTGTAGGGCACTGAGCATCCTAAACTCCCATTGAACTTAAAAACATTGAGCTCCTAGCAGGATGTGCTCAGCATCTCATGGGACTGGGTCTTATTTTTATAAATTCTCTTTCAATGGCTAGATATTAGACAATCATGGGCATTTATTAGCATTATCCTGTTGTGGTCATGGTCTTCTATTAGTTCTAATTATGAAGTAGTCTCTGTTTAGAATGGTACAGGTCTATTCCAATTCTTCAATCCCCAGTAAAGACTATTCTACCTCATTGAGATTGTGGGGTGTTCCCAGATGGAATCTCAGGCTAATGGGGCTCTGACAAACATATTCCAACCATGAAGTTTCAGAAGAGAGTTCAGAAATACAATGCAACAACATGGTGTGGCAAAACAGTCCACTCTGCCCCTGTGGGTCCTGTGCTTTGTCCTGTTATGGGGCCCAGGCAAGCCCTGTCTGCCCCTGTTTCTGGGCAGTCGGTACTCCACTGCCAGCACAGAGTAGGAGGAGAAAGGGGCTCGGCCCTCCCTCTACTCCGAGCCCCAGCCTAGGGGCCCTAGGGAAGGCAGCTGCACACTGCTGGTACTGCTACCGGCAACACTTCCTTCCCCTAGGCTATTTCCCCCTCTTTTATCTCTCTCCATAGCTAGTCTACTTCCTCCGCTTTCCTCCAACATTCCTCTGCTTCTCCCACAACACTCTTGCTGGGGCCAGGCTTTTTATCAGCTGGCCCCTGATTGGTCTCAGGTGCCTCTAATTGGCCAGAACCAAACCCTGCTCAGTTTGCAGGGAACAAAGCCAGGATCATTCTGAGGCTTATATATCTGCCTTACAACTCTCCTGCTTCCCTCTGGCCCTGGTGTCTCACAATGGGGAAACCAATGCATCAGCTCTTGTGGTTTCAAGGGAGATGTCAACAAATACGCTACTGCCACTTTTATCATCGTGCATTTGAGGGCAACAGGCAACCAGAATTGTATTAGAGGAGTTGAAAAAGTTCTTTATGAGGAAAATATCCACGTTGCTGCTATACAAGAAACAAAGCTTTCTGACAAACATAATGTATCTATTATGGGGTGTGAGTGGTTAAGAAAGGAATTCGGGGAAAGAGCTGGTGGAGGTCTAATGCTTATTGTTGTGGACACTCAAACGTGAAAGAGATATGGAAATGTATGAGATAAACATACATATTGAATTGGACTGTATCACTATCAAGTTGTAGGTGGGCGGGGAGGCAATGTCTATTATCCTGATGTCAACCCAACTGATAAAGAGAATCTTGTGATAGCATTTGGGAAACTGCAATCAAACTATTATCTGCAGAGATTTCAACACCAAAACTGAAGTTTGGGGGAACTTTGCTGGATGGCTTTATTGTTGACAATGATACAGTTGTCTTCAATGATGGCACCATGGCTTATATGTCAAGATCACATGGCACACAGTCAGCTTTAGATATAACTCTGGTAATTAGCCATATGTCCATGAGCTTCACTTGAGATGTGTTGGAAGATGTTGGAAACAACCATTGACCTGTACTCACTTGTTGGGACAGACAGATAGTGAGTTCTCAGCTGATAAGTAGGAGGCAGAGCTTTCATAAGGTTGACTAGTCCTATTTTACAAACATACTTCAGAATATTATTTCTCAAATACCTATGAAACATAACTTTGAAAAGACCTGATAATCTTTATCTACGGTGCAGAAAACAGTAAACAGAGTATCCCAAGAGGAAGAAATGGGTCACACAGTGGAATGAAACTATCTTATTAAAGAAAGGAATCAAATTTGATTGGAAGTTGAATGGACTCTGGAAATGAAGAGGACATAGAAAATGGACTAAAGTCTCAAAAAAGTTCACTGTGAAAATAGATGAAAGTAGATGAAGGTGGTGGGAAAAGACTTGTAAAGGAAGTCATAGAGGAAAACATTTGTGGATGATATGGAAGTGAATAGAGAACAAACAGATTAAGGCTTGCAATTTAAAAAACACAAAAACACCAAAAAAATTGAGTTGTAGATTAATTAAATGACAAAGAGTCTTCAAATATCCTGGTTGAATATTACATTGACTCTTATATAAACTTTTATATAAGGATAAGGATAGAGTCAATGAAAAATATGAAATATGGATTATTCAGAAGGAAAGGCAAAGAATTTAACAAATTTGCCCACAAATCTGAGTACCAGGGCTGTAGAAAGATAGCTGTCATACATGAGGTAAGAAGTTGCCCTAGAGGAGCTCAAATCACACAAATCATCTGGTTTGGCCGCCTCGATGGGCATGTGATAAAGCACCTTGGGAAGAAGGTTAAAGTCAGATTACTGAACATTATAAACAAATTGTGGATAAAAAGGAAGATACCACACTGGTGGAAGTTAGTTGTCAGACACATTTTTCAAGAATAATGGTTGTGATGTCTTTATCCAGTGGCCTAATGGAGGGAGTACAAGAAAGAGCACTATTTCAGGGTCTGTCAACCTATACAGCCAAACTGAAGGCTGTTCTCACTGCATTGAAAGAACCAAACAGAGAAGAAATAAAGCTGACACCATGATATTGTTCAACGCGCAGTCAGCAATCTTTGAGTTCCTTTTGAAGAAACTAGAACATTATCAACAGTGTAATTCATATACAGGCTTGGAAGATCAGAAAAAGAACTCAGAAGTTGACTGATTCCATCACAGGTGTATGTGGGAGACAGATAGCTGATGAGATGTAGAAAAACGGAAAATCAGAAAATCTGGTTGTAACTATTGAGGATATGATGAGAAATATTATCTGAAATAAATGGCCCTCTGATATCAAAACATCCCAGAATATAATATCCACTGTCATGAGACTGCAGACGGGGTATGCTGCAGGAATGAAAATCAACAGATGGAACCAACCTATACACCACTCTACAAAATGTATCAGGTTCATTTAAAAACCCTCCCCCACTTTTGAATGTCATCTTGTAAGGAAAGTGAAGCTTTTTGGATTGGACACCTTGGATCAAGCCCTTACAAAAGAGCCTGGATGAGATGCCAAATGTATTCTTGACATTCATGGTTTGATATGATTATTGCAGTAAAAGACAACAAGCGACAATTCTGCAGTCTCTCCGATGCAGACCTCATATCTAGCACAATGGGAGAATAACCCTTGGATGGACTACAGGATCAAGACAACATATTATACTTAGATTCATTGTAGACAAAAATGGTCACTGTTAATAATGGTTTTCTGCTCCCAATAACAAAATTAAGTGTAAAAGTCAGGGGTCTTAATTGTGGATGTCTCAATTCCTCCCCAGCAGACTGTACTATAAAGGAAGCCACCCAAATAATTTAGGATTACCCAGAGTGGCAGGCTATGCAGTCTAAGTAAATCAAACTCCATCCTCTTTGTTTATTTTACCAATAGAATATCATCAACACTCAAGGAGATATTTAAAGGCCATATTCTGGCCTCTCTGTTATGAGCTGTGTGGGATGTAAGGAGTGGAGGCAAACATGAAGGGGGACTCTTAGGCACAGGACAGATGTAGAGTGACTAAGTTTGCCCTGGGAAGAAGATACTGCAGAGAGTTCCATGCACCTGCTGCTGAAAGGTGAAGAATTTGCTTCTCTACCATCTGTTTCCAAATACTGAGATATATAGAAGATCAGGAGAGCCCTGACTGCATCCCCAGCCTCCTGGTGAGAGTGTGCAGTGCCACTGGAAATAATAAGCAAATCAATAACAATTAAAGAGTTCTAATGTCAACATCAAAATGGCTTTTTTCTAGGGCACCTGTATTTGACAGAATGAATCTATCTGTGAAGGAGTTTGGTTCTTTGATACCAATTAACATTAATGAGAATGTGGCATTATTGAGAGTCCCTATGCAATGTGCTCTCAGGTCTTATGTTTCCACTCTCCCTTCAGTGTCAAGATATGTGCAAACAGAAAAAAATATTTTTTAAAAAGCTGACAGGGTATGTCTACACTGCAGTTAAAAAACTGGCCTGGCACCAAGTCTCAGAGCCTGGGTTAGCTGACTCCAGCTTGGGATGCAGGGCTATAAAATTGCAGTGTACAAGTTTATAGCCTGCAGCTTTACCCCTACAAACCTGGATCAGCCGGCCATGGCTCTTTCATTTGCCTCATTCAGGCAAATAAATAAATAAAAATCCTGGCTTTTGGGGTGGGAGATGGACTAGTAACAACTTTTCCAATGGAATGGAAGTTCTGTACTAGCGATAATGGGATATTTTAGAATTGCATTTTAATAATATGTTAGTCCCTGAATTATGATATGAGGGTCCTAAAATGCCTGTTATCCACAGCAGAACTCCTGTCGATGCCAATGGCATGTAGCTGGGGAGAAATATGGCCCTAAATATTAACAATAGTCCTTGGTAAATGAATTGCAAACACATGCAGCACATTCTGATTCTGGTTCCTGGATTGTGGCCACTCTTATAATGTATTATCCTGATAAGTGGGGAGAGGGGAGGCAAAACTATTCCATAAAACCATAAAAAGGGGATCTGTGTCTCAAAAGACATTCCTCTGAAGTTTCCACCAGCTAAAGTTTCCTAAACCTAAAACTAAGAAGAAATTCAAGACATCATATGACAGATTGGGAGCTGCCTCTACTAAATTATGAATATCATGTATTGACATGGTTATTGTGGTGTTTACTGCATGCTATTGAGTTAATTCACTAGCAGGATTGTCAGAAAGGAGTGGTGATAGAAGTACAGTCTTCAAGCAAACATTAAAGGGACATTGCTAGAGCCATTCACTTTGCGGTTAACTCTGGCAGCCTGCTGAGATCACTGGGCTACTTTCAAGAGGTGACGGCTGAGTTTATGGAGAAAGAAGAACAAAAATCCCAAGAAACTAGGACAAAGGTTTTCTGGGTGGATACAAAAGACTTTCTCTTAGGGACAGTTACTTTTGTGGAACAGAAGAGACTGACTTACATACAGAATCAGAAGGCCTGGACCCCCTTTTTGGCCAGGGCCTGGGGCTTAAGCCCCTAAAGCCCCTGTGATAATCCGGCACCTGCCTGGCTCAGCACTCCTAGGCTGCTGGCACTAGAGAGAGGGGTGGGCCCTGGAGCCAGAGGCCTGGGTCTGTGCTCTGCCCCGCCCGTGGGCAGGCTGGCCTGATTCCATGGGCAGGGCGGGCCAACCCCTGTTTACTCCACCCAGAGTGCGGGGCCGGCTGGCTCATGGGGAGGCCGCCTGCTGCCGCCTACCAGGTCCCATGGCCCTGGGGGGCTGCGTAGGAGGCCCCCAAGCTGTGCTCCAGCCATCCCCCCACCCTGCGGGCAGACTGGCCAAGCAGGGCTGGGGTGGGAGTGCCCGCTGACCCCAGAACCCCCCCACAGCAAGGGGGGTCCCGCAGTCAGCGGGGGCAGGCAAGTGGGACCCCCTGGTGGGTGGAGCAGGTGCAGGCCAGTTAATCCAGCCTTGCACAGAATCAGCTGGTCTGCTACACCATCTTCACAAGATACTGGGCTTTAGATAAGGTATACGTATAAATAAAACATTTGTTGGATCCTTTTTCTCTTATGTTATACTTTGTCCCTACTGGTAAGAATAAACAATTACTTTGGTTTGAGAAGACTATCTGGTCATTGTATACACCATTGGATACAAGAGCCTGAAGGGAAGAACTGCCCATAAGAGCCTAGCTAGATCTATTGAGTAAGCATGGTAGCCCAGAACCTGGTTTAAGTGGGGAAGAACTGCATAAATCCAATCCAGAAGTAAAGGCATGAGGCCGGACACCTTTGAGAGATTGCAGAGGGCTCAGATGTGCAGCTAGCCCTAAAACTGTGACAGATTGATTAAGCTCATTTAGAACAGAAACTGGAGCAACTAGTGCTTGTACTGTATAGCAGTTTACAGGATAAACTACTGGGATGAATAATAATACAGTAACATCCTAAAAATAGTGAACAGCATGATCAACATTTCTGTTGAACACAGTAGGATGGATTCATCAGCCCCAACAATTTCTTTGATTAACGTTGTGTTGAAAATTCATAAAAAGAAAAGTACAACATTCATACAGTATAATTATTACAGTGTAGAACAGGCATGAATTAGAACAAGATAACTTTTTTGTCAGGGGGCAAGTAAATTCAGAGAATCAAAGAATATTCCCACACCAGGTGCTGGGAATTATGTGTCTACACTCTATTGTTGCAATATAGAGAACAGTTTGACTATTAATAATATATTTATAGCTGAATATAAGGTACGGAGGGAATATTTCAAATGTTTAATTATTAAAATGAAGGAACTAATTGACTGTGCTTCCCTTGCATTTCTATCAGTATTTCTAAACGTATAAGAAATGCGTAGGATGGTGCAAATGGAGGTATAAGTATATATGAGGAAATTATGAAAAAAATTTACAGCAGGAAAAATATTCCTAATGATATGGATTGTGATGTTTATGATGCCATTAGGAACAACAAGCTCATAAAGAATGGTAAGTCCCTAAATATTTAAGATGGTGGAAAAAAATCTGATAAGTCCATGTTTTTCTTGGGTTATTATTATTAGGAGAGTAAGTTATTGGCATTTGGGCATTAATCTTTCTTCCTGGGGCTTTTATGAAGGTAACAAAACCACACTGTTTATCTGCTAACCTTAACATTGAGACAATATGACTATTTTTATTATTAATTAGATTTCTGGCAAAGATAGAGGTTATCACTAAAATGGTTAATTCTGTATAGGGGCTTTCTCTATAAAACATCTCTTATTATTCATCGCAGGTCGACAACTACTAAAGGATATTTTTTCAGCTACCTGATGCCTCAGGTTCTACCACTGATACTGCATTGCTATGCTTATACTCTAAATGTTGAGTGCTTTAGGCTTTGGCTAAGAACTACATCCCTCTTTTTCCTCCCTGTTTCACCCCGAGCTTAGTTGATTAGTGTTTCCAATGAATGCAGCTGTCTTGTGAGTTGCAGATGAAGAGGGAGCTAGATTTGTAACCCACCAAATCCCTTAAAGGGGAAGTTCTTGAATATGACCTGGAATTGAGTGAAAAGATAGTGGTGTGCGCAAAAAATAGATGTGAGGTATCTCATATTTTCAAGGCAACTGCACTTACACCTCACCAGACTCCACCTAGGGCACCCACTTCAGGCTTCTGACTCTCATTTGTCACTTAAGATCCATATCTCATTTCCTCCTGACTGAGAATTGTAAGGCTGCACAGCTCCCCACCTTTTGCTGTGATATCACCTAACAAGCCAGACTTCTTAAAAAGACCAGTGCCTATGCTTTGCTTTCTCTCTGATGGCAGCAGTTAGAAGTTACCCCATAGTTCCTTCTAAGCAAGCACATTTATTCTTTAGGTAAAAACATTACAAAAATACATTAAAAACAATAAAAGAACCTACATACATGTTAAAAATCTTATCAGAGGCCACTCCCTAGTGTTAATCTTCCAATCCACAACTGGATTTTCCCCAGGATTTCAAGTTTATCTGTCTTAGATCCAGAGCCAGACCAAAGCACAGAGTCATTTTATGTTCAGCCTATTCATCCAAAAATCCTTTCTTTACCTGTTGGTCTTGGGAGAATCCAGTGTGAATATGAGTGTCTTGCCCAGAAGAGGTACCTCTCTGGAAGTGTTATAACTTGAATTGTCCCCTACTGTTTTTACTTCCTGGAAGTGATATAAATCAACATATAAAACAGTGCTTTATTTTGGGTTAAAGTGTGACTCAATAGGTAGAGATTTTTGCTGTACTATTTATACTCAATTTGTAGAATTAGATTTAGCAGTTAATGTTTCTATCAGTGTTTTAGATCAATGTGTATGTCACAGGCCAGACTCTGCTCCCCTGCAACTCCAAAGAGATTCACCAAACACTGTGCAAATCTCATCTGCCTTTATTTTGCAAAGTGCAAATCCCCATCCCAATTTATGTCCCAATTTCTGTAGGAGCTCAGGGTGGTGCCCTCCTCTAATCAGAAGTCTTGCTTTGCTTTCCTAATGATACCTCCCTGCTTCCTGTGCTGGCCCAGCTTAGATCCCTGGCCCAGGTCCTCAGCTGCTCCTTAGCTCCCTGGTTAGGCCAGAGCTCTAACCCAGCTTAATCAGCATTCAGCTGCTGTCTACCCACCCTTAGCCCCTCAGGCCCAAGCTAACAGAGGCAGGGGAGGTTAACTACTCCTGCCCTGTTACAGTGTAACATATACACATATAAATATCAGTCATCTGAATTTAAGTGCAATATTTATTTATGAGTATAATGTATTCACTTCATTTCTGAATTTCAAACTTCACAGCATCTTATCTTCACCAGAACTCAAGCACTTTTGGACCCAGTCTAATGTGACACCATATAGCATATTTCCAATAAAAAATGTCAAGGAATTCTCACTTCACATTCTTTGGAATAGCTCTGTTGAGTCATTGTCAGTATAGCAATGTTAGGGTGACCAGATGTCTCAATTTTATAGGAACAGTCTTCATATGGAGGCTTTGTTTTATATATGCACCTACCTTGACCCAAGCATTCACACTTGGTATTTGGTCACCCTGTGTAATTGCATAATTACACCTAGAAGGTTTCCAAGATGGGCATCATCAGATTCTCTGCTATAGCATAATGATGGGGAAGCAGCTATTGTACTTGTCTCCTCAGAAGTCTTTGAAGTTAATTTGATAAAGAGATAGTCAAATTAAACTGAAAGTCAGATTCATTTAGAAACATATTTTTAGATAAGCTGGAATCAAGCAGTTAAATATTAGTACAGTACACAGATGATACATAATGTACTATAAATGGAATAATCATATAAATTGCATGTTTATATAACTCAGATAATTTTTAGTGATCATAGACTGGACAATCTTGTCTGGTCCACATAATTATGGCTTTTGCATTAGTCTGACTTCACATACACATGTTCAACTACAGTGTTTGCTGAATCCTTATATGTTGACATCAATGTGAAACTCTATCATCATTTTGAGGGTTTGTGTGGGCCTTGAGTAGTGCATGGGTGTAATGCTGGTTCTCTGCACAAGGCTGAATTTCACTTCTAGGGCAGGGCTTTGCAATCTGTTTTTGCTGGACATGTACGGAGGGCCTTTCTACTTTATATTCTAGGACATTAACCACTGAATCCTATGCAGCAGGCTTGGCATATGGTATGATATTTGAAATCCACATAAAAGTGTAAATAAAGATGTGACATTTGTATTGTGAAAGGTTGAGAAGTCCTGACCTGGAGAAACATCTATGGCTTGGCTGTCAGAGAAAAATAATGATACAATAAACAAACTGATAGCAGATCTTCCAGTCGGTACTTTTAGCTTCCAAGGCTAAATGAAATCTATGCGGCTCAAGTATTACTGAAGTGCAGTTCCAGTTTGGGAAGCTGAGCTCTGTTTTCTCCCTTCCCATTCCTTATGATGGAAATAAAAACCATCTGATTTTATACAAATCAAGAAACTGATCAATTTGTAATGGCAAGAGAGGGATGGGAGGAGAGAGAAAGATTACCCCTGTGATTTCTATAGGTCTGCATCATTGGAATCTTTAACTTAAAAAAAGTTATGCTACCAGTAACAGCATTTTCATTTCCATGTTTTAATAATAACTGAACTATGGATAGAAAACAGTTAATCAGAATTTCGCAATTCATGCAGATAAAGGCCCAAATTCGCTCCTTGTAAAAGGGAGTGCTGGCCCCATTTAAATCAATTAGAATTACACCCACTTGTATTTGCCCCACTGATGGCTTTTTTCCTAGCTTATGACTATAATTGTTTTTGAAGTATCTAGCAATTTACTCAATACAGTGTCTTAATCACTAATCACACCACTTTAAAAGTGGTTCTACAAAACCCAAAAGTGTTAGTATTAGTTACAGCTGCTGGATGATTGAGCGCTTTGCATCTAAGATGTCTTTCTGAAGCAGCAATATTAGTTGCTCCAACAAGGCCCCATTAAAATGCCCCGAGTCAGACCTGCGAAGAACAACTTCTAGCAATAAAATTTAGTTCCTTTTCTATACCTATTCAGGCTTTGCCCCCTGCTGACACTGCCAACAAGAATACCTGCCAGGTGTGATGGTAGTATCATTTGAAGAATCTGGGTTTTTTTTTAAAAAAAATTAAATTGTGAAAGTTTGAATTATGCAAAAATAATGAAATGCTTAATATTCAAAACTAAGAAAAGTCTGTTCAGCAAAGTAAATACTTTCCAACCTGCAAATAGTTTGTGAAACTATAAAAGTTTCCATTACTTTTCAGAAATCTGGTTTCTTTAAGAAAAGACAGTTGTGTTATCTCTTGGATGCTTCTGACATAGCCTATGATGCAAAGAGTGATACGGTAAGTATTTATCTTTTAGATATGAACAACTGGTATCCTTCTACAAATCCTATATAAATAGCAAAAGTTCAAGGTAGTACTCAACTTGGGTGAGTCTTGCTAACCCTTTGACTAATAAACATTATCTGGACAAGCATGATGCTATCACTTTGTGTCTATCTTGTTTAAGATGATATGGACAGTTAAATGTATGGAAGTGTTTTTCACTGGTGGGACCTATATACTAGTTTTTATATTTGTTGACAGTCAAGTGTGTAAAGTATTGTTTGTTTGCTAAGGGTGTCATGTCTGCAAAATATGTGCCCATACACTTAATAAAAAAAGTGAACTGAAATGCTTGCTGTGGTACACACCATGGTGTGTGTAGGAGGAGCTGAGAGGTGCCAGCTGGATCCATCTATCAAGCTAGGCATTTATACCCTGCTCATCACCATGGTATCAGAGCACCTTACAAATTCTCAAAGTAAACACAGTGAAGGATCTCTAGCTTTCCATCCAATTCCAAGTGGATGTGGCTTCATTATTTTTGTTAGTATTGTTACAGAAAGCACAAATTAGAATAATTGATTTTACATTTCAGTCTAAAAGGGGTGAGATTTATGATTATTATAGAATAATTACTGATTATTCTAATATTTTTTAGAGTGAATTACTTAGCCATGGACCAGGTGCTGAGAAAGCTCTCCCTGCCACTAAAATGAAGGTGACTGACCTACTGTTCCAGTGTAATGTAACTGGAGTGGGAGGCCCTGATCTTGGAGGGTGAAGCAGTCTCTCTGCTTTCAAAACCATTGGGTCAGAATGCAGAAAAATGGCTCAGAATTGCTGAAGTGCTGAAGAGGTACTAACAAGTGTTGTGGAATACACTGCTGAGTTTTTGTATTCGTTTCCCTCTTAGTGCATGCTTCACATTTGAGTTAGTGAGCTGTGTGTGCACGTGGGCAAGTCATGGCACCTAGCTGAAAAACATACCACCTTAGGGGTGCATCTACACTTGTAAATTAAGTCGACTTAAGCTTTCTTAAGTCGACTTAATTTACTCGACGTCTGTACTACACTTTCCTTAAGTCGACTTAAGCAACTGCTTAAATTGACTTAAGGAAAAATTAAGTTGACTTTCTAAAACCTCCTTTTAAGTCGACTTCCTGCTTAAGTCGACTTTCTAAAGTTGACTTAAACCAGTGTAGACGTGGATTAGCCCTAAGTCGACTCTAAGTCGACTTAGGGGCCTCCAGGGCTTCCCCACTGCCCTCCCTGCCAGGGTGGCTGGCACAGCCACAGCCTGGCATGCCCCCCTAAAGGGCAGGGCAGAGCCCTGCCCACCCTGCCCCTATGCCCTGCCAGGGTCCCTGTCCCCTTTTGCCCCATTGTACCAAGGTACAATGGGGCAAAGGCTGAGCCCCCTGGCACTTGGCAAGGGGTGCCCCCCCTGCCACCGTGGACCTGTCCCAGGTCCACCTAGCCTCTACAAGTTGACCTAGGCGTCCAGTGTGGACGCTCTAGGTCGATTTTGGAGGGTCCCCTCAAAGTCGACTTAAAATTTAAGTATGGACATGCTAAGTCAACTTAACAAAGTCGACTTTAAGTCGACTTAGCTAAGTCGACTTAAATTAACAAGTGTAGACATAGCCTAGGTGTGCCGAAGGGCATGGGCTCTCTGTTAATACTTTTTTGGCACTAGTTATCTTACTTTAGAACTTAAAGAGACTGTCTGGGTAATAAAAGGCACCCCCCCCCCATCCCCTCCTGCCCCAAAGGCATCCATTCAGCACAATTCAGAAAGTGGCCCCTCATTTTTAATTCAGCCATATTTTGTTTTTAATCTTTTATTTACCTGTTTCTGTGGCTAGACTGTATCTCTTTGTGCTCATGTGGCTGGCAGCTGCCCTTAGTGCCAGATTTGAATATTTGTGCTCACAATGAACAGTATCTTTTGTCTAAAGTAGCCCCATTGAAACTAATGAAATTCCATGTGAAGTAAAGCACTACTCGGTGTGAAAATGGGTGTCACCCCCACAATCCTTAAGGTGAAATTTTGGCACTAAAGATTTGCCATGAAGTCTGTGGCAAAACTCCCACCGATTTCAATAAGCCAGGATTTTACTCTTAGTGTATGAATGTCTGTAATTATTGGATGACAGCAAATAGGCCTGATATTATAAATTATACTCTGCAATAAGAGTGGGGAATGGGAATCAGACCCAGGTTCAATCAACGTCTCTGAGCTGTATTCCTTATCCCTGCATGCAAGGTCATTTTTCATTTTATCTGAGCATTATGAATGAAAGTAAAAGTGTTTGGAAAGTATTGAGGTCTGTCTATTTCATTTATGGTCATGTTATATGTTAAAAAGTTTGTATGGCTAATGTAGGAAAGTGAGCCTGTTTTTTTTTTTCACCCATAAAACAAGTGTTTCTGTTTCACTGTATTAATCAATCAGTTGCTTTATTTTCTGGTGATATGCTATTTTCATGGAGATTGCACATAGTTCTTTACATTTTAATTTCACAATTTTTAAAAAAAGAAAAACAAAGTATAGCCCTCACAAGGACAATTTTTAAACCTGGGAAATCATATTTAAAGGCTGTACAAGGTGTACATAAATTACAAAATTGCCTCTTTAGAGGCCTGCTTTTTGTCAGGTGTGTGGGTGTGAATGACAGACTAACTCCCACATTCACCCCACAAGATTGTAAATTGTCCTTTTAAAAATATTAAATTACAACTGCCCCTTCTAGGTATATGATTTCCATTCTATGCTCAGGTACAGTTAGGGAATCTCCTTTATATTTTGTACCAGGGCCACTATTTTGAGATTATTCAAATGCTGATCATATAAACAAATCTAAAAATTGTAGAGCCTAGTTGCCAAAATGTTATATTAATTTAATTTTAGTGTAGTCTGCAGTAATGTCTTAGATATGTGATAGATGCTACTATCCTAAACACATGATTAAAATCAGATGCTATTCAGCAGGTTAGAGCCTTTGATTATGAAAATGTGGCAACAAAAGACATCTCAGGATCTCCTTTCAGCACCTTCTAGCATTACTTCTCCCAACTTTCTAATATGCATTTTACATTGGAGTTAAAGTCTTTTTATTTGTCCTATTATTTATCCGCCATGGGAATCACTGCGCTTTCAAAATATAAACACCTCAAGCAAACCTACTTTGCAAAACCACAAGAAAAAAAAGACTACAAAGAATTAACAAAGATGCTTTTCCACTGAGCACTTTATTTACTTTAGACATTTATTTTAACATACAACTATCATGATGCAAAGAGTAGAAAGGTTGGATGGATTTTTTTTTGTTCAACCTACAGATACAATAGAATCTGTGTTGAAAAATTCTAAAAGACAAATCATATTTACAATATCACAATGCTTTTTAGAAATAAAATACCTGAATTTGCATCTTGATCTCTTCATACTCTTTTGGGCAAGCTATCAGTATGCCTGGATCATAGATTTTGCCTCAGCTGCTATTTTCACCTAGGAGGCAGAAAAGCAAATCCTTCTGGCTATGTTTACACTTGAAAAGTTAGGTCGACTTTATGAAGTCGACTTAATAAGGTTGACTTAAAGTCGACCTTATTAAGTTGACTTAACAAAATTCGACTTAACTTTTCAAGGGTAGACGTGGCCCTTTTCGAGCTTATTAAGTCAACTTAACGTTTTAAGTTGACTTAAAAAGGTCCACACTACTCCGCGTCTCCACTGGCTTAAGTCGACTTAATAAAGTCGACTTAAGTGCTAGCTCGAATTAAAACAAGGTGTTATTAATTTGAACTAACTTTTCCTTAATTTGACTTAAGGAGCAGCTTAAATCGATTTAAGGAAAGCCCAGTGTAGATGTGAAGTAAATTAAGTTGACTTAAGCCTCCTTGAGTCGACTTAATTTGTAAGTGTAGATGTACCCTCTGGGCCAATTCCAATACTACTCTATGAATTGACTGTTGAGAAAAGTTAAGAAGGGACATTTTTTATGATCTGCCTGGAAACCTAGTGATATACAAGCACATGCTGGCCCATTTTCAAATTTGGTCCTCAAATCCACTATTAGGCTGTTAAGTGACATGTCTTTCAGAAGCGAGGAACACTCAGAATTTCTACTGACTTCAATGAGATTTGTGAGTCTCAACCCCTCTGAATGAGGTAGGTCCAATCCAATTCCCATTTAAGTCAATGGAAAGATAACTGTTGACTTCCATGGATGTTGAATCAGACCTTACGTGTGTAAATTTAAGCAAGAAAATTTGAAATTGTTGGCCACATGATGTATCACCTCTTTGCAGCTGATATCCATGTGATAAATTGCAGATGCATGCAGTAAATTAGTTTATCATAGCTCTGACTGCCTTACTTGCTCTGTGCCCACTATTCCATCTCTTCTGTAACTAAACTCCTGAGAACTTCAGACTGCTGACATGTTTAAAAATATCAGCTTGTCAGCAAGATGTTGCTTTCTCTTTCTCTCAAATGTGAAATGTTTCTATCTCCAAAAAATCAAAACTGAAAAACCCATGGGCCGCATGGGCAAGTGGCAACTTTTCTATATAAGAGCACACCATAGGTTTAAAGTTCACTGTCTTTTGGGCATGCACCACTAAAAAATGGTGGCCTAAATTTTCACAAAAGTAAGTTGAGATTTTGCATGCCTGACTTGAGCCAGCATTTCAGAAGCGCTTAGCACCTGCTCTCTGAAAATGAGATCCCTTTAAAGAATCTAAAATTGGTACAATCAATATCATCAGGTACTTTTGAAAATGTAGCCCAGCAGCTTTATAACATCAGAAAGAGAAGACATCAACTTTTTCTGAGACCCAGTATTCCCTTCTAGCTGTAGAAAGTCACTGGCACAAAGCTTGCTGATGTGACATAGCTGCCTACTGCACCAGCTGTCCCCCCTCCCCGGTACATGGGAGAGAAGTAATGTGATCAAGATATTCTAGGGTGGAGAAAAGGCATGCTAGGGTAAAGCTTGGCTACATGTGATCCTCCACTAGCACAAGGTCACTTATGGATCTTATGCTATTGTGTGGGTCAGCTATTCTAACACGTCCAAGCCAGACAGCATAGGATTAGGGAGTCCTCCCTTTAGTGCACCTGCCTTTGTGCCTCCGCTGAGCTCAGACAGAATTTCTCCCATTGCTTTGAAACGTGTGAGTTTTCAAAAGAGTTTTATGGTTTCACCAGAGCCCTGCATAGTTGAACTCATGACAACGAAGGCATCTGGCTTTACAGGTAGAGGGATACAAAATCCAGTCCCAATTTTTAAAAGAGTTCCTAAAATATCCCTCAAGTGTTTTTTCTGTAACAAGTGCCATGTCCAGAATACATAATCATAGAATCTTAGGGTTGGAAGGGACCTCATGAGGTCATCTAGTCCAACCCTCTGATAAAAGGAGGACCACTCCCACTAAATCATCCCAGCCAGGGTTTTGTCTAACCGGGCCTTAAATGTTTCTAAAGATGGAGATTCCACCACCTCCCTAGGTAACCCATTCCAATGCTTCACCACCCTCTTAGTGAGAAAGATTTTCCTAATATCCAACCTTGACCTCCCCAGCTGCAACTTGAAACCATTGCTCCTTGTTCTGTCCTCTGTTACTATCGAGAACAGCCTAGCTCCCTCCTCTTTGGAGCACCCCTTCAAATAGTTGAAGGTTGCTATCAAATCCCCCTCAGTCTTCTCTTCTGCAGACTAAATAAGCCTAGTTCCTTCAGTCTCTCCTTGTAAGTCATGTGCCCCAGCCCCCTAATAGTTTTCGTGATGATGATGGCATGATGTGATATAAAGGTCTTTATCATCATGAGTTTGGAATGATGCAGTGTCTGCTCTGTTAATTGCAGTAGTTCACATACCCCAGGGCAAGTTACCCATAGTCCTGAATGCTACAGACAACCATGATATTCAATTAGCAGAAACATAAGCTGTTTTCTTATACTTGCAAATACTATTATAATTCATAGACCATCTCAATCCTGCAGAAGACAGAAATTAACTCTCAATTTGTTGTGTTTGTGACCCAGCCATCCTGGGATAACCACAAGAAAATGCCAAATTAAGGTTTAGGCTGCAAAAAGAAAGCAGATGCCCCCAGTACTGGTGGGTTACCTGAAGATATATTTCCCCCACCCAGTCAAAAACAATCCTTCTGATTTCCGCACACTGGACATCAAGAAGCCACAATAAAATATAAAGAGCCCCCTTTACTGAATTTCAGCCACTGGTTCCAGTAAAGAGATAAGTCGCTTAAAACTCAATGCTTTAACCAAAACAATTCTTCTGAGTCCCAAGGGCCAGCCACAATACCAGAACAAAACAAGTTTGGATTTAATCCAAAATCCCATGCTGCCAGTCAATCCTTTAGTAACTAAAACTAAAAAATTATTATAAAAAGGAATGGAACAAACTATTAGAAATGTGATTTGCTTTGATCCTTTAACATACTTACAATGATTAAAAGTTAATGTAAATCAAGTCCTTGGTAGAATTTGGAATGTGCAGGCTTGCGTAGTTCCTCTGGTACACATCCAGTACCTGGATGGGTCTCAGTCCTTTGTTCCACCTTCATTTGTAGATGAATCGATCCAGAGGTAGATGTCTGCTGGAAGATGCATAGGCGGGAAGATGACTAAAGACAAAATGGAGGCGATGCTGCTGCCCTTTTTATATCATCTGCCCTTACATAGTTGGTGAGGAATTTTACAGAAACACAATGAAGACCAGAGTCACATGGGCAAGTCCTGGTGACTCCACAGATCTCTCCCTAGGCCCACTGTACCTGTGAGCTTTCTTAATAGGCCATTAAGGAGCCAATTGCTATAGACATCCTGTCTGGGGCATTTCCCAGAATCACATAAGTTGAAATACAGATATAAGAAACATATAACTACTAATACAGATATGACACCTACACAAACAATATAATCATTCTTAGCAAATTATAACCTTTCTATTTTACCCAACATGGCATATCTCATACGGATTATTGTAAATTTGAAATATTGGCATGAAATAATATAACTGAATGAAATAATGAATAAATGAAATAATATAATATAATATAATATAATATAATATAATATAATATAATAAGCCAAACAGCATCACAGTATTTCAGAAGCTGAGCAATAGCCATGTAACAACAATTGGAGGTACATCTAGTCTATCGACTATTCTGCTTAAAGCTCTTTTGGACTTTTTGGCATGTATCCTTTTTCTCTATATACATATGACCTGTGCACCATAAATGGATCCCCTTGTAGATTTACAAGTATTCTGCATAGCTTCTGTTGACTGCCACTGTATTTTGCTGGCAGTGTAGACCGGCCCTTAATTTTTGAAGCCTTTCCTCCATGTCTCAGGTTACCATATTGCTACCCTGAATTTCCTATCACATAAAGGTCCTCTCTAAAGAGCAGTGATCAATACTGTAACACAGTATGCCACAAGCACAACAAAGGGGTTGCATAATAGAATCATATTTTTGTTTTCCAAATGTAGTAAATCTCTTATTTATACATCCAAGTACCCTATGATATTATGTATTATTACCATCAAGAAGAAGTACATTGTCTACTGCACATGACATTTTTTTCTCACAGAATGCCTCTCACATCAGTACTATCTGGGGATCCAGCCTGTCTGGCTATTGTAGTGATTTTCATGGTGTGGGAATGTCTTTTTAATAATAATGATTGAGGTGCCAGGCATTAATGACTGGTTAGTGGGAATTGATGGCTTATGGTCCTCTGCTGAGCCTTTCACCGTAGCTAGTCATTAATCCCAAGGAAATGCCCTGAAGTCAATATTGCTATTACAAAATTAAAAATATGAAATATGGATTTTCTAACAGGGCAATTGCAGTTGGTATGTACATAGCAACTCTAGAGAACATGCCCATCAAATTGCTCTCATCATTCAGTTCAATTCATAATTATTATTTCTTACTTGATTTCTAACCTTTCTTGAAAGGTGTTGACCTTACTTCCCCATTGTCAATAAAACAATACTGCAATGATTAGTTCTTATACTTTAGATAGCTAAATACACTATTAAAATTACATAGTATACACACAGTGTTACACACAAAATTCTCTTTCATGTTTAGTGAATGGTGCTGCCCTGATGCATTGAGTGACTAAATTCCCAGTCCAGTTTCTGCTAGTCCATTCTGCTTCAATTGCCACCACTAGTCCAGTCACCGCTTACTTGGGGTCTGTTGTAGGACCTCAGCTCCCCATTTCCAGGGCAGAGTCCAGTTCTGGCTGGCCCACTTGTATCAGTGGGCCCCACTCTGCACCATTCACCTGCAGTTTCCTGCCCACTGGCAGTCTGGGGTTGGCGTGTAGGACCCAGGTCTGTCCACTTCTCTGGGCCCCAGCTCAGGGACATATATACTCAGTTGAGCACCACCTCAACTCCCTCACTCCTCTTCAGCTTGCACCTCACCAGATCTCCTGAGCCATTCACACCTTCCCCAGTTACCTGCAGCCCTTGTATCAAGGCTGGAGCTTGGCAGTGACGCTGGGAG
The DNA here is from genome assembly GCA_007922175.1 of Pelusios castaneus. Lineage (NCBI taxonomy): Eukaryota > Metazoa > Chordata > Testudines > Pelomedusidae > Pelusios > Pelusios castaneus. Next base: position 17,436,183 of record ML685786.1, read on the forward strand.
CTATCCAGGGTCCTGTCTCCCACAGCCCCACTCAGCACAATCTTCTCCCTCCCAAATCTAAGGCAAATTGCACAGAGCAGGACCTGAAGCCCTGGCTTTATGATGGCCCCTTAGCCCTGATTGGCCCTGCAGCCCTCTACTCTCATTGGCTAGGTGCTCCCTGTAGAGCTTTTAACCCCTCCCTGGCCAGAGCAGGGAAACTATCCCATTATGCCATGCAATACTTAGCTTCACTGTTTGGACTGAAAAGGATGCCCACCAGGAACAATTATATTAATATTTTTATTAGATACATGGAATGGTCATCTTTATAGTGTCTGGAGGTAACCATATGTTGCTGATACCTATGTACAAAAAACAGGATGCTACTTTCATAGCTTGTTATCGTGGTTTTAACATCTACACCATTTATTATTTGTTTGTACAGGGCCTAGTACAATGGGTCTCTGATTGGAACTAGGTGCTATTGAACTGTTATTGCTATAATGGTGGTTGAATTGTTTAGATAACTCTAAGAGCTGTCTTTTTACTGCTATAGGATTTCCAGCAAAAAGCCTATTATTCTAACTTAATTTCGGGCTACATCCTGTCATTAATCCACATTGATACATTGTGAATATTTCAGTGAAGTCAGCGGAGTCAGTACCATAGGGAAAAAATCATAGTAGGATCTGATGTTGTATAAGGTCTGATCCTGAAATGGCTCACTCATATGGCTAAAGACTATGTGCCTGAATAGGAGCAGCAGGGTGACCCTAATAGTTGTTAGTTGAGAAAATTATTATTGTTGAAAGGCTACAGATTTTCAACTGTTTTGGAAGCAAGCTATAATATTTACCAGGATGTACTGTGGAAACCATATAGCTATTGTTTATTTTATATAAATATTAATTAACAAAAGGGTTTAGAAACTGATAGAACACATTTAAAACTGTTAAATGTCTCCTGCCTCTCTTAGATTTTAACAAACTGATCCAAAGTTCATTTGAAATCACTGGAAATCTATTCCCTGACTTCAGTGGGTTTTGGAATAAGCCCTAAATGCTGAGCATTACTCCTGTTGTCACATATGGCCCATATTCTACCCCATCACTGTTCAAACTCCCATGGACCTAAATGAGACATCTGGTTCTGAAATAAGAATAAACTACAGCAACTTTTTTCTTCTGTAAAATTTATTATACTTAATGAGTTCACACTTTGATGATTTACAATTCTTTTTAACAACTATATGCTGTGACTGTAGTCATTTAAAAATAAGTTGTTGAGGGGCCTAGTAGTCTAGGGTCTTGGTCCATGACTAGGACTCCTAGGTGAATTGCAGTACAAATAAAAAATAAAATAAGGCAGAGGATGTAACTGGAGTAGGGATTTCAAATTAACGGGTTATAGGCTTCATTCAATGCTCACTGATATCAGTATGTTCTGTTGTTTTCGAAGAACTTTGAATTATGCCCTATGTTTCCCATTTCTGAGTTCTATTCCCAAGGGCAAATCATTTAGGGGCTGAGGTCAGTTTTCATTTCAGTGAAGCTAGTGGAGTTCCCGGTATGACCAATATTAGAATCTGGTCTTAATCCTTCAGGTTTTGTCTTAATTAGAATTAAAAAAAAAAAATCTTTCCATCGTTAACTCAGGTTCAACTAAATTAGTATTACCAGCCCAGGTTTGTGTTTAATTTATACTTTCAAAATGGCTCCAATCCTACAAAGCATTTAAGCACATGCCTAACAAGTGAAATAAATGGGACCACTCAGGTTTGCAAAATGATACCACCTTCTCAAGTGCTTGGTGGGACTGGGCCCTACATCTCTGTATAGGATTATCAATACGGCACTCCATTTTGTGCAGCATCCTCAGTACAAACTATATCACAAAGTGCTTTCCAGAGTTAAATAATAAATAGTATCAAAGAGAAATATAGGCAAGGATGGAGAGAGAGAGATGATTTCTGATGAGATTTGACGAGAGATGGAGATGAAGATGGAGATTCTAGGAATTAAATATTAACACCAAAAAAGGCTGGATTTGAATGGAACTGATTGTTTTCCTCCATTGTGAAATCTCATGGTTTATTTCCTACCCACTGGCCAAGGATGCCAGGCTTCCTGTCAAAATGCTCAGTAGTTTCACTGTACTTAGAGTCTATTTTTAAGAGAAGGCAAAGGATCGCAATTAGCTAACTACAGCCCTCTCCGATTCCAAACGTCTGCTATGTCCTCTGATTCACCTTTCTGCTTTTTTATTGACTCTTAGGTCCCCTAGCAAGTGGGCTGAAGCTAGTGAAGTGCAGCTGCATCCCAGCTTCTCGCAAAGGTGGGGAAGAGCTACCCCTGAATTGTGACATGCCACCATGGATACTTGGCCTGAGAGCCCCAGCAACAAACCCCTTAGAGATAACTGCAGAGAGGCCCTGGTAAGAAATTATGGTCCAAGAGGAGATGGGCAGCTGCTTTAAAATACAGCTCGTAGTTTTCTAAACCACACTTCAGTGGGCTTGTCTTAGCATCTGGTGGCAGCACAGTGTTCAAGAAAATGTTCTCACTATTTGTGCAGGTGAGTGCCAACCAAGAGGTTGAGATGAAAGAGTTGAGTAGCCGGGATGGAATGCATCATCGCGGTCTTTCCTAGAATCAAAGGTGCATTAGGAAGGAAGTTATTTTATTTCTGCATCTCCCTGATAGCCTGCAGTGTAAGGATGTCCTTTGGGGCCAGCCTTGCTGGTTGATAAAGTGATTTCCTAAATAAATGATACAAGCTAGTTCAGGTATGAAAGACAAGAAAGTAGGATCATTCCATAGCATATGCTAGAACTAGTGCACTATGGGTACACTAAAAGAAAAAGGAGTCCTGTGGCACTTATAAAGCCTAACAAATTTATCACATGAGCTTTCGAGGGAGAAAATCCAACTTTGTGCTTGCCATCTAATATCCATACATATATGTTCAGAATTTTTTTGGTCTATATTGCATTGGTTATAGAGGTAAGAGATTGATTAAAAGGAGCAGGGGGAGTGGTCCTGCTTTTTAGCAGGGGGTTGGACTAGATGACCTCGTGAGGTCCCTTCCAACCCTATTATTCTATGAGTAGGATGTAAGAAGGCTTTTACACAGTGAACAGTTCGCTTCAAGTACAGGGAAAGTGGCAGGCTCTCTCCCCTACCTCGCCCTCCTACTGCCACAGGAGCTTCTTATTTGTTCAAATACAGCCCCACCTGTCATGGGAGGGGAGGGCAGAATCCACCCCTGGGGAATAAAAGCAAAGTCAATGCAAACTGGAGCAATGGTCCTTGTTCCTCTCCCCTGTGGCTCTCTGGGCTGTCCTGCTTCTCCTCTCTTCAAAAAAAGCAGAGGGAGGCATCACATGGGGGCTTTTATTTTCTCCCCAGGTAGCTGCCTCTAGCATTCCTCTTTTATCTTTCCCTTCCAGAAGGGTTGCACCACGTGCCTTTAATTCCCACGGGAGCGCTGGCCAGCTCCCCACTCACGAGGAGCAGCCGGGGTGGGAATGGGCCGGCTCGCCCAGGGCAGGGCGGGCGAGGAGCGGCTATTGCACCTCGGATGGCGAGTGAACCCCTCCCGAGCTGCAGCGGCCCCCGTTATATAAGCGACTGACTGGGCGCCGTGGCCAGCTCCAGCCGAAGCGGGCTTCTCTGGCGGTGCTGGCTCGTGCGGACAGCCCCCTGCAGGCTCCACCGCCGCATCTCCCTCTCTGGCCACCCGAGCGGATTTTCCCCTTGGTGACAGCGCCTGCCCGCCAGCTGGATGCCGCAGGGAGCCCTCCTCGCTCTCCCGCCGGCGGGCTGCGCCAGCCCCGGGTGGCAGGTGGCGTTTCATGGGCTCCCCTCCCGCGGGAGAGAGTTGCCGCCTAGGGCGCGCCCGGCTTTCTGACGGGGCGCGGGAAGGTGGGTCTCCCCGGCGCGGCGCCCGAGGAGCTTCTCCCGCCCCTGCCCTGCCCTGCCCCCTCCGCCCGGCTCCACGCCCCCTCCTCACTCCCCGGCTCCCGCGCGCTCCACAAGTGCCGCTCACTTCGCTCCCCGCGCCGCCAGCTGCCGGGGCTGGGAGCCCGCCAGGGCGCCCGGCGCCTTCCCCTGCCCGGAGCGGGCTGAGCGAGCGCGTGGCGCCCCTGCATGCTCGGCGCCTGGCGCGGCGCAGCAGCCAGCAGCTCGGGCGGCGGCGTCGCAGCGGCGGGATGAAGGGCTTCCTCCGGCTGGCTCTCGGCTGCCTGGCGGCGGACCTGCTGGCGCTGGTGAGCCGGGCGCAGGAGAGAGCCCAGCCGCTGGGCAGCCTGCTGGTGCTGCCCGGCGGGAACCACTCCGGCTTAGGGGAGCACGGGGACGCCTCGGAGCCCCCCCCGAGCCCGGACTTCTGCCGGGGCTACTTCGACGTGATGGGCCAGTGGGACCCGCCGTTCAACTGCAGCTCGGGGGAGTTCGTCTTCTGCTGCGGCACTTGTGGCTTCAGGTTCTGCTGCAAGTTCAAGAAGACCCGGCTGGACCAGAACACCTGCACCAACTACGAGACGCCGGTGTGGATGAACACCGGGAAGCCCCCCGCCCGCATCGACGACCCCCTGCACGATCCCACCCGGGACAAGACCAACCTCATCGTCTACATCATCTGCGGGGTCGTGGCCGTCATGGTGCTGGTGGGCATCTTCACCAAGCTGGGGCTGGAGAAGGCGCACCGGCCGCAGCGGGAGCACATGTCCAGGTAAGGCCGCCCCCCCCCCCACCCCGTGCGGTACCTGCCAAGCGACCGACGCCCGCCGGCCGGAGCCAGGCTGGGCAACTTTGGAGAGCAGGGGCCCGGCTGCCCGGCTCCTCACCAATTTTTAAGCGGCGGTGTTCGCCCCCCCTCGGGAATATTGTCTTAGACCAGAAAAGCCCAAACCTCGCAACAGAATCGGCCTCAAGAGGGGCGGCGGGGTCCCCCCTGCCAACTGTTTCACGCCCCTGAAAGGGTTTTTACTTCTCAGCAGCAGGATGTAAACAAATCGCAGCCCTCCCTCGCTCCCACTGCAAAAGGGTGTTGACAGGACTTTCCCTCCCCCATCCCCTGCAAGTGTGAGCTCTTTGTCACACAAACGAGGTTGGGGGAGAGAGGGAGAGTCAAAAGGGCCTAGTTTAGAATTCCCAACTCAAAGGGATTTCTACTGTAACCCAGCTGCATCTCAAGCATTTCCCCCCCTAGTTGCTAGAGACAAAATGTAACCAAATATGGAGTGTAGAAGTCTTTGGTGTGTATGTGTTACACACTGTATCCACAGTGCAATGGCTGGGTTGCATCAAAGAGAACCTCCCCTACCTAGAGTGAGGCATGCTGCTTACTTGCCTGCTCCAGGGACTCGCTGCCTGGTGATGGGTAGGCAGGTGAGCAGCTCAAGACAGAGCCCACTTGCTGTAACATCATACTCAAGCACCCAGATTGTCATAGCACTTCAGAATCAAAGGATAACATATTTGTCAAGTTTTCAATCTGTCTGATTCATTATGCTAATCCCAGGCACAGGAAAGTAAAACAGATGGGGAAATACATTTGCAGATTGTATTTTATTATTTTTTTAAAAGGCAAATAGCTCCATTAAAGAGTCTAAATTGATTCCAGCATCTCGGTCAACTTTGGAAATGAAACAATTGTAAGGACGCCTTCTATCGGACATGCAGCGTGGCAGAAGGTTTTCTATCTCTGGGACTGGTGGTGGATAGAAATGGAATAATTCACAATCAGAGCTTTAGAGCTTGGCTCAGGACTGACCCTTGGAAAGATAGTTCAAGTGATCAACTCAACACCTGGAGCCTTATTTCTTGTCCAAGTTTCTGTATTGCCTTGTGATTAACAGCCTCCCCTGAATTGAACAGAGGAGCCACCAAAAATAGTGCTGCGAATGCATCACCAGTTCACTAGCAATTATTTGCTATTTATAAACTGGCTGATATAGATTCATTTTTACTACTGAGGGACAAAGCAAACTATAGAATTTTTAGTCAACTCAACACTATGTGCTGGTCTTAATTCTGAAGAGACTGTCTTTATTAAGCAGGGTATAAACAGGAAGACATTTTTGAGAATCCTGACCCACTAAATTGATAAAAAAGAATATGTGGATCCTGAAAAAAATTGTATTCTCCTACCCTGGAATTGTTAGCTGAAGCTTTGCTAGAATAGCTTTATTCCCCTCTGCCTCATTCTATTTCTGTATTGTCTACATGCAGGTAAAGTAGCAGGTGAGTTTAGACACTTCACTTGCAAAACAAACAAATAAAATAAAAAGTGGCAATGGGGAGAGAAAAGGTGAAAACAGTGTCCATCTCTGTTCAGCTCAGCCAGTCATGTTTCCAGCTGTAAAAATATTTGGTTTAAAAAAACTGTGAAAGAATACATCTATTTGCTCTCTGACTATCAGATACAGGTGTTAAGGGTTCTGAAATGATAACCTAAGATTATAGATACAGAATTACGGGGGATGGAATATCATTCTAAGCCCCTTCAGACTGGTATCTATATAGATTAGATTGCTCAAGTGGGAGTCAGAAAGGACAGCTGTTGCCCTGATTAGTTAATATTGTTCAGATTCACATACTTTTTATTCATAGCTCTGTCAAGGTAGGATTATTTCAGTGGTTGTAGGAACCTACAAGAGTCAGAATGATAATGTGAAAACAGACGCCCACTCAGTACACACAATGGATATTCCACAGCTGTTGGAAAATTGCTACAACTCTTTCAGAAGTTCTCATCACAAATGTACAGGGTGGGATTTTCAAACCAATCTAGGGAATTTGGATGCCTGGTTTCATTTTCCCCAGAGTAATTGAGATTTTTAGAGGCTGCCAAAGGGATCTAGAATCCCAGTTCCCTTTGCCATTAATTTTAATCTCATTGTCCTCAACTTAACCAAAGCACCATATCTTGGCTTGCTTCATACTGCTAAGATGTTTTGGGGAAGAAAGACGATGGGACAGAGGTCTGCACAAAGTTTTATGATGTAAACATAAATTACTTGCTAAAAACGATTTTATAGTACCAGTAAATAAGACACTACATATCTTATTTACATATCTACCTTCTTACATGGTACCAATCACCATGAGATATACAAAAAATGAACAATGCTTCCTATGTTCTTCTTACATTCAATGTCATTAAACAATATTTTATAAAGCCCTGGTCATAAGTGAGTTAGCTAGGCCATGTTGAAATGCAGGACTTGATGTTAAAAATCCTGGTTAAAGATCTACCCTACAGTTTTTCATGAAAGTAGTTTGCTTGGTTTGGAGTGCTACATGTTAATCTATTTTGGCTGGTAGTCAGAGAAGCACACAGAAACTGATTTGCCTTTTATTCCCTTATTTGATAGTGTCTCATCTCCCAGGCCAGGCTGAGAACATGGCTAATAAGGAGGGACACTCTCGCATTAACTCTTTTACCTAGCTAATGGATACTTGAAATACTTGACTTCTTTAATTTTACAAACAAATCCAGCTAAAGAAAGAGTGACATTACTTCTCAGAAATACAATACACAATATACTGGTGTGCTATTTAAATGCCTTTTTTATTACTAATGACCAAAATATGCAAAGCTTCATTTTTAATCAAATTACGCTGATGGAAAGCTACTTTTAAACTGAATTTTTATATATCCTTGTTGGGAATTAGAATGTTCAATTTAGGGTTAGACTGTGCCACTCTTACTCATCTGAAATAGTAGTTTTTTATGCAGACAATCCATGGATTTGCTAGCAAAGTAAGATACTTATGTGAACAAGGATGTCACAATCTTGCCATTAGATTTTGAATTAAAAATCCACAGAATTATCAGATATGGTCTCTTTTATCACACATTGCACTCTGCTTGCTGTTATGTGAAGATATTTGTTTTGAGATAAAATGGACATTTTGAAATTTTATAAATTGCCAGTTAAAATGCAGAAAAAACATTGACAAGGTAAGCATATTTATTCAGTAAAAAGCATCAGAGTAATTCATACCTTCTTAGGGATGCTAAGTAGTTCCTGGAGTTTGAATAAACAAGGCCAAATCTGACCCGTATTGCATTTTAATATTTTACTCTCTTTTTAGATTATGGTGCTGGGCAAAGGTGGAAGAAGATGGGGGGGAGGAGGGAGGAAGAAGGATGCTTTGCATAAGATGCTAAAGTATTGTGTATTCCTGATACCTAATGCTACCTCTTTGTTGTCTTTATGTAAATTTGCTCAAAGTTAAGAGAATTAAAGAGTTTCCTTTATCCATAGGCAAAGAAAAGGAACTATGGCCTAAGAAAGGGAACTGGTGTTCAAAAGAGCATTAATTTTCCCTGAATCTTATATCTTCTATGAGAGGGAGTGAGGTGGAGATAGATATGCTGGTGGTGGTAGCACCCCTTCTGAGGGAGAGGGTACCAGTGGAGAAGAGTCAGTCTCCCAGACGTGGTGCCCTAGGCATGCTGTGCCCTAGGAGCTATCAGGATGCAGTTTGCTTTGATCAGAGCACTACACTCAACAAGATTTCTAGGCTGCAAAGCTGCATCCTTTTTACTGCAATACAAGTAGAGAAATATTACTTTTGAGGGATAAATAAGAAAGGAGCCCCCGAAAGTTATCCTTGCACAGTTTACAGTAGACATTACCTCTCCCCCACAGTCTAAATAAAAATGCAGCATCATATAATGCCCCAATTCAAAGATGTGAACATAAATCAAGACCAGGAAAGGGCCTAAAGGCCAAAGTTTGCAATCCGATTTGCACTGTTATAGCTCCTGGGTTTGTTATAACTTATGTGTTAGTGATGGTTTGAAAGCAGCCTCCTGCATATCTTATGAATAACCTAAATTCTCCCACCCTCCAGAATATGCTGAACTTGGAAAAAGGTGTGTGCTTGCAGCCAAAAATAGTCTGGATTGCCAAAATGCTGAAATCCTTTGTGTGAAATTATTTCCAAGATTGGTTTTGTCTCACTTTTGGAAGTAAAAAATGACAACTAGCCTTTTATGAAATCACATCTGTATGAGCCTCTTCAAGCTTGTAGCTATAAGGGAAGTGCCTGGCTAGATATGCTTATAACTTCTTAAAACAGCATTACAAATCCAGAGAGCAAAATATTACCATAAGAGATATCCTCTGACACTCCTTGGATAGCTTTGGGCTAATCTGATAGGTTGAAGACATTGCCCCATGTATGTATGATTTCCATCATTACCATTACAGAGGACTGACAAGGCTCATCTGATTTGAAGATTATCTTTTCATCCTGTAGAGGTCGCTTTCTTTAATTCATTATATGTATAGTGACAATATTACTTCCTTATTTATTTCATTTCCCTGTGAGACATGCGCTAACACCTTCTGCAGATATTTGTAAGATGGTACTGTTAAAGCACAATGGAGGTACAATACAAAAGCAAAGTCAGCAAGTGAAAAAAGACATAGGAGTAAAGTCACAGTCACAGATACTCAAATTAGCCAAATGCATGGAAGGAGAAGCCCTATCCTAAGCCTGCTGTGTCTACACAACAGATTTAGGAAAGCACACACCCTAAGCCACGTTCTTTATTTTGTCCTTGTGGTACGCAGACATCCATTGACATTTTAAATTACACAAGAAAATCCTCCAAAGGGTACAATATGGTTCAATCTGTAATATTAATTAAGCTGATATATTATCTATATTTGATCTCCAACACCCATCTCCTTTTCTTGGATTCTATGCGGTGCTAAGCATTCATAATTCGTATTGATGTAAATGACCAATAAGAGTGTGCAATATCTTGCATGAGATGTTCAGATCCTTGAAAGATCAGGCCCTTTATTTTTATATTAAAATATAAACTGAAAGAATGTTTTGTTAAAAAACAAAACAAAAAAGAAACCCTGCAGATAAAAAAGTTTCTTCAAATTGAACAGTAATTTTTGTTTTGTCCTGGCTTTTGGTATTCTTAATGCCTTGTTTGTGAACAGCCACATCTTTTGGAATTAGTATTAGACAATTTAAATGTGCCCAAGTTTTCTAAGGCTAGGATTTTAAAAGCAGTTGAATTTAATAGGAGTTGGACACCTAACACTCTGATACTCCCTTTGAAATTCACAGCCTAGAATGGTGAAGTCTTTGGTGGTATATTCAAAAACAGGGAATAGTTAATCTGGTAGCATGTGGAACGTTAGTTTGAGCCTATAATAAACAATATTACAGTAACAACAAAGGCAATGAAAAGGCTGTCTCTAAAAGCCTGGTCTCCCAGACTTGGGAAATACTAATCTGTGCATTATGAGATTATGCCATTTTAACTCCCACAATGAAGGTGAGACATATCATTTGCATTTCTTCTATTTTCAGAAATGTGTCCAGGTGCCTCTAGAGTTAAATTTATAATGCTAGGATAGACAATTTGTTCTATATAAAGAAATTCTGCATTAGATACAGGCGTTTCCTAGCTTCAGTCCATAACTTGTTTCAAACTGTAGATTTTAATATAATCCTTTCCTTTCACGATCATATTGTACGTATCTCTGTGAGATCTCTGCCAGTGGCCTTTTTTCTCAGCTATGTAGGCCAACTCTGCTATTCCTGCTGTATAAGTACTACTTCATACTGAATGTTGCTTTAGTAAAATATCCACAAATTGGGGAACATATTGTGTATAATATTCAGACTGAAATATTGTATTGTATTTTTGAGAGCAATATCCAACTCAAAATTTCTCTATCTGTAACCAATGCGCTTATATAGAGTTACTATTTGATATTTCAAAATATAGCACATAGCAACTAGGAAAATAGCTCCTGTCACAATGGTTCAGTGAAAGAGCTGTACTGCAGTTGGCTCGACTTTCATTAGTGAATTATTTATTTATTAATTTTTAAACCAGATGCAGTATCTAGGATTCTCTATATAATTTTACACAAAATTAAACTAAACTGGGCATAGTGCCTAGTAAAAACATCCATTCTTTTAAAAATGGCTTAAATGGTCCAAAGCTAGTGAGAAAATGAGGCAAATAATTGTCAGAGAGGTACAGAACTTTGAATAGAAAAGACCTGCACTGAACTCTGAAGACATTAATAGCACATACTACACGATTCCTTTGTCTAAGTCCATGGCTTTTACAGGGGGACAATTATTTTCTATGGCACAGTAATGTATCAGCTACATATATGTCATACACCTAGGTGCCAAACCTGCTCCTACTGAAGTCAGTGGCCAAACTCTAACTGATGTCAATGGAAGCAGGACTGAGTCCCTATTAAACTATAACTCTGCATTATATCTGATGTAATATACCGTATAGAGAACTGAAAGGATCAGAGTACACTGCAACTGCACAATAGATCGTGCAACAGATTTGTTCTAACTGAGTTTAATTTTTGTTCTTCAGGGCTCTTGCTGATGTTATGCGACCTCAGGGTCCTTGCACAACAGATCATATGGAAAGGGATCTAAACATTGTAGTTCATGTACAACATTATGAAAACATGGAGACAAGACCACCTGCAAATAATTTGCGTAAGTAGCATTACTGTTTTATCACTGTTTTGCCGTGCTAGTGAATGAGATGATTATGATTAAAGAAGATAGGACCTGGGTTCTTGTAAATCAAAAATATTCTTGCTTTATTGAATTAGATTACATCATGGATTTTGCCCTGACAAAATGGCATTTTCAACTGAACTAAAGTTAAATTACTGCATTTATTTGGGATTAGTTTTGGTGGTTGGTTGATATTTATTTTATATCTCCACATCTCTTTTAAAAAGGGATTTTCATTCAGTTCTCAGATTATGACCTAGTCAGTGTTTCAGTATTCTTGACAGAGAATACACAAGAAGCCAACCTTACAATAAGAGTTACAGGATGTTTAATAAGGCTGTCAAGTTTGAAAATCAAATGTTCTATGTGTTTACACCACTTGCACCACCATGTCTGAACATCTTACAGAAATTCAGTTAGCAACAGGACTGGCATTTGTCACATCTGGATCTCCCTCCCTTTCTTTTTCTCTCTCCAAGGTAATAATTATGAGAGAATTGTTTTATTCTATTTTTATTTTATTTTTATTTTAGTTTTTTTTTAAAAAATATTATGTATTCACTTATTTTATAGCAGCTGTGCTATGTCCTTGTATTGTTGAAAGCAATGTTGAAAAAGTGCATCTCACACTTGGTATGGAACATGGCAAGGTATCAGGCAGCTCTTAGATCCTGTGCAAACTTCTTCCACAGTCTGGGACCAGCCCCTAAGAAAGCTCTTTCTCCTGCACAGATTAGCTCTCCCTTTCTGCTGGGCAGGTCTCTGTGTATGTATTCAAATTCAAGGTGTTTGTGAAAGAAAATCGCATGACTCAGAAAAGTGGGCTATAATGGAAAGTTTCTTTCTTTGTTGTGTATCTGCAATGTGCATTCTAGTGCAAAAGTATTATGGATTTACTTCTTGGTGTATGTTAAGTATATTTAGATGTTTTCTTTCAAATGTCTTTCTATAACTATAAAGAGCTGACAGCTTGACTGTCTTTGACTAAGGAAATAGGTTTTGCTTGGATCATATTGTACAATTATTTTGAAACTATATCATACCATTTTCTGGTAAAACCAGGAGTGGGAGTAAGAGAACCTAGATATATAATGCCATTTCTGGTAAATACTCCCTGTTGAGATGGTGGTGGTGAAGGCTAGATGTGATTTTCACTTCTGTGGATACCAGGGATCAAGAAAGAGCAAAAATTCCACCTTACATTGAAGCTGCTATGTTCAGAGAAGCCTGACCTCCTGTTATAATCGGACTGCATAGCTTCCTAAACAACCACTTACACACATGCCTGTGTTACTCTCCCAAACTGTTAATTCAGGAAAGTACTGAGCTTTACAGAAGCACCTACTCACCCATGGACATCCGCTCAAAAATACATCAGCTCCCAGAAAGGAATTTACACTCTTGTCTCAATCAAAACTGCAAGGAGCACATGTGAACTTTCAAAAGTCTGGTGGAAAGATGGGAGCATAGCCACAGCATCTATTCCTACAGTTCATATACCAATTCTATGCTGTTTGGTCTTCTCTGAATAAAAGGAGAGGGACATCCTTCTGGTGATCAGATTTTCAAGCAGGGAAAATGCACAATGGTAAAGCAATTAAGTGCAACCTCACTCATCCCCCATATGTTAAAATGTTAAGGATGTAGGTTACAGACGAAAGCCAGGAAATGCACAACTTCTTGTTTCATTGCTCATTTCTGGGTATTTCAGAAATCTCAATACTTGGCATCTAACCTACAGTGCCTCATGTACTGTAATCTATAAGCACAACACAGCATCTCTCTATTAACCTTGTTGTATTGGCTTTATCAACTTTAGGCACAATATTTAACTCACTGAGAATACATATTTGCAGAATTGAAGTCTGAGTTAGTTTCTTAATGGTACATTAGATTTTTGGGGGCCAATCCTCAACTGATGTAAGAGATCATAGGCCTATTTGACAGTTTACACCAGCTGATTATCTGCCCCTTTGCATTTCATTTTCTTTCTTTTTTATGTTACATAAAGAAATGGAAATGAAATCTGGAAAGTATGCAGATATTGGCATTCTATTTTTGTCAGGTTTATCATGAAGTTACATATATAATAAATATGTTTAAATTGTTGAACTGATTAATCCTCATTGCTTTTGTTGCCATTATAATGAGTCATAAAAATATATACTTGAACAAAATGGGATTAAGACATTCAACAGTGCTTTAGAAGTTATTACATTCTGTTGAGTGCATATGTACTTACACTGTAGGGTATAGAGTGAAATCCTTTATAAAAGGTATTTATGTGAATTAGCAGAAACCAGTTTTCTAAGTCAAATATCTTAGCAATTTGAAATGCTTATGAAACTAGAAAATTTGGTGGCACAAACAGCAACCTATAACAATATATCATTACCCAATGATAAAGAAATGAGCAATCTCTTTAAAAATGTTTTTGCATGCAAATAAATCTGAAACTCAAATATGGCTTTCATAGGTCTAGCCCAAGTTACTATATATGCAGAACAGAAGTATTACAAAATTACTGGATCAGATGCTGATTACTTAAGCAGTAGTTCTTTCAAGTTATAACCGTCAGGAACACCTCAAACTAAGACTGAAAATTGCTTTTACAAGTTCACAGAAGTCATCCCTCCTGTATTTTTCCACGATCTGAGAAGGCAGGGAGTGGTTTCATAGCCATTATGTACTTTTTATTGAAAAGTTATTTCAAATGTATTAAAGACAGATTGTTAAAGGCAAAGTGTTATTCAAACATATTCTAATTTGAGTGATTATGCTTTCTGCTCTTGTTACTCTGCTTTTTCTGTTCTCTTAAAATTCTATTTGCTGATGCTGCCAAACGATACAGAAGGTGTTTCCGATAGAGCAGCTCTATCAAAATGAAATATCTTTCATGAACTCTGACATTGAAAAAGCCAGTGCTTAAGTCTCTAGACTACTTTTTACTAAAGAAGGATTTTCTATGCTGCCTGCAGTTCGCGCTGCTACTTGCCAAAATTAGGAATCTAACAAAAGGCTAAATTTTTTCGGAATAGTGCAAAATGTCTCCATGTCTCTGCAGCCCAATGGATTGTAACTTACTTGGTTTGCTATCCTTCCTTTTCTGAATATTTATGTTGGTGGATCTGGTGAAGAACAGACTTCTGTCCTGTGCAGTTCTGACTCCAGATGGGCTAAATACTTACTGATTAACCCACCTTTGTCCTTTATGGTTGTTACAGTCCATATTTCTCTTCTAGTAACATGCCATATTTTCATTTAAAGCCAAAATCGTTTCCCACACTTCCCTTCATCAACTTGCATTATCACTGAATAGTGCATTGACAGTGAACACAAATATTCACAAATAACATAGCATTCCAGGGACTTAACAGTAAATATTAAAGAACATTAGTTACTGGAAATTCTAAATATTTTAAAAATTAAGACATTTGGAAGTCAGGAAAATATTAAACCTTGTTGAAAAATCTTGTGTTATATTTTTGCTAATTTCTTTTTATCTTTCATAATTGTTAAGAGAGCAGCAGCAGCAGAGTGGATTTATCTTCTTTAGCCATATTTTCCCCTTTGATTACTATGTTAAGAGTTGATGATTTATTTAACTTGTCAAGATCATAATATTGAAGCGATGTGAGTCAGGAGTCTCTGAAGCTATGCTCCTCATCTCTGGAACATGCTTCCCACTATTATTCCTAAATCTCAGTCTGACAACATAGTGAAATAAATGCTTAAACTGGTGCTACCTGCTGTTTTATAAATTAGTAAAATCTCAGTTCCCACGTCCACAGAATTTACTCACTGTGAAGTAGGCAACCACCTTTCTAGTGCATTGAGTTCGGAGAGTGATCGGTTATTTTTCCATTTAAAAAATTTTGTTATAAAATTACAGGAATATGAAAGTGAATTGACACTGCTTATGTGAAGGCTATATTTTGTCATGTTGTAGTAAATGACTAATGTTATAATGGACAAAGATTTTGATTCCATGTAGTGATGATTAAAATGGAGTTTCAATATATTGAGATGTATTTGCTGCATAACCTTGTATATTTTTACAGTTGTTGCTCAAGAGAATAGTGATAAGACATTTCGGTGACAGCTGTGTTAGAAATGCAGTTTTGTTGCTGTTTCCATTTGGGATACTGGATATTTAGAAAGAGGTGATTCTTTTGAAGCTATTGTGTGTTAGAATAACATAGTCCAACTGTTGTATACAGTTAGACTGTGAAACAGTAGGCTTAGACTATGAACCTTGTACTGTATTTTGTCTACATTTGTTCTCCTTTATGATATTAATGAGGAATGCCATGAGAAGACAGAAGAAATGTCCCCATAAAAATAACCTGCCACAGTGCCTTGATCAAGAAGCTAGCAAGTGAAGAGCTGGGGAGTAGAGTAGAGGCAATTGTTAGGCAAACCTCAATCCTGGTGCTAGTGTTTTGTGCTCCAGTGGAATATCATGGAGCATACAGGAGGGAAAAACCAGCCTAGGTATTTCTTTGATTTGGAGCTGAACACAGCTATCCATATTTTTAGTGGTATCTTAGCCACACTAACATCTAATTTACATGTTGGCTCATATAGCTCCCTCAAAATTTTGACAAGATGCCATTACCCTTAAACCTGCAGGAAGGGCTACGATGAATGAAAGTAACCTGCTGCACATCTGACTGACAAAGATTTCAATCGGTGCAAATAAATAATGCACACTTCCTATAATATCTGCCTGACTCCAGAAGAAAATACACCTGGTGGCCATTCATGCACTTATGTCCAGTACTGTCAGCCTACTGCCAATATCAGATAAACAATGGCATATCAGGGTCAAAGGGTATGTCCTTGAAGAGTGGAAGCAACTCTGACATAGAGAGACCAGATGAAGAATTTTAGAAGCTCTAACTTAGCCTGTTAACTGTAGTCCAGGATTCGCATCCCAGGTTGCAGACTGAAACAGCCAGAGTTGTTGCCATAACAGAGAAATTTGGCTTATCCCATCTTCCCTGGGATGGTGAGGCTGCAACACAGGTGATCAAACATTTAATGGAGGACTGCACAATTACAAGACTGGAGTGTAGTGTGCAATATCTTGCTACCCTTGATGCAGCAGTTAGATGGCTGAAAAGTTTAGAGATTGACTTAGGACATGTACAGACAAAGAAGAAGTTGTCAAATAGTAATCAAAGGATGCTGACATTCTGGATAATCATTGTGTTAAGGCCTATTAAAGGACTGGTCACAAATTCACTTTCAAAAACTGATTTTTTTGGATGAAAATTGTTTTTTTCAGCTAAATTAAAGTTCTTTTCTGTGAAAAAATGACTTTTTGTCAAACCAACCAACCAACCATCCAACCAACCAACCAACCAACCAACCAACCAACCAACCAACCAACCAACCAACCAACCAACCAACCAACCAACCAACCAACCAACCAACCAACGGAGAACTTTCTGGTTTTTCAATGAAAAGTCAACCATTTCTAAAGCCAGAAACTGACAGCTCCATTAGTAAACAAGCAGTGCATAACAAAGTAGGCTGTAACTTTCATGGTCCCTTTTCCAGAAAGGAAAATCTAAAGGTCCGTGGAAAACTGTGGTTCAGGCAGAACCATAATAATTGTGACTACATACACAAAGCAGGTATTTGTGCACACAGATGACAAGTTAGAGGACAACTGTCCATTTGTTCATGCAAAATTAGGTGACACATGCAAAATCATTTTATATTTTAAGTGCGGTCCTGAGATTATGCCATTTTGAAAATTAAGTTTTCAGTGTCATTACATGACAAAATCCCATCTACAAATATAAAATAGTGACAGAGTGACATTTTAAAAATGGCCGAGTAGCCCAAATCACATTTTTTACTTGTTCAAAAGCAAATTGAATCAGAAATTGATCAGCTGGAGAGGAAACATGGCTTAGTGTGGTGAAAGAGCAGTGTAAGGTGTTAGGAGACTTGGGATGTATCCCTAATCCTGCCATAGATGGTGCTGTTTCATTCCTGTAAAAATATTTTCAAGGGATTGGGCTGCCAGTTGATGGCATGTTTTTTCTTCTTCCTTTGACATATTTGATGGAAACAAACAAAAAATGAAGACACTCTTACTTTTGTTCTCTAAGGCTAGTAGTTAAAGTTAAATAAATACCTATATGTTATACTGAATAGGGATGCTGCCCTGAATTGGGTCTGATTAAAAAAAACTGGTGGGAAGTTCACTGCAAAATATGTTTATGGACTATCCGAGCATGTTATTAGAGTGAACTATATTCTATACAAGACCAATATATTTGAGAGTATATTGAAGCAATATTTATAATGGTTCTCACAAAGGAAATATTACTGTGGCCACCAGTGACTGCAGGATCAGCACTTTTGTCAGCTGCTTGGTGCTGAGAGAAAAAGTTAGGATCTGGAAGAATTTTCAGCAGTTGCCTAAATTTGTTTAGAATGCCTAAGCAATAAATAAAACACTTCTTTGGCAAATGAGTTATTTTTATGTTTAAAATACATTTGGAACAAAAATATTTTCTTCGATGATAAATTAAATCCTGACATATTTCTAAAATATTTTTGCTTATGCATTAATCCTATTGTTGCTAATAGGAAATAAGTATGCAGGCATCATGAAGGACTACCTTTCAGAGCAGAGCAAATGGTTGCTACTCCTGTAAATGGAAGGTCCTTGGAGCATCAATACTATATAGTTAATATAATGACATGGTAATTGTTGACCATTTAATTACATAGTTAATTAACTTGCCATTATGAAGAATCTGCAAAGTTGTTATTCCAGGTAAAATACTATCCTTTTTCTAGGCCTTTAACTTCCACTGTCATCTATGTGCTGATATATGGAAATACACAAAGCACTGAGTACATGATTATTTGTATTCTCTACTCAGAATTCAGGCTATGTAGTTCCAGTAAAATGCTCTCCTGGGCCCAGTTTTGTACATGGCTCTTGCCATGGGAATTGGAGTGTATTTTCCATATGATCTTCTCTGGTTGCTCACCTTCTTTCAGACAGAAGATGCAAGAGTCGTCCAAGAACCTGGTCTTCATTGGCAAGACTATACCCTTCCCAGCTGCGCAAGAAGAGAGAGGATACCAGGAGGTATCATAGGTTAACCAAGTGATGGAGATTTCACTGAGGGTGCACTGGAACTGTGGATGAGGTGATCAAAGTTAGGGAATAATGAAGGAGAGTGAAACAGCAAGCACTGGTTCACATGATGCAGCACTGGGATGACTGTGAGAAGCCAGAGTGCTCTGTAGGGGACAAGGGACTGAATAGTCAGTATGGAGGAATGGATGGTGGACTGCTGACTTGGAAGAGGTTCTACAATGTGATTGGGAGTGGGTAAGCTAGTTAGTGGGTAGGACAAACATGGAGATGGAGCTGTATTCGTTTTTTATTTTCCTATTTTGCTCATATATCGCAACAAATTAAAAGTTTTCATTAACTGCTGATAAATAGTAAAACCAAATAATCCTTTGGACAATGCCAAATGTATGAACCAAAAGGGGAGATGGATGTGTTTACAGAGGGGACATGCTTCCCTATCCATTTAAATAATCATGTAAAGGAAAATTGATCAGAGAAAGACTGAAGTACCAAGGAGATTTTATACTGCATTGCTGTATATCATTGATAATCTGCCAGTCTGGAGCTAAATATTGATGAAGGGTTTCATAGACCTGAAAGGTCTTCATAGACTTGGGTGATTTCTCATTTGTCATCGTTCTTGTAGTCCATTATTTATAATCTGCTCTCTTTTTCTCCTTCAGCATGCACAGGAGCCGCTGATAGTATTGAAACCATCAGTATCAGCTGTTTCTGACACTCAACAGTAAAACCCTATTCTTGTAAAACTTAAATCTCATATAGAAAACAGGTAAATTTAAGCAAACAAACAAACAAACAAAATTCTAAATACTTCAATTAAGTGGAACAATTAACTGGAAGGAAAATGTTGCAACAATGATCTCCAGGGCCTCCCATGCTGCACCACTTATACCTGTGCTTAACTCTTAAGCATGTGAGTAGTCTCCTTGAGTTCAGTGGGACTACTCATGGGCTTAAAATTAAGCATGTGAGTATTTGCAATATTTGCACTCAATTTAGAAATTTAAATTTAGGCCTTGTCATTACTGCCATTATATAAGAAATTGTTTTACTGAAGTTTATACAACCTAGCTGGAAAGCAATTTAAAATTATTTCTAAAGATTAGATACTTCAAATAATCTAGATTAATTGATGCATCAAAACTCCTATGCAAAAAAGTCCTATGGTTCAGTTAGCACTGGCATATGGAATACGACTACATAATGCATTTTGGCTGTTATCTGCAATGACTGGATAAGCTCCCCTTTTATATCATTCACTATGCAGAACACATACAGCCAAGAAAAATCTACAACCTCCACCAGCAGCAGCAGCAACCTAAAGAGCACAATATTATTTTTTATGTCTTGTAGTTTCTGACTGAGGTTAAAGGCACAATCTGCATTGTCACAACTACCTAGAGATCACTTTTTAAGCTACTGTAAATTCATTTCCAGCTCTTGACTTCTGTTTAAATTATGCACATATAGTGTAACTTCAAAGCATTTGCAGATCGCTGAGGGGTTTTTTGTTGATATAATTAGGGTTACAGAGATGAATGAGAGAATACCAAACCTCCCATGTTGGAAGCACAAGTTTCCAATCTAAAATTACAGTAAGTGAATGTGCCCTTCATTGATCTCATACATGATTCAATCAATCATTATAACTCAATCTTTAATTAGTTCTGAATTTGTGCTAACACTTTCTGTTAATCATTCATATAAAATGTAACTAGTTTACATTTCATATTTTAATATAGATATATTATATTCATTTATAATAAGATGCTATGAACCTTCCTGAAAAACCAGTAAGTATTTTCAAGGAAGTTAATTATTGTCATAATTCAGGGCAACTCCATTTGTATTCCCTCTCTCTGATGCAACAACTGCACCCATTTTCAGACTTCCAGCACCTCAGGCCTCTCCCTGCCTACCAGGGAGCTATACCTTCAAAGCTATACAGTTCCCTGCTTGCTTTATTCTTCTCCACAAAGGGAAATTGCCTAAACATCACCACATATGTACTTTGCTTATTCTTTGACGGCTATAAGCAGTGTAATTATTCACAGTTAAATTATCTCATAGCTATTTCTAAGCAACCACACTTAATTTTAAGGTAAAAGCATAACAAGGAAAACAATAAAAACAATAAAAAAACGTATACATATGCTAATAAGCTTAACAGAGATCACTCCTCCCCCCCAACTCCAGCAGAAGGTCTGGCAGGTATCAATCCTTCCTACTCTTCCCTAAGGATTAGTGCCCTCCACTTGGACAGAAGGTAATGCTTGGTTTGTTGGATCAGAATGAAGAGTTTAAGAAAATTTTAACTAAGGCTATTTATCCAAAATTCCTTTGTTTTTTTGATCTCTGGAAAATTCAGTTTGAACCAGTATTGCTAGCCTCTCTGGGAGGTGTTACAACCCGAGTGAACTTGTCTAACCACCCCTACTCTTCTTAGTTCTTGGTGGATTCATGGAATTATATACAATCACATCAATACTATATAACAGGGGTCAGCAAGCTTTGCCAGGCCCCATGCCAGCCCCTCCCCCAACCCTCAGCAGGTGCCCAGGGTGGGGGGCAGCAGGGGAAAGGAGCCGCCACACATGTGCAGCTCTTACGGCCCCAGGCCTGCTGGGGGGGGAGCAACCGCGGCATGCTCGCAGCTGTGCAGAGTGGCACTATAGGGTCAGGAGCCCTGCCTGCTGCTCAGAATGGGCGTCTGTGCCTTCTTTGGCACCTATGCTGGAGGTTGCTGACCCCTGCTATGTAACCTTTGTATTTTTAATGCAATGAACTCCTCAAATACTTCATTCAGTAGTGAATAACAATTCAGTAGTTTGTCTGAGATTTTGCAGGATATTGTCATATCTGTCACACATAAAATCAGAAAAGAGCGTATGAGTTTATGGGAGGGAGTGGGAAAAGTAGGACAAATATGTCATTAGCAGTACTACATACGTTAACTTAAATTTTAATGTTAAAAGCAGAAGTATGGTATGTGTTGGTGTTTTTTAAAAAATATTAGTGCTCAATGCACTTTACCTACATTGCATTGATAATTAAGGATTGGGGGTGGGAGATCCTTACATGGGGTAAATTATCCTAATTCCATTGATTTTAATAGAACTATGACAATTTATACCTGCTGAGGATCTGCCCTCAATCTGATAGTAAGGCCACCAGTCTTTCAGAAAATTACCCATGTGATTGACTCTATATCAGCAGTCGGTAACCCAAAAGATGAGAAGAACCATTTAAAAAAATTCCTTCAATAATTAAGTTGAGAGCCGTAATGGGTGTAGCCTCCTGGTGGGAGGTAGGGGGGAGTTGGGCCAGGGTGCTGACTGCAGGATGCCCTGGTGGGAAAAGGGGAGGTTGGAACCAGGAGTGGGCCCCTCTCAGGGTCTGCCAGTAGTGGTGGGTAGCCCAGAACCTGGCATGGGCCGTTCACAGGGACCCCAGTGGCAGGGGGCCCAGAACTGGGGCACAGGCCTCCAACAGGGTCCTCCGGTGATGGGGGTGGGGGGGCTGGATTCCGGAGCTGCAAAGGGGCAGTCAAAGAGCCACATGTGGCTCCGGAGCTGCAGGTTGCAGACCCCTGCTCTATACACAGTGAATCATCCTGTTGACTTCAATGGGACGCATCCGAATCACAGTACATACAGTTAAGCACATGTATAAATCTTTGCAGGACTGGGACCTAATTTTGGTAGAGGGAGGACTGCAGGATTGTGTCCTTGGTGTGAATTCAGCACTGTGCACCAGAAGTTGCTACAGTAGGCTCCATGGATTTCTTCTTGAGTTTAAAATGTTTCTTGTCAGCTATGATTGATCAATTAGTTAGACTGCTTGGGAAATCAGTGGGAATGGTATTATATATGCTGTTGTTTGCAGGAGTTATCACATTCATTGAAGGCTGGATTCAAATTTCATTGAAGTCAATGGAATTTGGATTGAAAATGTATGGGTTTCCATTGACCTCAACATAGCTGTGACAATTTATACCAGCGGAGGATCTGCCTGTGAAAAGTTCTGCTATTCACTGCTAAGATACCACCTGCTGGCTCATCTGGGGATTAGCTCTCCTCTAGTCTGATGCCCACTCCTTTGTTTGCTTACCCTTTGGTCTCTCTCTCTGGAGTTAGATTTCTCATTCTTCATGACTTGGTATGCTCCCTCTTTGCGATTTACAGCTGTGACCAGGTTGCTATAGCTTTCCTATTGAATAAACTGTCTCAGGCAGTCTTCAGCTCCACTGCTGAGACTGTGCCACTTCCCAGTGGCTGGTAGGGGAGCCCAGGCCTGCCCACTACTCTGGGTTCCAGTCCAGGGACACTATGACTACCCGTCAGAGTCTACATAGTCTCAGGCCCTGTTGCGGCTTCTCTTGGTTCCTTTCTACTTCTCCGTATCTTTTAACCCATCCCTGCATTAGCACTGAGTTTCCCCTGCTCCCTGTAGCTATTTCACCCATCCTTAGGTTCTGACCAGTTAATAGTCCAAATCAGTATACCAGGACTTGCTCTCTCCTTAGACCTCCTTGTTATTTCCTTCCAACTCCCATCCCCTCTGGGGAGTGACTGCTGTGGTTTCTTCTTCTTATGCTGTCCCTGTTCCTCTTCCATCCGGGCATCATCAGTCCTTGGGCATTATCAGCCTTGACTCTCCTCCAGGTTCAACTTGCCTCAGGCTTAATTGATCCTTTTTACCTAGTCAGGCTTTGTGTGGGGTAAGACACACCATCACACTGCCACTATGGCTGTGTCTACACTTGTAAATTAAGTCGACTTAAGCGTGCTTAAGTCGACTTAATTTACCCTGCGCCTACACTACAGTTTTCTTAAGTCGACTTAAGCAGCTTGCTTAAGTTGACTTAAGGAAAATAAAGTCGACTTAATTAAAATTAAGTCAACTTTATTAAACCTAGAATTACTTCGACTTAGGGCTTAATTCGACTTTTTAAAGTTGAATTAAGCTAGTGTAGACATGGGGTAGCCCTAAGTTGACTTAGGGCTACCCTAGGACTACACCAATGCCCTCCCTGCCGGGGGGGGGCACAGGGGGAGCCTGGCACCCTGCCCCTATGCCCTGCCAGGGTCTCTGACCCCCTTTGCCCCATTGTACCTACGGGCAAAGGCTGAGCCCTCTGGCACTGGGCAAGGGGTGCCCCCTGCCCCCGTGGACCTGCCTTAGGTCCCCCTAGCCCCTAGAAGTTGACCTAGACGTCCAGTGTGGTCGCTCTAGGTTGACTTTGTAAGTTCCCCCCAAAGTCGACTTAAAATTTAGGTGTAGACTCACTAAGTCGACTTAGTTAAAGTTGACCTAAATTTTCAAGTGTAGACATAGCCTAGGTGATCACTACCATTAAAAAGTTCAGAATGTACAAGAAAGGACCTTTTTTGGGCTATTACCTTCTTTATTGTGAAATATGAATATATTTTCTTTCTTTGATATATAATCATTTATCTACAGCATGCTTTTAATTTTCAGATAAATTTGGCATATTTTAGTAAAATATTTAACAATATAAAAAGGTATTTGAGAGAGAAAGGTACAACCATAATTATCAACAATTTATTTAATTTTGTGGTAATTAAAATTACTGTATTATAAATTCTGTTCTTAAAAATCTATTTAGCATAAATTTTACAGTTTATAATAGAGTTTAATTAAAAGATTGAATGTCTCATTAATAAAACAAAAATTATTCTTATAATTTAAGGGAAGACTGCAATAATATTGTATTATGTGGGCAGTCTCAGTCCCCACAACAGGAACATTGGAAAATCCATAGTAAAGAACAAGACTCATCTTTCTGTTGTTTATGGTGCTTCTGACATATTGTTACATTGTACATAGGAAGCATTTACTTGCTAGCAAATATTAAATCAATATCTAAATAAATCTTAATATCTATAAAATTAATATTTAATAGCTAATATTAAATTAAATTAATTAATTGAAATTACATTAATATTTAATATCTAATATTAAAGTGTGCTTTGACTCTGAGAAGAACTCCACTTCAGTTGCACACTCTGCTTGGGAAAAAGTTTGGACTCTTTTTCTAGTTGAATTCTGTCTGATTTGGTTTCTTTAAAATGGAATCAAGTTCTAAAGGGGTAGCCGTGTTAGTCTATTGCAGAAAAACAACAGAGTCCTGTGTCACTTTTAAAGACTAACAGATTTATTTATCGCATGAGCTTTCGTGGAGAAAATCCCACTTCATCAGATGCTTTGAAGATGGGAAACTTACAGAATGGGAGGAAATTAAATGCAGGGAAGTGTATGACATAGAATCAGGTCAGGCTGTAACATCTTCAAAGCATCTGACAAAGTGGGATTTTCTCCTATGAAAGCTCATGCGATAAATAAATCTGTTAGTCTTTAAAAGTGCCACAGGACTCTGTTGTGTTTTTTTTAAATGGAATGTGCATCTTTATAAAGTCCAATGCTTTGTAGCATGAGTCACCTGGTTGAAAGGCTGGCAAAAGGTACTTTTTATTTCCAGTGTTGGTTTGCCAACAATGTCATATGTAGAAATTGCATGTGTCATTTGTGTGCCAAAATATAATTCTTAATTGCTATCTTAAAGCTTAATCATCTTTCTAAGTCTGTTAGTTCTCACTAACACCCCCATGTTAGTTGTCTCAAAAATCACAGAAATGGTAAAGAACACAGATACATTCATATGCTGGCTTCAGTCTATGGATACAAAGCCTGATATAAACTATTGCATGCTGCAGATGCACCTGTATCTTACCATTCTGTCTGTGTGAAACTTAGATGCTGAATTTATGGTTTTCAAATATTATCAGACATTTTACATCCTGTAAGATCATTTCTCTTTTCATTGCTTCATCTTTTAATCCATACATACTAACTTTACCAGTATGCACCAGTAGTCTGTGGATATGTAATAGAAATGGTGAGGTTGCCCGCATACATTAAAAAAGCTTATGAATACACTTTGCAGCATTACAAGGCAATTATGAAATGCTATTCAGTGTAAGGTAATATTTTTCAAAAAATTCAATCCACAAATTCAATCACAAATGGTTTTTCAGTAGCTTTGTTCCATTTAATGTATGTTTGCTGCTTTATATCATAAATTGCCTTGAAATGTATATGTCAGTCCTGACTCTGGTTTCATTATTATAAAATAAAGCCCAAAAAGGAATTGAGTATGTTTAATATTTATGAATAGTGATATTGTTGATATGGATAATATAAAATAGAATTGGAGAAAATCTCTACAACTGATGCAAGGCTACATTAATAATCATTCACAGATAATTAGAATATTGATTCTAGTATATTGTTAAATATCATTATGTGTTAAAAGGAACATATTATTGTTTGCTACTATATTAAGACAGTATTTTTGTAAAAAAGGGAACATTAGTAATACTCCACATATAATTCATAAGTGAGCAAGATTCCAACTCTAAGAAATGCAGCTGCCTTGCACTTTTGCTATTGTCAACAAGAAGGAAAAACCGAAGGCCATATATATGCTATTGGCATTTGTTTTACATTTCTAAAATATGCTGCAAGATAGTATCATTCTGTTTCAGGATCAAATCCTTGTCCATTGCAAGATATCAAGGATGACAAATTTTGGGGAGCAGAAGTTTGGGTGTGTTATCATTAATAGCAATTGTATAATATTTAGTTTAGGATAGTGCCCAAGATGTGCTAGGGGTTACCAAACACAAAAGCATACTTGGCCCCTGCTCTGAAGAGTTTATCCTGGTCGCACAGGTCCATGTTATGGTTTCTACAACGGTTGCGATGAAAGTGTTTTTTCCTTACATGCAGTTGCTCTTCCAAGTCTAACATGATCAGTGATTTTTGATTTTTATCCCTCTATTGTTTTCTCCTAATGTGTTTTCCATGAATAATAAACCTTGTTAACCAAAAACTGCTGTCTTAGCTGCTGCCTGTAACAACCTTGTTCCTTTCACTGATTAGAAATAGTATTTGCTGAAATGCAGTTATGTCTTTTTCTAGAGAGGCCAGGATCTTGAAAGATAATCTGAAATATTCCATGATGGTCCATCCTGGACAGCGTATCAGGCAAAAATATCACAAACCTCATTTGCTAGCACAAGCATCATGTCATGTTACTGACTTCAGGGCACTCGGAATTAATTTCCTGATCCTCACTTTCTTCCACAAATGCTTAAATTACAGAGAACTGATAAGGGGTACAGCTGAAGAAATAACCATAGAGAGGGATAGGTATGTTGTTTGAGGTTTGCTATCTTTGAAGTGCTTTGCCTTTGACTTCAATAGCAGGTAGGTTAAGCTAACAGGGTAAAACCCTGGCCTTATTGAAGTAATGGCAAAACTCTCATTGACTTTGATGGGGGAAAGGATTTCACTTATCAAGCTTAATGACTTATAAAGGAATGAATTAAAATGCAACTCATATAGACCTGAATCATATTTCTAAGTGGGCGTTTTGTCATTGCCTTCAATGGGGCAAAGATAAGGAGTTATGCAATATATTCCCCACTGCCATTCTCAAGAAGAGCCTTCCATTATGTTCTTGGCATATACAGAGTTGGAAACAAAATATAGAATAACCTTTCTGGAAGGTTGCACAATAACGTTGCTTCATTTCTTATAATCCAGAACCCTCACACACGATTCAGAGAGAGAGAGTGAGAGAGCAAGAGAACGCGCAGGTTGTTCAGAGGTGGCCTTTGGCTATTGAGGTCCCTAGGTGAAGGCCCATTGTGGGGCCGCCTATAGACCCACAAGGCCCCCATAGACCCGTGGGGCCTTCTCTGTGACCCTGCCTCCCCCACCACCCTGGCTCTAGCTCCCCCCATACGGCCCCGGCCCTCTGGGCCAGCTTCTCCTTCTGCTGCAGACCAAGGCAGATGTGGCTTTTGGGGTAGGTGATGGGGCCCCTTGCAGCTCGGGTCCCTAGGCATGCGCCTGCTTCGCCTACCCCAAAAGCTGCCTCTGAGGTTGTTCTGAAAGGCAGAGAGGCACCACTCAATACACCTTGCTTTAGGCTTGGTCTTTGCAAACTTCCTGCACGAGATCCAGATCAAATGCTTCCATAGACAGCCACCTAGTCTGCAAGTGATAGCCTGTAATTTTAACATAGTTTTAATGCACCACATATAATAATATAAGAATGGCCATACTGGGTCAGACCAATGGTCGAACTTGCTCAGTATTCTATCTTCTGACAGCAACCAGTGCCAGATGCTTCAGAGGGAATGAAAAAACAGTGCAATTATCAAGTGATCCATCATACCTTACATGAGGAATTCAAAGCAAAATAAAAAAAGTATAAAGAATATTTATTCCAAAGAATAATATAAAATAGTCTGTGAAAGTAGAGTGGAAATTATTTAATAAAGAGCTAATTATACCCTCCTGCAAAGGATATTATAAAAGCTAGAAAACATCATTAGGTTCCAAGTTTCCTCCCAAATGTCCAGTGAGTGGGGCAGGATTTAGAAATCTACAAAGGAGGCAAAGGGTGAAGCGTCCAGATCTTTTCCAGCTCTTTTCTACCCCCGGTGACAAAAAAACCCCAGTCCTGTATGGGTTGGCTACTCCATGCTACTTCTTTAGGCCTCTCCTTTTTGGCAGTATGACTGCTGTAGGAGCTGTCCTTCCACTAGTCATTTGCAAAAAGATAACATACAAAATGCCCTCCTCTGAGGGTCGCAGGCATGGGGCGTCATTCTTTACTACTTCCAAGTTCTCAGGGAAACTATCACAAGTTGGCCACTGTTCCCAGCCACCCATCACTGGCACAAATTAAAGCTTCCCCCTGAAGTTTTAATTTATGCCATTGGTGGAAAGTCTCTTAGGCTATGTCTACACTGGCAAGTTAGTTCGAATTAAGGAAGCTTAATTTGAACTAACTTAAGCCTTGGCCACACTAGGCTTTCATTAGTTCGAATTAAGGGCTTCCTTAATTTGAACTAATACATTCGATTATACCTTTCGAACTAACCCTTAACTCAAACTAGTTAGTTCGAATTAACCCAATGTGGCCATCTTAGTTCGAACTAACCGGCACATTGAGCTTAATGCAACTGACTAATTCGAACTAAGCAAGTGCCATGTGCCTCTCAGATTTCCTTCTCTTCTCTTTCATCAAGGGTGGAGGTTTCCAGTGCAAGAAATGTTAGAGCCAGCTGGAGAACTGGCAGAGAAGCTGGCACCCACCAGGTTTAGGCCATAAATGGCATAAAGTGAACTTGGTGCACTAAAAATCTGGCCAATGGTGTATAAATTAATGCAAGTAGCATTAATGTAGATACTGACATCTGAATGGATGTCTGTTTCTTCTGGGGCAAATGCCAGGAAAAACAGTTCTTCCACCTGACTTCACCTGCAAGTCCCATGGAGCACATGTATAGAGATTTTTACAGGGAAATGAGGATGGAAAAATGATACAAGGTAGCAGTCCCCTTTTCATTTATTGAGACAGATCACAAGATTTGAATCCTCACAGTGACTGCAATGGGACTATTTGTGTAAGGCTAGCAAAATTTGACCCATGTAAAAATGCTCCTAGATCAATTTCCACACAAATATATGATTTGCTATACTGTAATCAGCTCTCATGACTACAAGTTCATAAAGCACTTCTAAATATCTGAGCCTCACGCCAATCTCCCAATCACTCATGCAATAAATAAATTTGTTAGTCTTTAAAAGTGCCATCAGACTCCTTGTTTGTTTTGCTGAACTAGACTAACACGGTTCCCCCTTTGGAACACATCCAATCTCTTAGGCTATGTCTACACTTGTTAATTTAAGTTGACTTAGTTAAGTCAACTTAGTGTGTCTACACTTGAAATTAAAGTCGACTTAAAGGGAACTTACAAAGTCGACCTAGAGCGTCCACACTGGACGCCTATGTCGACTTCTAGGGGCTTAGGGGGACCTAGGGGAGGTCCATGGGGGCAAAGGGGGCACCCCTTGCCCAATGCCAGGGGGTCAGCCTTTGCCTCATTGTACATAGCAAGCTTAAGTCGACTTAATTTACCAGTGTAGACGCAGCCTTAGTGTCACTAGTTAGTGTCAAGGATGATGAGGCTACTGGTAATTTTCTTTTTGAGGAGCTGGATCCTATGGTTCCCTCTCTGTTGTCCTTGGTGCAGGGGGTGTGTCAGATGTTTAGAAGGGATGGCATGTTGGGGACAAGTGAGCAGGAGATATGGTCAGTGTGCAGAGTGCTCTGGCAATTCTCAATTGCTCTATGCTGGTGTTCTCTAGGCTGTGGCTGAGTTGAGAATCAGGGAACTGTAACTCTCTCCCTATCAGCACCAGTCTGCTGCACCCCAGCAAATGATTAATTTCTAAGGGTACTTTCTGTATTTACATAATGAACTGAAATGGTCTTCTACCTTGCAATGACAAAAACCTACGTTTCTGCAGAAATCACCCAGTTTCTTTTTAAATTTTCAAATTAATTTCTAAATAACAAATGGGACTGTGAGAAAATATTCATTATCTATTGTCAATAACAAGACCTGACCACCATTTCAATTAGAAGGCTTTTAAGAATCCAGCCATCACACCCTAACAAAATTACTGTTAAAAGCTTTGCTTAATTAAATAAGCTCTGAGAAAGATTTTTTTTAGCAAAATCATTTAAATACACAACTGATTACTTCTTCCTTGGCATCATTTTAATACTATTTTTTGAGTTTCTTGTTTTCTTCCTTGCTGTTCCAAAACATTCTACAAAAGATCTCTGCAAAAAGGAACAGATTTTCTTGGAACTCAATCAATTGGCCCCAAGCAAAGGTTTTCTAAGCGACCACAGAAAAGCAGAAATATCAGAACACATTTAATGGAATAAGAGATTCTCAGGAGGTTTTCTGCACAGAAGTGTAACTTAGAACAATGATCTCTTTAAGCAACAATTATAACGATCAAAGTTAATTTAAAATGAACATTTCCTTAATTTGCAGTGGGTGTCTATCGCACACCCTATGTCTGCAAAGTCTTGCATCAAAGCCAACAAACTCCTTGCAAAAGATTTCCCCTTGGAGCCCAGTGTGCTACTCCTTAATTATCCAGAGGTGTCATTGTGAGACGGAGTTCTTCAAGAACTAAGCATAGGTAAAAAATCTTTATAACAAATCCACTGACAATTACCAGGAACTTATGAACCTTGACAACATTTCTGATAAAAATTCTTTAACATTCCTTTGAACACCCGGTCTGAAACCATTCTAGGAAATCTGTGTCCCTGAATTGTTAATATTATTAAGAATTTCATGAACACATTAATGCATCAATAGAAAGTTACAGAAGATCTGATCCTTCCCTGGCTTATCCCTTGTATAATCATTGATACCTTTGTAACCTGACTATGAAAAAAGTGTTCAGCATTACCATTCTGATTCAATATGGTTTTATGCCTGCTGTGAACAGGTACAAAAGACCATGTAAGATAGAAGGCAGAGAAAAATGAGACACAGGGATTTTCTCAGAAGATGTTCTGAACAATACAAATTGAAATAAAATAGAAAAATAATAATCACTCTGAGAGCCTCCTTTTTACTACAAAATGACACACTTATAAATATGGTGCTGTTGTTTTGTCATTGGCAGGTTAGTGCGATTGGTGTTCACCTCTGCAGATTTCAGCTGAAATAAAAATTCCTTTGGCAGCTTCATCCTAATTCCTAGGGCATTCATCCACAACAAGCTGTATTGTGCCAATTTTGAGCGTGGCAAAGCCGAGGGCTGAAATCAAAGGGGTGTATTTCTACAGTGGTTTGGGGAAGTTTGCATATCACCTGCCTGCTCTGTGCTTGGATACAGCCAGAGCTATTAGTCATTCACTTTAGTAGGCATTAAAATCACCCAAACATTTTGAGAAAGAAAGATAAAACAACGGCAAGTTTTTTGTTTTGATATTGTTAAAAACTGTAACCACCAAAACCTGATCTTTTTTGTACACTATACCTAGAGAGGGAGATTCTACATCTGCTTCTCCATACAGCACCACGTAGTGCAGTAAAATAACACGGGGTGTAGTTAGCACAAGATTTGGCTCATCACATAGATGGGTGTTGAAATGCTGCATTCCAAGGTCCTAACCATCTATGATAGACATCTAGTCATAGGAGGGGTAGCGATGCCAGGAAAGCACTGGAAAGTGGAATGTGTCTGTGGTGACTTTCTGGCATGTGCCCCATCCTCACAGGTTTTTCCATGCATATAGTGCTTGGCTTGTAGTCTGCAAGTTACATGTGTATGGGGCGGATGGATGGGGGGGGGGATGGGAAGGGGTGTTGGCAGGGCAGCAGCAACTCTGTGAAGCATGCTTCCCTCAGACACAGGCAGATTTGTTATTAATTGTTAATTATTATTATTTCTGGTGTGCATAATGCCAACATAATTTTGGGTGCTTTCCAAGTGGAAATCTGCACAGTAGTTAAAACCAGTATTATTCCTCCTCTATGGCTTCTAGCCCTTCTGGAAGGGGAGGCATTGTACAGCTGCAGAACAGAAAGCCAATCGCAGCTGCCAGTGGGAGGTTGAACAGTAGCATGGAGGGGAAAGACTTCAGTAAATATTCCCAGATCCTAATCCCCTATATGTAGAGTTGAGGTTTACCTTCGTCACAGATCCTTAGGCTTCAGGAGTTTAAAAGTCTGCACATGCTGCTTCCTCAATGAGGAAGGCGAATATGCAGTAGGTTGGCACTTTGTGATGTTCTCAGAGTTGCTGAGCTTTCTTTGCTGTTTGGATGGGACACATATTCGGGAAGGGAATGATTTGATCCTATATATTATCTGAACAAGATAAAATAAAATCCTGTCACTGCAGTATTCTGAAATCAATCAGATTCCTGAGAAGAGCTCAGTCAAAATCTGCCAAATATACTTCATTCCCTGAATAGTCCCCCTAAAGTCAATGATGAAGAAAGAAACTACATAATATAGTAAGGATGGCAGAATCTAACCCACAGATGAGGACCAGTCAGAATATACTGCTTTTACTTAAAGAAACTTGGTGGAAAAGGAATTTAGACAAAGATTTTATCTCATTGTGGTGAATTCACAGAACAAGAGAAACTGTTGAAGGAACCTATAAGCATAATTTAATAAATAAAAATAATAATAAACACTTGGACACTGGGCAGGCAAGAAAGTTAACAGTAAGCTCATGAGGAGCTGTGAGGGATGTAATTTCAAAGGACTTCAAAGACTCTTTTCCGCAACAGAATCAGATTTTCAAAAATGTGTACAGTATGGGAATCCCAGAAGATCCATGAAGATGGCTGAATCTTGAAAAGAAGCATTTTTGCCTACAAAACAGCCATCATACTTATACATACAATTATCTGAACTGACCATTTGGTAAGCAAGTTTCCGCAGGTAAAATTGATTCATAATCCATAATATTCCTATTCCACCTTCCATTTTCTCTTTTGGCCTCCTATAGCCAAAGATTCATTCAATAATATCAAAAAGAGGGTAGGCAAAAATCACCATGCGAAGTCAGAGCCAATTTACAGGAATGGTTAAAGATCACGCTATAACAGGATGTGACTCAAACCTGCAGTGGTAAGGTCATGTCTTCCCATCTTTAAGAGCCAGCACAGGATAAACATGATCATTTCTCTCCCTCAAAATCTTCTCTTTCCTTTTAATGTCTGATTCCAGTAATCTGAGCATGACAGTTTTAATGAAGATATGTTATAGACAGTGACAAGAATTCCAAAAAAACTCTGCCAAAAGAGATGAAGTGAAACTTGCCCTGACACTAATTTCTGAAAGTGATCACTGAAATGCAAATTTCTCTAAGGCTCTCTGCCATACAGCAGAAGTAAAATTTTCTTAAACCTCCCAATGCCTCAATAGTTTTTTAAAAAAACGATTTGAGTGAAAACACAGAAGTGCATGTAGAGATACGGAAAACATCACTGCTAAAAAGACACTGGAGCACAAAGTGCTGAAAAGGTAACACTGGAAATGGTAATATGTTTTTTGTTTCTTCACCAGCTGGAGCTGAATAAGAAAGCATGCTCGTAACTTATCATTGTGAACATTACATATCATGGCTTTCTGAAAGCTCAGTGTTGACGCTATGGATATGTCTACATTAGAAAAAATTAGGTCGACTTTGTTAAGTCGACTTAATAAGGTCAACTTTAAGTCGACTTAAAGTCGACCTTATTAAGTCAACTTAACAAAGTGGTTACCCTGAACGGGGACTTAGTAAGTAGACCTAACTGCCCTTAAGTCGATTTAATAAAGTCAACTTAAGGGTTAATCCATGTCCACACTGTGCTTTAAATCTACCTAAGGAGTTGACTTAAGGGTTAGGTCGACCGAACAGGCGGTTCTTACTAAGTTGACCTAAGCTTTCATTAAGTTGACTTAAGGAATATCTTAAGTCAATTTAATGAAAGTCCAGTGTGGTCAGGGAGTAATTTAGGTTAACTTAAGGCTACTTAAGTCGACCTAAATTGCCAGTGTAGACATGTCCTATATGTCTGAGAGTTACAGATATATTTTTGCAGTAAACATTTAACATTTTTTTAACTTCCTCACCACCCCAAGGCCTCATATCTCAATCACTTTCAGGAATGGATATGATGGTCCCTTGATCCCTTCAGCGACGACTCTGGATCAGCAGGGTGACTTCAGAGCAACTTAAGTCATTTTCCCTTGAGTGTATTGTCTCTATAGCTCTCCTAGCTTCTCTGGGCCTTCGGGGAGCAAGGGACTGTTAATTAATTAAGTCATTTGGATTAGTATGGCAACAAACATGCCATCTTAGAGGAACATTTTCAAAATATTATGCTTGGTTATAGTCACATGATTCATTGGGAGTCATGCAGAGAACTCACTACTCCATGCTTTGGAAATTTACCCTTTAGAGAGAGAATGAACCGACATATTCTAACAACAAAGTGATTTTTCTGTGCATTATTTAACATCTTTCTCAGTTGTTGCAATACCTGTTGAACTGTACTGGGCATAGCCCTGCCATTTAAAATGGATAAACAATTCATGCCCAAATCAGTGGAATTAGTAGAATCAGAAGCACAATATTGCTGTGGAAAAAAAAACCACACCTGCATATTAGGTCTGATCCAAAGCGTATTGAAGTTAAAGGATAGGTTTCTAAATTGGACTTAAACTTCAACAAGAGTGGTTTAATTTGGACATTAGGAAGATCTTCCTACATGTCAGGATAGTTAAGCACTGTTATAAATTGTCTAGGAAGATTGTGGAATCTCCATCATTGAGATTTGTAAAAGCAGGTTAGTCAAAACACCTGTCAAGGATGGTCTAGATAATGCTTAGTTCTGCCATAAATTCAGGGGATTGGACTAGATGACTTTGTGAGGTCCCTTCCAAAGCTATGATCCTACGATTCCATGGATTTTAGTAGGATTTCAGTCAAGCCTACTATACATTAAATAAAGATACTTGAGATACCAGAGAATAATATAACATTATGCTTAATATTATGAACAATATAATTGTTTCACAGATGAGCAATGCTTCCCTTTTCATAACCAAAGATGCCTCTAAAAATCTGCTATAGTACTTAGATTAAAATTATTACAAATCTCAGATACTTTGACATCTAAATAATATGATTTTTAAGAACAAAAAATGTGGGAATATAAACAACTGGAGGTTGGGAAATGCTGAGCAAAACAGAAATCTCAATTCTTAAAAATAATCTTATTTCTTAAAAAATATTGGCAGCCTGCCAGGAACATAGACTCTAGATAGAGGATAGTTTCCAATTTCCATGCAGTTCAAGGTAACACAGTTACTAAAATAAACACTTTAAAAATCATTAAGAAATTGGTACTAATTAGAAGTTCATTTTTGTGGGAGAGGGAGACAAGTAAATTGGGAATTTCTAATGGCAAAAATGATGTGAACAAGAATAATAAAATATTAAAGTGTATAAAATGGGCATCCAGGCTAATTAATTCAATTTTATGCTATTCACTAAAGAAAGTAGCTAAAGTTAGCAATGACATTTTGTAAACTCAGCATGCACACAACATTGGCAGATAAGAATTACAAAAATACTTTTATTGACATGGACAGAGGAAAGAGGAACTGAGAAATTGTAATGCTTTAAGAAACGGAGTTCTGAGACACTGGATGGCTCAGAAGATTGGTAATGGGAAACAGAGCTTTACACATCTTGGTCACTGGTTTAACTCTAGCCATGGCTGGCAGTGAGAAAGAAATTAATTACCACTTAGTAACCAGGGTTAACAGGTCTACTACCAGGCTGCTAGTTCTTGGATAAAGTATTAAATAATCCAGAGAGATTGGTTTTCATGATATTAGGGATATTTGTCTATAGAGATTATGAGAGCCCCTGCTGTTTTAATTAGATTTGTTAAAACAAAAATGGGGAGAATTTATCATCAGATCTGGGATCCCCCCTTTCAAAGTATGATCATGGATAGGTTCTAGAGCACAAAATAAAGGGACTCTAACTTGCCACATTATCAGGAACAGAACATTCTGGGGGCGTATTAGCTTTGAGCAGATTGTTTGTTGATTGGATGAACTTTAGGTGACACCTTTGACCAGATGATTATCAAGGACGGAATCCTTGGCTGACTGTGTGAGGACCTCTTGCATGGTAAGATGGTCTGCAGTGGTGGAGGAAAGAAATCCTTTACCATTGCCTGGAAACTCAGGGCTGGCACAGCAACAGTTTGTGGCATTTATCCACATTCTCACTGAGGGGCATACAATAATGAGTGCACGTAGTTGTGGATTCAGAAGGAATAAGAATATAAGAATGGCCATTCTGGGTCAGATCAGTGATCCATCCTGTCGCCCAGTCCCTGCTTCTGGCAAACAGCAATCTATGCCCATCTGGCTAATATGTACTTACTTTGGTAAGTGCCCATCCCCCAAAACCCTTGGAGCTGTGCTCTGTGGCATGCAGAGAAGGAGCACAGACCCTATGCTTAGATTTCATAGATTCCAAAGTCAAAAAGGGACCATTGTGATTATCTAGTCTGACCTCCTGAACAGCACAGGCCACATAATATCCTGCATTCAGCCCAGGAACTAAGACACTAAATAGTCCTTGTTCTACGGCAGCCAGGCGTGTTTACAAGGTGAAAATTATGGAATATTAATGATCATTTATAATTATTTTATCTGAAATTTGTTATAGTACTGTGTCAATGTAATTCAGCAGTGTAGATGTGCTTATGTGCTAGGTGGTCTGTTAACTCCTAATTGATAGCAGAAAAAAGAGAAAAGGAGTAGTGCTAGATATGATGATTTGGCTTTCATTTTAATTAGGCCTTTCCTCTTAAGTTAGTAGAAGAAGCAACTCTTTCAGAAGAACAAAACCACTGCAAGTGTGCAGCAGAGAGAGAGAGAATAGCATTTGTTTGCTGCTCAAGTTGGTAAAGTTCATCCAGTTCTTACGGGACAAATTTCTACCTCCTTAATTCTTTCCTCCCCCAGCTGCTCATTTGGAAATTTCAGCAGGCAGGCCAACACTGAATTAGTAGAGATAGGATTATTTCCCTTTCAACTGTTTTTTTTTTAAACAGTATGTAAAGATATGCACACATCACATACTTGAGAGTGATATCCATGTGATGAATTCATTTCATGAATAAATTTATGCACCACTGACAGCCCCACCTGCTTTTTGTCCATTCATCCATTTCCTTGGGACTTATTCCAATATTCCAAATCCATGAGCTGCTTCAGGCAGCATGTGCTTCTAGCCCAACAGGCCCAGAGGATATCACACTTTAAAATTGTGATTTTTTATGTCTGGAAGACTATTTCAACAGTTTCCATGGCTCCTCTGATCTCTATATATTTAGACTCAAGATAATTAAACACCTGGTTTTACAAGTTGGCAGATACAAATCATATTTAAATTAAATTGTTAAAACTCCTTAAAACATTCCTGAAATAGTTTAGTTTTTCTGTAGCAAATGCAGCATACACAAAGTTTCATTGACTTTCATTTGGGATGTCTGGTATGGCACTTTTGGCTTTAACATTCATGAATAACTCGCCCATCCCTAAAACTTGCTCTCTCTTTCTCTCGCACACAAACAGATAGCTTGGTCTACACTGCAGGGGGATTTTGGCGGTAGTCGAAGGGAGATGTGCAAAGTACTAAAACTACCTTGCGTATCTCTCTTTGACTGCTTAAGGCCTATTTACCACAAGGTCCCCACAGCGCTGAGTTGATGAGAAATGCCTTCCCGTCAAATCGGCGCTGTGCTACTGGCCAGGTAGGCAACAAATCGACCTCTGGCTAATTCTGAGTTCGACTGAGCACATCTTTACAGATGCTCAATCAAACTCTCACAATCGATGCTCTGCTGTCAGAGGTGCAGCAGACAGTGTAGCCTAGCCCAGGCACATAAATCATCCTCCTTACTTCATCCTACAATATTTTGGCTTTGTCTTGAATATGATACTTATAGTTCATAAAACTCCATGACCAAAATCTGGGACAGATTCTCAGAGACATACCAGTCCTACTGCATCATTTTGGTGGTGAAAAGAGGCCAGAAAGCTGTTGTTACTGGCTTGCGAGGGATTCCCTTGGCATTGGAAAATCCCTGGGTAGCATGGAGCCAACACGGATGATGCCTAGTGTTAAAGGGCTGGGTTGTGCAGGGGGATGGCCAGAGCACAACTGCATCCCCGGCTAGTACATTCGTTCTTTGGGTCCATAGTTAGCTTACGGCAGCCCTAAGGCTTCTGAAAATACACTGGGACTAAGAATGGTATAGAACTAGTCCCAGGATCATGGAGTCACAGATGGCTCCTTTTTCAGTTCCTTCTCTCAGCTGTGCTCAGTGCTTATTCAGAGCAGCTGAGGATTGAGCCCTATATATATGGTATTATAGATTTATCTGCAAAACCAATATACTAACAGCAGTTCTTCATTTTTCTTACCTTATTTAGTTTTAGAGCAACTCAAGCTCACATATCAATAAAAATGCCCAATTTCTTATTATGAGCAAGAAGGTGTCTGTACAAACTCTCATAACTTGACAAATTACTTTGTATTTTAGATATTGATCTTGCATGTGCAATATCATCTGTTAATTCTCTAAGGGTGTGTCTACATGGCCAGCGGCAGGATTGAGTTTGCAGATTTGATTGAGTGACAGCGAAGACTCGTTCAATCGAACCTGGAAGTTAACCCTGTTAATCTACTCTGGCAAGTAGCGTAGCGCTGTGCCGACAGAAGGCAATTCCTGTTGGCATAGCACAGTGGAGACACCATGTTAAGTTGACGTTAGGATGTTGATGAGAAATATGCAAGTTACTGTATCTCCCAACGACTGCCACCGAAATCCATGGCCAATGTTGACCAGGCCTAGCAAACTCTACTACTACTGGCAGGAGCGTCACTGCCCTGAAAATATGTTTGAGGCCCACGCCTGAGCCCTACCCCCTGCCGTGCCAACCCCCGGCCCCCGGGCCTCATCCAGTTCCTGGGCCCAATCCGGCCCTGGGTCTTTGGCTGGGGCCTGGATTGCGCTTCTGTCATCACCGGCTGGCGACTCAGCCCTGGATCCCTAGCCGAGGTCAGGGCCAGATTCTGCCACTGCCAGGCCCCAGGTCCCTGGCTGGATTTGGAGCACTTTTGGCATTGGGACTCAGGGCCTGTGCCCCATGTGCCTGGCACCAGCGACGCCACTGACTTTTGGTGACTGCTTGTTTATCCAGTATCTAAATTCTTCCACACTTGCTTTGTCTTGTTTTTCCTTTCTTATTCTTTTCAGTATAAATTACCCTTTTCCTTGCTGATCTTCTTGATCTTATCCAGAATTTATAATGTTTTTTCAGTCCTTTAAGTTTTGAAAGAACGTTTACCATGGAGTTGGGTCCATTTAGTATATAATCTGTCCATTATAATATGTCCAGTTTTTATTATATATAGTCTCTTATTGTACATGAAGACGTTTTAGTATTTGGGCAATATATCTTAATGACCTGATCAATTCCCTAAAGCACTCCTCTAAACATTTTCACTCGCCCATGCGCTAGCTCTGCGCAATTGCTGTAGTGGCCAGTACAACCTAATAATTGTTTGGAAACACAGTGGCTTGTAATTTGCATCCTATGAAGCTTTATCAGTAGAGCAACTTCAATTAAACTATACTAGTTTAGGTCATGGCATTTCCCCCAAAATATCTTTGCTATCAACATCTCCAGTAGCTATAATATAATTCTGAGTGTTCCCAAATGTATAGGTCTCAGGTATAGCATTTTGTCCCTTGCCCCAATGTTAATGAGTTTAGAAACGGCCGAGTCTTATAATGGTAAATCAGAATCTTTCACTACTGACTGTACACAGTGTCAGCTCTACAAATATTTCTAGTTTACGTTTGTGCTTTAGCATACATTTGTTGATCTTAAAGTCACTGGAGACAAGGGAAAACCTTCCACTCAGTTCAGTGGCTTTTGGATCAAGCCCAAGAGAGTCAAATGTCTTAGACGCAATTTGCAGATTCTTACACCAGTGAGAGATGCCGTGTCCTGGTATCATTATTTCTGAGTGAGGCCATGCTGCATTTCCACCTCTGTATTCCCTTGGGGCTTGATATGGGGAAGAACTGTTGTGTGTGCGAGCTGGGTGGAACACCGGTGGACAGGGTTGCAATGAATTAGATAATTTCCCAATTTCTTAAACTACAAATACCAATAAAACCTATGACCCATCCTTGCCTGGGCCACTCCAGCTAATTTGGGAATGTGCTGGATGTGTCTAGCGTTTTCAGAGATGAGGGGAGCAGGATTTAGGTGGTGGGGGTGTCTTCAGATTAAGCCTCTGAAGGGAATCTGGCCCATATTAACCCTTTGTGGTTTCTGCTGTAATCTCTTATGCCAAAGACCATGCAGTTCCACATCCTTTCACATAATTTATTGGGCATGATTTGTTTTACCAGGTAAGCATCGCAATTCTTAAAAGTTCCTTCTGCACAGGGTGGGACACGGAGACCGTAAGCAAAGGTACGGCTGTGAGTGCAGTACCAATCTTGTTATGAATAGACAAGCCTCTCTGGGTGTCAGTTTGGCATCTTTCCTGAGTACTGTAAGGTGCTTGAGTTTACATTTATTTAAAAGAAATGCTTTACTTAGAAAGTTTTGACATTTCATAGGCATACTGCCTTTGTTATTATGAACGATTGCGTTAGTACACTCCGTTTGCACTGTTAGTAAGCAGTTCTTCTCATTTGTCGAAGAGAAAAACTAAAATCTAGCACTTGTTTTGCTGACAGATCTTATACAGTTAACGGGAAGATATGAAAAGACACTGAAGCCTGTATGTAGGGCTTCTTCAACTCGGGTGAGCTCCAAGGAATGTACACACAGACTGAAAATCCCTTTTAACACATGGTCTATACTTATCATAGGAAATTTAGTCTTAAAGGTTCATAGTCTTTTAGACTGTAGCTCTATAATGGCCTTCTTATGTGAGTCTTCTAAAGAGAAGAAGGCATAGGGAGAGGATTCTTCTTCATTGCAACTGCACAGGGCTTGCTAGCCTTCACTGGCAGCATTAAGGGTAAGCCTCTCTGTTCAAACACAATACCAGCAGGTTCCAAAGGGGTAGCTGTACCAGCAGGGACTCCTGCAAAGACAGTGCCAAATCTTCCTTCTTTGAAGCTCACAAAGCTCCAATAGAACCCTAAAAACAGAACGCTATGCTGAGTATTGGGTATAATATAAGAATAGGTTTCATTTTCTCAGACTTCTTTATTTTGCTTTATTAAAAAATGTCTGTTATGTCAGTGTAACACGCTGTTAAAATACAGTTAATAGAATAAATACTTTCCTAAATAACTTGTTAAATGGGTTTCTGAATCTCCAGTGGGCATTAGAGAGAGAAGCTTGCACTGAATTCAGAGACAAAAAGTCTGTGTAGAATTCTTGAAATGACTTTGATAGCTGGAATTTTTTTTTTTATGTTCAGTTTTTCTTTCTCTCAGCTTGCT
This sequence comes from Pelusios castaneus, assembly GCA_007922175.1. Taxonomy (NCBI): domain Eukaryota; kingdom Metazoa; phylum Chordata; order Testudines; family Pelomedusidae; genus Pelusios; species Pelusios castaneus. The sequence goes on from ML685786.1 coordinate 17,477,827, forward strand.
TTTCTTTCCTCTCCTGCTGTCTGAATTCACTATCAAATAACTTTACAAACCCGTGGTACTGCTTCAGGTATTTTTGAAACAGACTTCTGCCACTTCCAATGCTAGGCGATAATCCAGAAAGATACACAACCTAAATGATGTAAAAGTAATTTTCATTATCTTTTATCATTTAGCTGTTGTTTGGTGTGTGTGTATGTCCCCCTGAGGAATGATGACCTTCTTCTCTGAGTTGTTCTCATCTAGAAAATGTGTTAATTGTCATTACTCTGATTCATAACATGAATAGTGTTTAATCCTCTGCCAGTTAAATGCTTTAGCAGCAATCACATTGTACATCATGATTTCTATTATTTGTAAATGTAGAATACAAGCGTTCTTTAAGATGACATAACTGATCTTTGTAGTTTTCAATTTCACTGGTGAATTTCAGGAAGTGTTTTATTCTTTTCTGTTTCTTGACATGTTATAAATGCCTGCAAGTACTAAGTAAACATTTGCTACATTGCAGAATTGATTTACAAATCTAAATATATAATGGATATTTATTCAAACTATTTATCCAGTATTAACTTTCTCTCTCAAATTCTAACCTAGTTTTGCATAGATATTAGATCTTATTGCCAGAAAGCCAACATCTTTACATGGAGATTCATTAATACAGTAATCTGCAAGGACATAGCTATTTGAATTACATACATTAGGAGTATACTTATCTATATCTTTTCTAGTTCCTGTTTATCGCAACTCTGAAGTTGTTACAGTAAACCCATATCAACATCATGACCCCAAAATTGTCTGTAATTCCAAAATATGCCCAGGATATTACCTAATAAAATATATTTGATTTAGACTAGTTAAATAATTGCATTTCATGAGTTCTAAGAAAACCTGAAATATTTCTAGTAATTTTGGTGTGTGTAATTCCATTGACTATCAAGATGTATTCAACAGCTCCATGGGCGTATGCCATACATTTTTTAACAAGATATTTATGGTTCTAGTTTATTCTGAGACCACATTAATATTACTATCAACTCAGTGTTTCTAATTGCAACAGGGTTATGGCAGTGTTTTCAACATGAATATATTGGTAAAATTACAAGAGTAAAGGGTGAAAAGTTTCAATTAGACTTTTAGTAGGAATGGGAAGACTTTTTGCATGCAAACTAGGTATGGGTAAGTCAGACTTCATTACAGAGAACAAGTCATCTTACTTACAAAGACACCAGTCAACTGAATTGCACACGTGCAGAATTGAGATTAGAATTCATTATCCTCTACTTCAAAACCACAATACTTCACCTGAGCTAGTGAAAAAGCTCCATTAACTATCAGTAACATTTGGGTGTATTCACTTCTTGTAAATTAGTAATTAGACGGCAAGATATATACTTGCATACGTCTGTTTCTCTACTATATAGGGCTATGATAAAACATAGGCATAAGACAGTACATTACTACAGGTCGCTTCTTAATGATCTTAAAGAAACAGCTACATTGGCTCAGCCAGTAGAGGGAGACTATATATGAGCAGGTCCCATCCAGTAGAAGCCAATGAGATACACAACAAAACCAGTCAAGTACGAAAAGATTCAAACTAAAAGTAGGAGCATTGATGTGCTTGCAATAGATACTGAAAATGTTGAGATTAAATGCTATTATGTTGGCAAATGCTATGTGAACCTTATGAAAGCCTCTACTCCATCTCCTCTTGTAAATCTATGAAGACCTCTGCTCTTTGACAGACTTCATGCAAGAACATTAAGAAGTAGAGTAGGTTCCTTTTATAGTGCCATCTCCAAGATTTTTGTTTGTTCTTTTATTAAAGATAGGATAAATAGGAGTCTTAGCACAGTGGTTCCCAAGCTTTGGCTGTCGTGCCTCCCCTTACCCATAATGGATTCTGTCTGTGTCGTACCTTTCCCCCCCCCCCCCCGGGAGTGTGGCCACAGCTGGGAACCACAGCTGCAGCTAGGGGTTGAGACCAGAGTGGTGCTGGGGGCAGAGCCGGGATGGGTAGTGCTCCTTTCCCATCCCTGGGGGGGCTGGCCTGTGCTCTGCTGCAGCCCTGTGGACATTCCTCCGTGCCCCTTCAGTGTCTGGGGACCACAGTACAAATTATTTTCTTACATAAGAAGGTCTTATGTTGTGACAGTTCAGATATGAGCTGCACTTGATCTCTCAGCTTTCCAAATGACAGGGTTCTCTACCTGCACTTCTCACAATGCGGAACAACTCTGGTTCACCAGGCTACAGCCCACCTCTTCTCACGAGCCTGTTACAAGGATGAGTGGGTGCCTTATACCTCTGCAGTCCATCAGGTGACAAGGGCCATTAGTATCATCTCTCTCTGGGTGATTCCAAAGGGGTAGCCATGTTAGTCTAGTTCAGCAAAACAAGCAAGGGGTACGTCAACACTGGAGCCTTAGGTCGACTTAAGGATGGTTATGTCGACCTACAGACCGCCATGTCCACACTGGGCACTTACGAAGTCGACTTCAGTGCTTCCTTAAGTTGATTTAATAACACCACCTCTGAAGGTCGATTTAACGCTTAAGTCGACTTTATTAAGTCGACTTAATCCAGTGTGGATGGGGAGTGCCCTTAAGTCGACCTAATTGGCCTCCAGGCCCCAGTGCATTGTGAGACAGCTACCCATAATGCACCACTCCTCTGTTGAACTAGCACCTGTCAGTATGGACTCTGGCGGTCGACTGTAGTTTTCAGTGTGGACTCTCTAAGTTGACTTAACAAGGTCGACTTTAAGTCAACTTAAAGTTGACCTTGTTAAGTCCACTTAACAGAGCCTCCAGTGTAGATGTACCCAAGGAGTCTTGTGGCACTTTTAAAGACTAACAAATTTATTTATCACATGAGCTTTTGTGGGAGAGATCCCACTTCCTCAGACGCTTGACTTATCTCTCCCATGAAAGCTCATGCGATGAAGTAATTTGTTAGTCTTTAAAAATGCCACAAGACTCCTTGTTTGTTTTACTCTCTCTAGGTGGAATCTCATGGTTCTACCACTCAGACTGGACCCCAGAATAGCAGACCCCCTCTTGTCTGCCTTGATAACATGATGGGCCCAACTCTATTTAGCAGCTGCAACTCACCTCACCCTCCTTTCTACGCAGAGGTTTTTAACAGTTTAGCATCCTCTTGATCTTAGATCACACTCTGGAAAAATAAGCTTTTTAATCTGGTGGGAGCCAGGCAAGTAGACACTTCCCAATTAAAGCTAATTCAATGTTCTCTTTTGGACCGATGAAGCATTTTTTCACCAAGACCTGATAACTTACTCATTGTGTCATTTCCTGCTTGTTTCCCAGCAGCCTGCTATTAAAATAAGTTCATCAACTCTCACAACCCCATGTGGTTATGCAGATACAATTGAGTAGCCAGGTCACATATTCATAACATTATTAAACATAAATCCCATGCTTCCCAGACCTGTGTACAAGAGAATGCAGGTGGACTGAGATAGCGTAGATTACAGTTTACAGCATGTGCCACACATACAAGTACACGAAGTTATTTTAAGACCTATATCACAGGTTTCATTTTAATCAGTTCATCCGCTCTAGTCTTTCCTTAAATACTGGCTTTTAGCTAACCTAATACAGGCAATAAGTCTTTCTATGTCTCTGAATTTTTATTCATACAAACCACACTTCTCTAGCATGTATTTGGTTGATGGAATAATAGCAATGAAATACATGTTTTTGCTGCCATGACTAGAATTCTAAATATAGTGTTGCCTTTATTTCATTTCTTCAAGTCAGACTATCCCCCCAACACAATAGTAAAAATATATGAGGGTTACATATCACTCTTGTCTCAATTTACTGACATCAAACCAGAAGGCTGTCAATATAAAATATTTGTAATAGACATTTAGATGGTCTACTATGCCATGGCATTCCCTTGAGAATTTCTTGTGAATTTTTTTTATAAGACTAGAGTATGAAAGACAACAAGAAACACAACTAAAATGACCCTAGTTTGTTTAACTGAAAACAGTTTTAAATGATCAAAGCTTTGGTTAATAAAATCAGACTTCATTGCAAAGAGATGGTGATGAGTGAATGAGAAGCAAAGTCATTTCTCTTTGATAGCCAATTTAGACACAGTGCAGGTGACAGCAAGGCACTAATCCAAGCATTATAAATAATTTCCAGGAATTTATTCTCCAGTGCAGCTACCCTTTCATTTCAATAGCTTTCACAACACATGTTGCAAATAAAACTATCCACTACCCATGAAACCCATGGACAAAAGACCTGTCTGCCTGGCTTCCTTTAATTTTTTCAGAGACAAGTAGTACTTTAGATTTTTCCACTCACCAAATGCATCCAATGGGACAGACTTCAAAGGAACCTAATGAACTGGTCTTCAATGACCATTGTGGTGTAATCAGATGTTTAGCTTTTCTAAATGCTGTTTTCCAAATAAAAAGAGGCAAGTTTTCAATATATTTTGCAGCCAAACCTAAACCACGCTCTCTCTCTCTCTCTCTCTCTCTCTCTCTCTCTCTCTCTCTTCTGAATTTGTGACCCCATATTTCCAAGATCCAGTGCATTCCCACTACTACTGTTCAAATGGCTGGTGACAGAAGATCTTGTTTGTACTAGGTTTTCCTACCAACAAATGCAATTTGTTATCATTTTAAAAAGCCCTGGGGCAGATTTATATTTGGAAGTTTAACATTTTTTCCCTCATAACTCTTTGATAAACATGCTTATACAGTTTTCAGATGAAATTAGCTGGACTTTTCTGAAAATACCACTACTAGGTTAAAGGAAGTAATTTTGCAAGCCATTTTTTCAAGTTGCAGAGTGGAGTAAGTTGGAGACACAGTATCCAAAGAAATGAAAAACAAATATTTTCTGACGAGTGACACTTCTTTATCTTCACTTCTAACCATCTCTCCTGATTATTCTCTAATGTTGCTATCTAGAACAGCCTCTCTGCCTCTACAAATTCAGTCTGAAGACCACTCTTTTTGCACTGACCTGTGTGAGAATCTCTGCTCTGTTACAGCCAAGGGGACACATTGACAGCCCTACTTTTCACCAACAGTCCCATATTATAAGAGATGTTCTTTATCTAAATAAAAAATTGCTTTTCTTATACTAAATTTGTATGGGATTCCTTTTATCCTGTACTTCAACCCAGTATTTCACATTGCAAAGTGCTGCTATTTTGCAACTTGACTTGGCACACAGAGTTGCACCACCACTTAAATTTGGCCCAGCTTCCCCCTCAGTCTGGCATAACAGAGAAGCAGCCAAGCCAAATTTGAGTGTTATTGCAGCTGAGTGCATGGAGATGCAATGCCAGCCAAATTTGGTCTGGCTGCCCTTTTGCCCCCAGACCTCCACTGAAAGTTGCCCCTTCCAAATGATGCCTATGATGGTTGCAACAAAACCTCTTTCAGTTTCTGACTTCCTATAGTCCATACCATTTGTTTCAACCTGATTGCTGGCAGCACACAACACTACAGCAACTCTGACTCAACTCCTGGCACGCACATAGAACCTGAACAAGGAGCTGTTCAGTGCCTGAGATCTAAGGGTCTCAACAGCACCCAGATCTGGGGAGAGAACCCCAGGAAGGATGGGGGAGTAGAAGGTACTTGTCTCTCAGAGGCTCAAGTCAAGATTCGGGATATCTGAAGTCTGTCCCATATTTTTGAAATACAATATTATCAACCCAAACAGACACTTAAGCCCGAGGTTCAGTGGTGAAGAATTCCACTAATTCAGCAATTGAGGAAGATAGCTACAAACCAGGGTTTATGAGGCATGTAAGACCAGGGTTGGAGCAGGATGGGGGAGTGCCACAGAATATGACGCTGCAGAGATCCTGGGCAGTGCTGCTACCTGTAGGCAGGACATAACTTACATTGGGGACCACTCCAGTCCAGAATCTGGAGTGTTTAAAGTCCGCCTAGTTCCCGACATCACATCTTTTAGAGGTGGAACATAGACTCTTATCCCATTTGTAAGTCTCTCTCTAATAAAAACAATCAAATCCATTTTTCTTGAGCACAGTAATTCTCCCACAGTATTAGTCTTTTCACTTTTCTGTATCTGTGTCCTATCTGATGGAAAAGAGGTAGCCCGATTCACATGTAGAGCCTGTGATTAGTACCGGTTATTTTACAAATTTGCACAGAAGATGCTTCTGTGCTGCAGAAGGTAAAAAAAAGTTAGAGGGTTTTGCTTTCATAACTAAAGTTTTAATAAGCAATTTTCTGATTTCAAGCCATGTTTGATTTTTAATCCCATTAGGCAGTTTCCTTCATGGTTCACTAATTTGATATTGTTCTTTTTATTATTTTTTTCTGGAACATGCATATTCTACACCAGGCCCAATTCCCAGGGGGCTCTCCAATTGTTCTGAGTTGCTATAGCAAAGCACAGAGGCCAGAAAGTCAGTTTAACTGGATGAGGATTTCTTGATGATGTAGAGGCTCTATTACGTCACCTCTGCTCCCCACATTGCCAGTTCAGGGAGTGGCACCCCAGGGAAAACATGTAGTGTGGCCATCCCTATCTATTAGCAATCAATGATTGCCAGGGCAGCCCCTTAGGGCTGGGGGCAGCGAGGTTTAACCTAGTGCAGTCACAAGGTTACTCTAAATTATGCTGAGCCCAGCCTGGCCTCAGGATCACCTCCCCTCGATAATATAGATAGCTATCCATATATATGTCGTACAAAGAATAGCACTGATTCTGCTACTCTGTGGAATTATTTCAGCTGTAGCTGAGTCCATATCCCCATGTGTTTGGTTTATATATCATAAAATCAAGAAATACATGTTGGTTTGTTAGGTTTTATCAGCATGAGTTTGGGATGGCCACTTATTCATGAGTGGTGAAGCCATTTGTGAGTTTTAACAGTCATTACAACTGATTACCAATAAAACCTTGAAGCCACAATAACTTGTATTTAGTCAATAGCATATTTGGAACAATTATTTCAGAAATACATTAGTTATTTCATTAATTTTTTAAAACTGGAATTGTATTTTGTATCTCTCCACTCGAACAACCAAGCCCCCTTAGTATTGTGAGCCCAGCTTTACAGACCTCTGTGGGAAAGAACAAAATATAACTTTCTAAACACTGAGTTGCATTGCCACTAATGGCATAGATTGGTAGAGGTTAGGTTTCTTTTTTTGTTCTTCTGACGCAGGGTGGTCTTTCCTGTAGGGAGGAGGGCTTTGCTATGCAACCAGTGGACTGGGGGCTATTATTAGCTACAAATGAGCCCTCAATACTGTAGTTAATTGCAGAGTAATGGAATAGAGCTCTTCCTTGAATTGTACATATATGATGACATCCTAGAATTACAGACCTGAATGCTATGCCAGTGGATTAACCAAGCTGGCAGATTTCTTAAAAATTAGTATGACATTTCTGTCACATCAGTTATTTAAGCTAAAGGACCTGTACCTTTCAATCTTCTGGAAGTTGTAAAGAAACAAATCATCAATGTTTCAACAAGAGATTAGAGAAGTTATAACATGGGTATGTTGGTAGCCTGGAGCAGAAAACAGTAAAACATTCCTTCCCTTTTCGTATTCTGAATAGCCTTCACAAAAACTATGCCATTAAAATAAAACCCTACTGTGATGCCCATTAAAACTCTTCTAGATCTGTGCATAACAATTAGCTAAATTAATACCAGTCCTAAAATGTGGTGCTTTTCAAAGTGGCCGTGCATGCAAATTAATAAGGACTATATAATCATGCATTTTCATTAGAATAAATTAAATTGCTGAATCCCTGCTTGCATTCACTGGAAAAGTCTAACACAAAGCAAATGACAATGAAAACAGTTTATAAGTTTCACATGCTTTTATACCACAGGCCAGTGGATCTGATGTGAGGGAAAATAAACTCTATGTAGCAAGAGACATCTTGATGAAGAGGGGGAGAAAAAGCATGCACCAAATAAATGGGATAATTAGAATTTTGTTAAAATTTTGTTATAAACTACATTAATGGAGGGATTTGCTACTACTGCACAAAATATTGAGATAATATATTAAAAGGCAGATCAGTGGTATCCAGTTACTCCCCCTGAGGATGTGTGAATAAGGAATTCAGATATGCAGAGAATCAGTATAAGTAACCATTTAGCTTAGGGGTTGTCTTGGGGTTAAACAGGGACTATGGATTTTTCTCGCATTACATCAAGTGAATTGACCTCCCCCTCCTGTATGTGCTGTTCCCCAGTGTTTTGAATCCTAACACCTACTTTGATTTGCTGTTACAGCCTGACCTGATGCTATGTCATACACTCCCCTGCATTTAATTTCCTCCCACTCTGTAACTTTCCTATCTTCAAAGCGTCTGACAAAGTGGGATTTTCTCCCACGAAAGCTCTGCGATTAATAAATCTGTTAGTCTTTAAAAGTGCCACAAGACTCTTTTGTCTTTCTACAATAAACTAACACGGCTACCCCTTTGGAATTTGAGTGAAATTCTAATTGGAGCAACTGAGCTTTGATAACTGCTATGTCATTAAAAGTAAATTGGGTTCAAACTAAATTGTATTTGCATTGTCTTATGCTTGCTATTAATGAGTCTATTAATGTTAACACTTTGGAAACTTCTTTTGAAGTAATATGTCACAATCTACAGATTCTAATCAGCAGTGAATTCTTTCCATAAACAGAAACAAGGAATGGTAACACAAGTAAAGCATTTATTAAAGAATATGGTCCAGATTCTTTGCTGTGGCCAGAGAGCACACAATGCAGTTTGGACAGGGGGTAAATCAGGCTTTAAGACACCCTCAGTTCTGGACAGGTTGCACACTATGTTGATTTCCCAACTGGAAGTGTTGCTTTAGTTTGTAGCAACTGCCAACATCCTCCACGGGCTATACCATACTTGTCCCAGTTAGACCCCTAATGCCAACAACACAGAGAAGAATGTGATCTACGAAGTTCTATACCATGTGGAAAGAACATTATAAAGGGGGACGACATTCCAGGGTCTTTTTCCATTGGAAAGCATTGAAAAAAATCCAGAAACAATAGGAACCAGAGTGACCTAGAAGTAATGGGTATACTGTCTTTAAGACTAGGAAATCATCTGTCTTGTTCTAGAAACAAGCAAATCATAGATGTAGAAGAGGTGGGCGGCACCAAATATGTCATGAACGGGTTGTTATCTAGTTTGTTTCCCTTTTGCTTAAGCAAAGAGACATAACTACTATAAGTCCAGCTCTAAGATAGATCTTTCCTATTGAATAACTCAAGAAATTCCCACCACGTCAAGCAGTTTCATTCCACCTGAAGTCCTATGGCCAAGCATTAGTCATAGAACCTTGTTATGCTTGGGGTGGTGCTGAAAACAACTAGTCTCCCAATTTATTCAATAGATTTCACCTTATTTTGTTTGTGAATGATTTTACATAATTAAATCAATTCAAATATGATTATGAATAATTGTTGGTCTGTGCTCATTTGTGAATAATTTGCTGTGCACATTTGATATTTTTAGTAATTTTTGTTGGACATACACAAATGCTTCCATATACAAATTCAAAATTCATTATCTTAATAGTTGCCATTCTTTAATATTCTCTTAAAGTTATCCTTTTCCATGAACATTCCTGACTAATCTTGTTCACTAGGATTTTTGCAGAAACACAATAGGACATGAACATGGATGATGCAATTTTTTTTTGAGTACTCAAGTGAATATTCTTGCTAATGATTTTGAAATAGTCACCCACCTATAGTTACATCAGGAAAAAAACCAAGAGCAGTAAACGATGGGAACTCTCAAGAGGCACATAGGAAGAGAAATGTTCATGCAAATCTGTTTGAAAGCTTGCAATGTGCTGCTTTGCTATTAAAATTTTTGCTGAAAGCCTATTTTCAGGAATTTACATTTGCATTTTAAAGGAGACTAGACTGCTGTCCACTAATTTTATTTTGTAAAATAATCACCCACTTCTTGGATTCAAATGTGCTAATTGCTCAGAGCCATGAAAGTAATTCTGGAGTGGTGAACAAGCAAATGGATGATCTTTTCCCTCCATCTTTCTAAAAAAAAAAAAAAAATCTACAGAACTTGGAGGCTGGACCTTCACCTTGTCAAACAGTCTATTATGAGTGCATGAGCTAATCAGCAGGTCAAATTTAAATAGAAGACGCTTGGGACAGAGATTTCTACCTCTGCACTATGCTGGGCTAACCTCTCATGCTCAGTAATGACTATATTGTTTCTGTCAACTACTCCAGACTAGCATCAATATTTGGATATCTGGAAATTCAGTGTTAGGGTTGCCTTTGTGTTTCAGTATGTTACAAATGACTAGAGATATGAATAAAGTTGCACCTTAAGTGCAGCTGGAAGTTAACTTTCAGTAGAGAAAAGCCTAACCTCCAGATTGGAATTCGACCTTCCCTAGAAGTCAGGAATGTTCAGAGTGGGATTTTGGTTTAGCGTCATTTGGAATTCTCAGCCTACCAGCGTGCAATGATGATAGCCGTTATTATCACAAATAATAAAGCCCAAGGCAAACAATGAAGTCTCTTGACATGGCAGTCACTTAAATTTTGAACTTTTTCAAAATAGAGAAAGCAATTAAAGTCTTCTCCTTGCTTGTTACACACATTTCACTAACAAACTCTGATGCCTCCTGTCAATACTCATAAAGGTGTGGTAGCTTGCATTGTCTCTCCACTAATATGTATGGAACAGCATGGCAGATCCGCAAAAGTGCTATGTTGCAGAAGCTATGACTCACTGCCTTTGGCTAGCAGCCCAGTTTTAGATGTAAAAGGTCTCAGAGAGAAGACTGAACACATCTACCAACCTGTGGGAGCCAAGACCTAATTTGGGGTAACATACTTCTGCAGTGATCAGAGTTCAATATTTCATGAATTCATTATATAAATTGGTATCAATATACAGAGAGATCTCAAAGTGGTGTAACCATCAGAATCTTTACACATACCAAGAGTAAGTACATTTAGTTTCAGATGTATCTGATGTTATAGACGTATCACTGTAGAACTTAAGTCTTCAAAAGTAGATTTCTTTTTCCAGAATTGTCATGTGTTCCATTAGAAAACTGAAGTCACTGACTCTTTCTTTTCGCATGCACTATCTGCATAGTTAGGCAACATAACCAAATCTAATACTGTGATTTGGAATCATAGCCTTATTTTTCTTCTTTCCCTTTCAATATCTGACAGATTTTTCTGAAATGTTCTGGATCTAAATGGTTGAATGGATGAAATGAAGATCTGTATCTTTGGTGCCAGGTTGTAAAAAAAAAAGCCTTCCACTGGTGGGCACTATTCAGTGCAATATATATTTCAATTTAAATACACTTAAATTTAAATCTGCAGACTACACTGTCCTCTTTCTTACAAGTATGGACATGTAGAGTCAGTCAGGATGAAGAATAGTGGCAGACTAATGAAAGGCCTCAATGCTGTTTCCTCACTTACTACTCTAGTTTTGTTTCATTGATTTAAATGGGGTGACATTGGCGTAAAACTAGAGTAGTGCCATTGTGAATCTAGCCCATATTGTATATGTGGGAACTGCTATGTTTTCAGCAAGAAGAAAGGGAAAACATCATACACTACCAGCTGGAAGATAGAAACATGCAGCTGGAAGCTGTTATGTGCAAAACAGCCTTTTTAGGTCAAGAGCACCTTCATTTGGCAGGCCCAGAACGTTCCCATAAGATGGAACTGGGGGTAAGTTCCCATAAAAGGAACTCTGCAGCATAGGCTGCATCTACACTGGTAAATTAAGTCGACTTAAGCTTGGCTTAAGTCTACTTAATGTGCCCTGCGTCTACACTACACTTTGCTTAAGTCGACTTAAGCAGCTTGCTTAAGTCGACTTAAGGAAAATAAAGTCGACTTAATGAAAATTAAGTCGACTTTATTAAACCACCTTTCTACTCGACCTAAGGCTTAATTCGACTTTCTAAAGTCGAATTAAGCCAGTGTAGCCCTGGGGTAGCCCTAAGTCGAATTTGCCAGGTGATATGGTCCCAGGGAGTAAACTGATGAGCCATTAAGGATACAATGGTTGTATTCTTTATGTCCTCAATGGCTCATCAGGATACTCCCTGGGACCATTCTACCTGGAAAATTCCTAAACATTAAGGAGACAATGGTTGTTCACACCCTCCCGTCTAAGACAGTTCTCCAGAATGACACAAGTTAAAGTATGGATATAACACCAACTTCTTAACTTCTATTCAAAATAGAATTCCTAGACATAAACTATATAATCATTCCCAGCAAATTACTACCTTTCTATTGATACCAAACATGACATAGTTCCTATACATTATAGCATTTATGAGATATCCATTGAAAATAATATCATAAATGCTTCCCTAAATCCAGACAGTGTCACACACAGGGCTCTGCCCTGCCAGGGTCCCTGTCCCCCTTTGCCCCATTGTACACAGGGGGTACTCCCCCCCTGCCACCGTGGACCTGCCCAAGGTCCCCCTAGCCCCACAAAGTCGACCTAGAGCATCCAGTGTGGATGCTCTAGGTCGACTTTGTAAGTTCCCCTTTAAGTCGACTTTAATTTTAAGTGTAGACACACTAAGTCGACTTAACTAAGTCGACTTAAAGTCGTCTTAGTTAAGTCGACTTAGTTAAAGTCAACTTAAAAGTGCAAGTGTAGACATAGCCATAGAGATTAAATAGGGGATCAGGAAGTTACTAGAGAAAGGGACAGCTTTTGTGTTGTGTCTGCCACCACTATTTCACAATATGAAAATAGAGAAATTCATTTCCTGGTCTAGTATTGGGTGTATATTAGATGCACAGAATTTGTCATATCAGATGAAAATCTACCGATTTGAATGGTCGTTTTAATGATAAAACTGAAGTTCTGTACAATGCCCTTAGAAAGATTAAAGATGTCAGAAATATAGTAAAATTCAACAGTTTGTTGTGTGGTGAAAAATAACTTTATACAATTGTTTAAGTGCAAAATAAAATGTTATGTAACAAATTTCTTGGGAAGGAAAAATTAGAGACATTTCCAGCACAGGCAGCATGTATTTGACAAACTGTAAAATCCCCAAGTATTGAATAATTCCATTGATAAAATACATTCAGTGATTTCTAGTAAGTTCTTTACAGTTTTTACTCAATGTTACATTTGATTAGAACATTCAGGAAAGATTTCAGGAAAGATGTAGACAAATTGGAGAAAGTCCAGAAAGGAGCAACAAGAATGATTAAAGGTCTGGAACAGTTGATTTATGAGGGAATATTGAAAGAGCTGGGTTTGTTTAGGCTGGAAAAGGGGAGACTGAGAGGGGATATGATAACAGTTTTCAAGTACTTAAAAGGTTGTTACGAGGAGAGAGAAAATTGTTTTCCTTATCCATCGATAATAGGACAAGAAGCAATGGACTTAAATTACAGCAAGGGAGGTTTAGGTTGGACATTATGAAAAAATTCCTAACCATCAGAGTGATTAACCACTGGAATAAGTTGCCTCGGCAGGTTGTGGAATCTTCATCATTGGAAGTGTTTCAGAGCAGGTTAGACAAACACCTGTCAGGGATGGCTTAAGAGGGTACTTGATCCTGCCATGAGAGCAGGGGACTGGACTTGATGACCTCTCATGGTTCCTTCCAGTTTCTCTGGCTATGTCTACACTTACCAAAGTTAGTTTGAATTAACTTAATTCGAACTAGCATGGCCCCACTAGAATGCTAGCTCAAACTAAGTCAGTTGCATTAAGCTCAGTGTGCCGGTTAGTTCGAACAGTTCGAGGTTTTACTAATTCGAACTAACTTTTCTTTAATTCGACTTAAGGAACTGCTTAAGTTGAATTAAGGAAACTCAAGTGTAGACACAGAGTAAATTAAGTCGACTTAAGCCTCTGATTCTATGATTGTTCAAAAACTTTCAATGTACGTTGGCTACATGATTCCCACTTACTTTACTGGCTAGAATATAATTCTTGGAAATATTTATCTCTTAGGCTTTGTTCCTTCTTTTATAGTTACAATTGCATAACTCTTTATCTTGTGACTTGTTTACATAGAAGGATGGGTATATGAGTTACTAGATATATATAACAGTGAAAATGTGACAGAGATTAGCGCAGTCTTAAAATGGTTTGTCTAGCTTCAGATTTCAGTGTGGGTTTCACAGTGAATTCAAACATTAAATAACCTACTCCAAACCTTAGCAAAATCGTCAGTACCATTTAGACCTGAAGAATTGGCTCTACAGTATATTCTTATTAGCATATACTTGATGCTAGATCTACAGTCCATTACTTAAACCTACAACGGGTATGGCATTATGTGGTATCAGACAAATTTGGGTGATGAGATAATTGGCAAACTGTAGCTTTTCAAAGCCAAGATAAAGATAATCTATTGTTGTCTTTACATGATGGTGCTTATGTTAAAAGGCTAAATTTTGGTTAACCCTTGGTCAGATTTAAGCACTGGATTTATATTGTGAGTGTTCCTGGAATAAAAGAAAAACACTTAATTGATCACAGTTAAGGAAATTACAGCACTTACTTATGTTTTCTATTCTTTTATATTATCAATGCTCACAGGATGTGTTTAGGATTCAGATATATAATTGTTTCATAAGTTTAGATGAATTTGATGCAGTTAATGAACAATTTATACGGAGAAAGAAAATGTAAATAGAAGTCAATCTTGATTACAGGAGACTTTAGGAAGTTATTTGATGCATATGGAAATTAATAACAGTGTGTATAGACAATAAAGAATATGAATGCAATAATTTTGCATTCATTGAGACACCCAGAAATACATATAATGCAAGTTTTCTGTTCCATAAAGTTAGTGACAAAAGTTTAAAAAGGCAACATGCAGGTCTGTGTGTATAAGACAATTACATTACTTTTTTTAAAAACGTCAAAGTTTCTAAAAAATATTGTATGAAATGATCATTCAAAACCAGGACTTTACAGTGATATATACTAATGAAATAGATACAATGTCATGATTTAAATGAGGTGGGTTACAGTAGGGCAGCTGCTAACGATGGCAGACAGATTTAGGAGTAAATGTGTGTCCCTTAAGGTCTGGCTTTGTCATTGGTCTACTCGTAGACTGCCTGTGAAAGACGTACTTTTATGTCAAAGATGGTTACACTTCTTTTGAAAGTTTGTTCCTTGCAATAGTAAATAAGTGATCATCAGAAATATAATATAATCAAATGAAGGAATGCCCAGTTTGTGACAGGATTTTGTACAAATCTATTATAAAAGGAAATGATGAATCTGAGGAAATGAGAAATTCTGAGCAGTTTTTATCCATTTTCTAAATCCTATTCTTGTATATAATTAACTGTAGTAAATAACTACTCCAGAAGTATTTGCTCTTTTCTGAGTGTATTGAAATGATTAATTCCAGTACTATGTAAGGACTACAGAGTCCAGTGGCACTTTTAAAGACTAACAGATTTATTTATCGCATGAGCTTTCATGGGAGAAAATCCCACTTTGTCTGACGAAGTGGGATTTTCTCCCACGAAAGCTCATGCGATAAATAAATCTGTTAGTCTTTAAAAGCGCCACTGGACTCTGTTGTCTCTCTACAATAGACTAACATGGCTACCCCTTTGGCTACCTGTCATTATTCCTATTTACAATTGTGCCTTTAAAAGCCTACTCCCAGCCTTGTACCAGAGGGAGCAACAAAAAAGATTCTGATTCTGGGATTCAAAATATATTCTGGACCTTCTGATGTGCAGGGGTATGTACCCAATGCTTTAGCCCTCTGAAGCTTGCAGCATATCCCCCCTGAGCCTCAGGACTTGCATCCTTTCTGCTCCCTTGTGTTCCTATAGATGCTGTAATCCTTGCATTCCAGGACTGCAGTTATACTCTGTTAGAGCGGTAGTGTTTCTTGTGTCTGCCCATCTCTGCCCACCTGCGAAGCAGCAGGGCCCCATCTGGCCCATAGTACAAGGTGAACAATTTCAGCATATTTCACAATTTCTAACAGTTGCATCCAAAATATTTAAACTCAAGTTTCTTTACAGTGACCTGTACTAATAAAATAGGTACTTTGTCATGATTTGAACTGAGATAGGTTACAATAGGGCAGCCAGGTTTTCGAGTAAATACATCTCCCTTAGGGCCTGCCTGGGCTTGTCATTGGTCTACTTGGCTTCTTTCATCTCTTTCCCAGTTAGAACCCCACAATTCAGCCAGTCACCAAGTGAATCTCTGAGCTGCAACCCCCATTTTCTAATAGTGGCTTCTCTAGTAGGTTCAATTGGGCTTGGCCCCTACATGTGACTTCTCTGCAAGAGATGTGCCCAGCAGTCATTAAAATGACTTAAGACAACTTTTTCAAGACCAACGTATAGTTTATATGCCCAAAGGCGCACACAGTAAGCAGAGAAAAGGGTTAAAACAACAAAAGTCCTGCATGTATGGGTCTTACCTAAACCATATCCTTTCCATGCCATCTTTGGTAAATTCCACCTAGCCTACGTACTCCTGCTTCTAAACTGGGAGAGAGACTGCCACACTTAAACTTCTCTTTCAGAGTCTTCCCCCAAAATAGCTGGTGCTCACTCACCTCACACTCTCCCTCTGTAAATAGGGATTTTAAATAGGTTAGTGTCCTTTTGATTTTAGGCCCCAGCCCTGGAAAAATAATCCTGTTAACTGGCTGAAGCCAGGAAAATAGGCACCTGGCTATTAAAAAACTACAGTTCTCTTAAGGACTTGGAAGTATTTTCTCCAGCAGTATCTTAGCTCTGGTTATTGTTCCATTTCCTGCTTGTTTTCCAACAGCACACTCTTAAATGGAAGTAATTCATTTAAACACATTCCAGTCAACCAATAAGGTTATGCACTGACTATCTTAATCGGTAGATCACATTCATAAAATTACTACACATTAACCCTCTTTTCTCCACAATTTCTGTTTGTCAAGGGTACCACCAAAGTAATTAAAAATTAGAAATCTACATTTAATCTTCCTCATTTAGAGACCAATTCTGTACACTAATATTGTGACTTTCTGATATGGAAAAGCCTCGGGCCATGTAAACTTGATGAGCCAAATTCATCCAAGTGCCGGCTGTAGGGACAGAACAAGGAAGGCGAGGAGGCTTCTTACACTTTCCCTATTCTGCTGCTAATGCTGGGGGCCAGGCACAGACTAGAACAGTGATTTTAAAATCATTTGCTATGGCAAGCCAGATTTGACTTAAATGTACTTCAAGTGGGCTGTACATACCATACATCGAAATGCTAGGCTATTCTTGTGGCATCACGGAGCACTGTGTATGTGAGATTGCACTCCATGATACCACTCTCTTGCTCTATCTCTGTTAGGGAGAGAGTGTGGTCTCACAGGCTGCGTCTACACTTGTAAATTAAGTCGACTTAAGCTTGCTTAAGTCGACTTAATTTACCCTGCGCCTACACTACAGTTTCCTTAAGTCGACTTAAGCAGCTTGCTTAAGTTGACTTAATGAAAATTAAGTCGACTTTATTAAACCACCTTTCTACTCGACCTAAGGCTTAATTCGACTTTTTAAAGTTGAATTAAGCCAGTGTAGCCCTGGGGTAGCCCTAAGTCGACTTAGGG
Organism: Pelusios castaneus; assembly: GCA_007922175.1. Lineage (NCBI taxonomy): Eukaryota > Metazoa > Chordata > Testudines > Pelomedusidae > Pelusios > Pelusios castaneus. The sequence continues at coordinate 17,495,452 of ML685786.1, forward strand.
CTACCCCAGGACTACACCAATGCCCTCCCTGCCGGGGGGGGCACAGGGGGAGCCTGGCATGCCCCCCAAAGGGCAGGGCATGTGGGCAGGGTGTGATGCTGTCTTGATTTAGGGAAGCATTTATGACATTATTTTCAATGGATATCTCATAAATGCTATAATCCATAGGAACTATGTCATGTTTGGTATCAATAGAAAGGTAGTAGTTTGCTGGGAATGATTATATAGTTTATGTCTAGGAATTCTATTTCGATTAGAAGATAGGAATTTGATGTTATATCCATACTTTAACTTGTGTCATTCTGGAGAACTGTCTTAGACGGGAGGGTGTGAACAACCATTGTCTCCTTAATGTTAAGGAATCTGCCAGGAGATATGGTCCCAGGGAGTAAACTGATGAACCATTAAGGACACAATGGTTGTATTCTTTATGTCCTTAACTGTTCATCAGGTAACTCCCTGGGACCATTGTCCTGGCACGTTCCTAAACATTAAGGACACAATGGTTTTAACATAAGTTAAAGTATAGATATAACACCAAATTATAACTTCTAATCGAAATAGAATTCCTAGACATAAACTATATAATCATTCCCAGCAAATTACTACCTTTCTATTGATACCAAACATGACATAGTTCCTATGGATTATAGCATTTATGAGATATCCATTGAAAATAATATCATAAATGCTTCCCTAAATCCAGACAGTGTCACACCCTGCCCACATGCCCTGCCAGGGTCCCTGTCCCCCTTTGCCCCATTGCACACAAGGGGTACCCACCCTGCCACCGTGGACCTACCCAAGGTCCCCTTAGCCCCACAAAGTCGACCTAGAGCATCCAGTGTGGATGCTCTAGGTTGACTTTGTAAGTTCCCCTTTAAGTCGACTTTAATTTTAAGTGTAGACACACTAAGTCGACTTAAAAGTGCAAGTGTAGACATAGCCACAGGGTGCGTCTACACTGGCAACTTAGGTCGACTTAAGAACGCTTAAGTCGACCTACACAAAGCCACGTCCACACTGGGCTTTTATGAAGTCGACTTAAGGAAGCGCTTAATAACAGCTTAAGATGACTTAATAACATCACCTCTGAAGGTCGACTGACACCTTAAGTCGACTTCTTAAGTCGATTTAAAGCTAGTGTGGATGGGGAATAGTGCTAAGTCGACCTTATTAAGTTGACTTAAAGCTGGTGTGGACGGCTATGTCTACTGTTATGTCAACTTAACAAGGTCGAGTTAAGTCAAATTAAAGTGTAGCCACTCTGTTAAGTCGACTTAAAAAGATCGACTTAAAGTTGACCTTGTTAAGTTGACTTAACAGAGTCAACTTAACTTTACAAGTGTAGACATAGCCACAGAGCACAGTCTCACATACCCAGTGCTCTGCAATGTCGTGAAACCTGGCACTCTGGGCATTGCGGAGCACTGGGTATGTGAGACCTCTCTCTCTCTCTCTGTATTAGGGAGAGAGTGTGGTCCCACAGAACGCAGTCACGGGTGGAATGGAAGCGGTTCGGCCCCTGGGCCACATATTTGACACTGTTAGACTACAGCATCTGAATTTGTGCCTTTCAGTACCATATTCCTATAGGACTTGTGGCAATGGGTGCAAGTACAGTCCTGACTATATCTCCTACTACCTGCTGCAGAACCCTTGCTCTTCTGGCCAATTCCATGCACCGTGGCTTCTGAAGTGGTGGGTCATATGGGCTTCACAGCTGTCACCAGGATTTGGTCCTTAGACATAAATTTTTCAACAGAAGTATTGTCTTGAAAATAAAATATCAATTTCAGTCGCATTTAGCATTCTGTGGAGTATTTATTCAGGTTACTCATGCAGCAAAATTTTCAAAAGTGTCTAATTAATTTTAAATTGCTATTATCAACCAATCAGGCACATATAGCATCAACTAGATACAACTTTATAAATTTTGTTTATAAAATGCAATACTTCAGTTAAGAATTAATAATTAACTTAGATTCCTAAGTTTCATTAACTCAGTGAACTTAAATCCTTTTGAAAATGTTATCCAGGATCTTATTTTCTGTACTATACCCTAAAATTTCTGAGAACTCTATCCACAGAGGCAGCAGTTATTTTTTTTTCCAAGTTCCTGTGGCTTGTTACAGAGATATACACTGCGCTTCTGCACACATTTGGTCTCTTGTGTTATTTTCCCTAATTTAAAATAAACAAAGTATTGTTTTGCCCATTGGATATGGAAACACATTCATCCAAAGACAGCAGGAACTATTTCTATTCAAAATAACATATTTAAAAAAGTCTTCAAATAATATTTCCCCTAATCTTGTTTCTTTTATCCTGGAGATAAACAAACAGGGTGAAGTTGTGGTTCAGTTCTTTAAAACATTTGTCACTGGAACTTCCCTTGTCACCAGAGGACATATTATTCTTTACAAACAGTAAATAGATGAGTGCTGCGGTTAGAGAAACAGAAAACAAAAAGGATATTCAAATATTGTGTTTGATTTGCAAGGAGTTTAAGGTCTTACCGGAACTAAAAAATGCATTTGGCTAAGAGAAGCAGAGGATTCTTAAAGAAATACATAGAACATCATAATAGCTGTAATAGTAGAAGTACTTGAAATCAGACAGCAATGACCTTGACTTTGTAATTACTGGAGAGTCCTTGATCTGTCTTTTTTAAAAAAATTAATTACTTCTAAATTCCTCAACGTTTGCCAAGAAGCAGAACTCTGATACTCATTTATCGACATATTAATTGGAAACATCAAGTACTACTGCAGCACCTGCAAATTCTGGCTCCAATCTTTGCTAGAAGAAAGGATGCCAATAAATTTCTCGCTTATGAGCCTTCAGCCAAGTTAGCTCTTAGTATAGTGACACCAAAAAGATATAATTGCTATTATCAACCAATCAGGCACATATAGCATCAACTAGATACAACTTTATAAATTTTGTTTATAAGATGCAATACTTCAGTTAAGAAAGAAAGAATCTCAGATTCAGTGTTTAAAGCAGGGAGAAATTGCTTAAAGGAAAAGATGAGGCCTGAGATATGCTGAACATCCTTCACTCTCCCGGGTTTCAATGCTCAGTTCACAAGGTCAGGGCAGGACCAAATTAATCACTGGAAACACACCATTTAAATTAATGTATGACTTGACTGTATGCCTGTCATACTTTCATGCAGAACTGAAGAGAAAGGCATAGCATATGATAAAGTAGCAATGGGTAGTGGTGAAGAGGCCCAATCATATCTTCACATTAAACTTTTCCTCTCTTCTTTCCTAACTTTGCAGTATTTTTTCCTCTACTTTGTGAAGGTACACATGCCTAATGTAAAGTATAGATGTGGTCTCACTGACTTCAACCGCACAACTCAAGCACTGAATGTTAGGACATACTTAAGTATTTTGCTGGTTTTAGGCCTAAACTACAACTTGTTGGTTAAGATCCTCCCACATCTATTAAATTAAAACCTTGGATCTTTTGCTGACTGTTGCAGTTCAGGACAATTGTTAATGCCAATCTTGTATTTAATATTGGTAAACATTAAAGGGAAAGTATGATGCCGATAGCAACAAGTTCAGTCTTTAGATCTCCTTAACCATAGAAGAACAGCAGAAAACTGGATATTTACCGTAATCCTTCCCTGTCTTGTCTGGAGAGGTGTTTCATTCCTACCAGTGATACTTTAAGTAAACAAGAGATTAGAGCACCAGGCATTTTCTCTCTTTTTAGTTGCTATAGACAAAAGGCTACTCAATGGTTTTGTGTCAGAATCAAAAGGAAAACCCTGCATTTTCCACATGTAATTACCAATGGTCAGATTAAAAACACCCACATTTTTATCCCAACCATTTCTCTTGTGAGAGATATCAACTTCTCAGTTCTACCTGTGACGAGGTAGTTGCCAGAGGAGAGTCCAAAACAAGAATGAGATGTAATGAATCTTATGCTTGGGGAATTCAGAGGGAAGTTGGTGTGAAATGGAGAGAGTATGAATGTAACTATGTAATAACTTTTCTGCACTAGCTTCCCATGCAGATGATCTTCCTTCCCACTAAGGGTGCTCTTTAGTCTAATTCATTTCCAAAGTTAATTAACCAATTGTCACACACTTGGATGTAGGTGATAAGACCTAGTGGTCAGAGCATAATCGGTGGGTAGGACTGGATGCATAGTCGGGAGACAAGGCAATGGTTGGAACCAGCAGCCAGAACAGAACTGAAAGGCACAGCTGAAGTCATGAGATAAGCCAGCGGTCAGAGCCAATAGTCAAGAATAAGGAGTTCAGAGGTAAGCAGGAGTCAGGGCTGGAGCAGAGTAGGCAAGGGTTGGAGCAAGGGTCAGGCTGGAAGCAGGTGTGGTGAAACAGTGGGTGTGGAACAGTGGTTCCCAAAGTGTGGGCTGTGACCCCAAATGGGGTCACACTATCAGGAGATGGGGTCATGGCGATCCCTTCTTTGCAGAGGACATCATTTTTTTTTGTAGAGCATGACCTTGAATGCACAATGCACATAGAGGACCCCATTTTGCCCCAACTAACTTGCATTCTCTGCACAGCATGAGGTCATACTGTGCAGAAGACACCATTTTGTAGAGCAAAATGGCATTTTTCTTGTGCTGTCACTTCACACGTCAGGTGCATGCAGTTATAGTGTGTGGAGAATGACATATTGCTCTTCAAATTGGCATTCTTCATGCTGTCTGGGGTCCCAGCAGGAAAGACTTTATTAAAATAGGTCATGCTGGCAGAAAGTTTGGGGACCTCTGGTGTAGAATGCATTGAACAGTCACTATGGTGCTGTTGCTACAGAGCTTAAATGGTGATTTGTTGACTCTTGTGAACAATCAGGGAACACAGTCACTTAGTGAGGTTTTATTGGGCCCACTCATCCTCATCAGGTTGCTAGGTGACTGACCTTGGAGACAGCTAAGTTCCTGACATTAATCAGCCCAAAAGCACTCAGCAAAGAGTAAGAGTATCTACACTATTCAGCAATAGCTATTCTGAACTATTTCAGGCTTTTTCCACCATCTAGACAAGCCCTTATTTCTTCTAAGGTCAAGTTCAATTGTCAACAGAATGCTGCAGCTTCCTTCTCTTCTCTATCAAGTTTTTTGGAGCACAACAAATCTCATGGTACCAAAAGAGAGGTTAGGGATTGAGGGCCTGCTTCTACAAAGAAATATGCATGTAAGTAAATTTACTTTTGTCAGTATTCTCATTTAACGCTGTGATATTACTTTTATGCATAAAGGTATTGATTCATAAATTCATAGATTATAAGGTCAGAAGGGACCATTATGATCATCTAATCTGACCTCCTGCACAATGTAGGCCACAGAACTTCTGCAAACCACTCCTTAATAGACCCCTAACCTAAGACTTAAAACCTTCAAGGTACAGAGAATCCACCAGCATCTGACCTGTGTCCCACACTGAAAAGGAAGGCAAAAATCCCCCAGGACCTATGGCAATCCACCCTGAGGGGGAAATTCTTTCCAGACCACAAATATGGCAATCAGATACACCTGAGCATGTAGGTAAGACTCACCAGCCAGACACCCAAAAAGAATTCTCTGTAGTAACCAAGAACTCACCCCAGCTAATGTCCTATCATAAGCTACTGGCAATATTTAGAGCTAGTAGTCAAAGGTCAGTTAATTACCAAATTAGGCTGTCCCATCATACCATCTCTTCTATAAACCAGTTACATTTCTTGCCCCCATTGCTCCCTGTGGAAGGCTGTTTCAGAACTTCACTCCCTTGATGGTTAGAAACCATCTAATTTCAAGCCTAAACTTCCTGAAGACCAGTTTATACTCCCCCACCCTTGTGTGTGTGTGTGTGTTGGTGCTGAACTTAAATAAACTCTCTCCTTCCCTGGTATTTATCCCTCTGATGCATTTATAGAAAGCAATCATATCTCCCCATAACCTTTTAGTTATGATAAACAAGCCAAGCTTTGAGTCTCCTCTCATAAGGCAGGTTTTCCATTCTGCAGATCATCCTAATAGCTCTTCTCTGTACTTGTTCCAGTTTGAATTAACCTTCCTTTACCACAGGACACCAGAACTGCACAAAGAATTCCACATGAGGTCTGACCAATACCTTAGGTAATGGCACTAACACCTCTCTATCTCTACTGGAAATACCTTGCCTGATGCATTGTAGGACCACATTAACTCTTTTCATGGCCACATAACATTGGCAGCTCATAGTCATCTTGTAATCAACCGATATGCCCAGGTCCTTCTCTTCCTCTGTAAATTTCAACTGATGTGTTGTTCCCAGCTTATAGCAAATGTTCCTGTTATTAGTCTCTAAGGCTGTGTCTACACTCTGTTAAGTTGACTCTGTTAAGCCTTAAGTTGACCTTCAAAGGTGGTGTTATAAAGTTGACTTAAAGAAGTGCTTAAGTTGATTTAACAAGCGCCCAGTGTGGACGCAGAGTTCTGTAGGTTGACTTACGCATCCTTAGGTCGACCTAAGGCGCCAGTGTAGATGCACCTTAAGATCATGGCCTTTCCACTATTCCACTTAAGAGCATGGCACTTTCCACTATTAAATTTTATCCTATTTTTATTACTCCAGTTTACAAAGTCACCCAGATCTTGTTGTATGATATCCCTGACTTTCTCTGTATTAGCAATACTTCACAACTTTGTGTCATCTGGCAAACTTTATTAGATCACTCCCACTTTTTGTGCCAAGGTCAATAATAAAAAGGTTAAATAAGATTAGTCTCAAGACCAGTTCCTGAGGAGTTCCACTAGTAAGCTCCCTCCAGCATGATAGTTCACCTTTCAGTATGACTTGTTATAGTCTTCTTAACCAGTTCCTTATCCACCTTTCATTTCTCATATTATTTCCCATCTTTTCTAATTTAACTAATAATTCCCCATGTGAAATCATATCACATGCCTTACTGAAATCTGGGTAAATTAGATCCACTGCATTCCCTTTGTCTAAAAAATCTGTTGTCTTCTCAAATAAGGGGATCAGGTTGGTCTGTCATGACTTACCTTTTATAAACCATGATGTATTTTGTCCCAATTAATGTTAACATCAATGTCCTTAACTACTTTCTCTTTCGAAACCTTTTTCCAACACCTTGCATATTATCAAAGTCAAACTAACAGACCTGATCATCCAGATCACTTTTTTTCCTTTTCTTAAAAATAGGAAATATGTTAGCAATTCTCTAGTCATACAGTACAACCTCTGAGTTTACAGATTCATTAAAAATGTTTGCTAATGGGTTTGCAATTTCACGTGTCAGTTCCTTTAATATCGTTGGATGGATTTCATCCAGGCCCCCTGATTTAGTGCCATTAAGCAGTTTGAACTTGGCTTCTGACTCGGATGTGGTAATTTCTACCTCCATATTCTAAATCCCATTAGCCCCCCATCACTATCCCTAAGCTCTTCATTAGGTTTATTAAAAACTGAGGCAAAGTATTTGTTTAGATATTGGGCCATGCCTATATTATCCTTAACCTCCACTCCATCATCATCTTCCTGTTTATATGGGTAAAGAACATTTTACTGTTGTTTTTAAGTCCCTTTGCAAGGTCCAATTCTACCTGGCTTTTGGCATTTCTCACTTTGTCTCTATATGTTCTGACCTCAAGAGATAGCTTTCCTTGCTGAACCTTTCCACTCCTTTTAGGCTTTCTGCTTTCTCTTAATCACCTGTCTGAGAGGCTTGCTCATCCAGCTTGGTCTACAACTCTTATCTGTGATTTTTTACCCCCTTTCCTTGAGTTTCAGGCTTCAAATAGTTCCTGAAAATTTCTCTTGAAGTAATTCCAAACCTACTCTGCCTTTAGATCCATCCATCCTTCATTCCAATCCACTTCCCTAAATAATTCCCTTAATCTTTTAAAACTAGCCCCTTTGAGATCAAAGACCCTAGTCAGATCTATTTTAGTTTATCCTTCCATTTAGTTTGAAATGAATTAGCTCATGGTCACTTGAACCAAGGTTGTCCCCTACCACCCGTTCTTCTATGAAGTTGTCAGTGCTCACTAATATCAACTCTAAAATGGCACTGTTGGTTCAGCAACTATTTGGTGAAGGAATCTGTCAACTATTATAACCAAGAAAATCAGAGCCCTGTTACTATTACTTGAAAATTATAATGAAAACCACTGCCCCATTTAAAATGCCAGTACAATATTTCCATTATTCAGCAAATAATCCGTAAAATGAGGATTTCTCTGTCTTTGCAACCTTTTCTCTCACAAGGCAGTTTAACATGATTTAAAAGTCACTGAAAAAAAGCCTCTCTCTGTGAATCTGAAACAAAGCCCTCTGAAGTCAGTGGGAAGGTTTCCATTGACTTCAAATGGCACTGGATCAGACCCAATTACTACAGTTTGAATAATCATGATCAGAACACCTACAAGGTACTGATTCTTACTGAAGAACTCATTATGTTGCCTTATTGAAAACAATTACAATTTTAAGAGAAAAAAATTATGATTCTCAGAACATCAGTATGAGCAGGACTTTAAAGCATCTACTTCTAGATAGAGACTGGAAGTTCATTACAATTCTTCTAGCCATGCAGAACAGTTTCAAAATATCAGTGAAGAAATCTGTGCTTCCCTGAATGTTCATATGTAATTTGCTTTGAGACTAATATGATTTATACTGAGAGGTGTACGAGAGCAATTTGAGCCATGTATTTTGTCTTGTGAATTTGAAATATGTGCTCATTACTGGTATAGAACAAGTCTTTCCTCTGAGTTCTGAGAAATAATTTTTTAGAACAATCAGGTTTATAATCATAACATTTATCTAAAAATATTAACTAGAACAGTATTACATGACAAACTGCTTACATTCTTGTTTGTTTTAATACAAACAAATATATTCCCATATGGCCACAAGGGTTTTCCGGGATTTCCAGGCCTACCCAGTGGTTTTCACTCATATGCTTTTCTATAAGATCAAAGGTTAATTAACTGTTGATTAATACCATCTTTTAAGTCTGGCATCACTTCAAATTAGAATTCTCTGAATTCTCTGTTTTAGCTTTATAATTTTTGATGTTTTCTGCATTTCTTTTCAATTTTGCCATATGCAATTATCATTGCCTAATTTTCAGGTATAAAGGTCACAACAGCTCAGAAAAGCTAATCCGATTCTATTATTTTGAACTGAGTCAAAGATTTCCTGCCAATGACCTATTTTAAGAAATTGAAAGAGTGCAGAATATTTAACCTAATAACAGATATATACAGAAATTAGATCTTTGGCTTCCTGAGATGAATTCACTCCCTAACTTAATTTAAATCATGGTTCTCCTGCACCTGTTCCTCCTCTTCATATATATAAAATAATGAACATGCTTTTAGTAGCACTAAAACTCCTGTGACACAGAAGTTGGATACCAATTAAGATTAGCCATACTGAGTTTTGACATATTTGCTGATATGCTGTATCAGTGTCTCATTATAAGCATTTATAGAGCACCCATCAGTGTTGTATGGAGTTGCCACTGTATGCTTATGAAAGAACAGATTCCTTCCTCCTCCCCCACAATCCCTAATCTGCTATGGAAGTAAGTTTCTAAGTAATTTCTTAAAATTTTCAAACCAAAGAACTTGAGGAAGGATCTTTTTGAGGTAAAACTTCAGAGGCAATGTGAAAAAATTTAATCTCATGATTCCCACTGATTTTAGCTAATGAAGACTTTGAGATACCACACAACATAGGAATGTCTATACCAGGTCAAAGCAGTGCTGTGCCTCCATATAGTCCATTAACCCGTATCTGACAGTCACTGGTATCAAGGTGGAGAAGAGTCTTCACAATGTCTTCAGGAGATTTGCTCCTATCCTGAAGATTTTAGGAGGAGCACAATAGTGCACCTTTTCTCCTACATATCACAGGGAGTCCACAGGAGAGCAACTCTCCTCGTATAGATCTTCCAAGGTCTAGGAGGTCCAGAAGACAATCTCTGGGGACAGGTCTTTGCTTACATAGCTCAGGTAGTGAAGTGCTGAATTAGATAACTAGCTGAGGTACAAAAGAATCCTTTTAATGCCTAATGCTTTCATTGTCAGCTACCCCATACAGGATTTATCCTGCAAAATTAGATTCACTTTGACAGCCCAAGTATTTGAATGAAATCTGTGGGATTTTTACTTGCTGTTAGTTAAAGGGTTTTTCCTGTAAATGTCAGATTACCCCTCCTCGAGTCTTCTGAACCAGGTACTCATGTTGATCCCAGTCACTGGCTGTAGGCCATGGTCCTCTTACTTTGACATTGTTATCTAAGATGGTCAAATTTCTCTTTTGTTTATTCTGCCTTAGATTTGGACTTTTAGCCATGCTGTCTGTTTTGAATTGAAGAACAACTGATTCCAAAAGTGGAGTCACTAGACCACAAACTGTAAAGTGAAACCAGTTATTTCAAAACAAGACACCTGTGTAAACACCCACCCTAAGTTTTCATAAAGAGAGAAAGATGGATAGGACTTGCAGAATGTCTGTCAGTATTTTGGTAGTCCCTGCAACAACCAGATGGTCATGGTATTTCAGTGCAGGCCATCTGTAATTTAAAATATATATATGCACACTTGCAAGTAACTTATTCTGGCTACACTATAGTAACAGATGTGGAACTGAACAACACTTTGTAAAGCACCTTCTGTCAAATACACAAGTTATAAATAACTATGCGGTGAAGATGTCAGAAGAGAGAATTAATGATTCATAGATAATAACAGAAAAAATAACATGTAATCAATACATATAGATGTGGAAGGGAAAACAGTTCTTTTAAATAGAACCTCATGGAAGGTATCTTCATTCTATTTCTTAGTATAGCTATCACTCACAAGATGTCCTGTTGAATTAGACCCATGGTCATGTTGAGTGAAATCCTGGCTCAACTGATGTCAAAGGAAGTTGGATTTCACTCCTGGATTCATGTGATTAATGGTATTGAATCTGCGTATAAGGGTTTGGAGAAAATTCTGGTTGTAGCAAGATTCCTTCCAACACAGAGCCAGAGTTTGACATGAGGTACCAGCAGCACTTTACCTATATTATACACATTATTTAAGTAACTGATATAATGTGCTATTTTATTATATGTGTTGTAGAAGATAGAAGAAGCTCCATCAGCCTGAGGAAAACTGCAGACTTAAACCTGTTTCTGAAATTTACCGAACGCTATGCAAAACTTGCATATGTCTCATTTGACGATGGTGGGTACTGTAAGATCAGTGTTTTTATTAAGTTAGCCAAAAAAGTTAGAGAAAAAAGAATCAAAGGTTTGTCAGAATATCCCTGAAAGTGAAACGATCTGTTATTTAAAGCATTATAAAAACTCAGTTATCAGACGGAGCTGCTTATTATATAATTATTTGAATCTATTAAAGTATCCACTTAGAGGGCCTTGATATTACTATGTAAAATCCTTAACTGTAAATTATTAATTATTAAATATGCACAAAATAATTTGGGATAGATTCTAACACTTTCACAAACATTCAAGTCTCATTTATCAAGCTCAGGCTCCAATTATTCCTATTGCTTATCGATTTTTTTCCAAGTAATTTTTTACTTTAGTATGTAAGTAAGGCCTTTGGCAACTGTTACCTTGTTTAGTGACTGTAATGTATTTTCCTGGGTGCTGTATGTGCTTTGTCACTTCTGCCTATGACAATCATAGTGCCTTGGTGAAAGAAGTAGTAATTTTAGCTGCAATGAGTTTATTCCCAGAGTCTCAAGTCCTGATGAATAAACCCCTGCTGTCTCATGTGAAAAAAATAGGCTTTCCTCTTTGTTAGCTTACAGCTCCTCACTGCTTCTTTTTGCTGAGGTTATCTGATTGCCTCAGCCAGGTGTAACAGAGTCCGTTGGTCTGGTCTTCCACTAAAATAGTCAGTCTGGATAAGAACTGGGAGAAACTGATTTTGTCCCATGTTTTTGAAAGGTGCTGGACTAGACAGATCTGTGGAGCAAAATCCTCTATTTAGCAAAGCAGGAAGCAGTAGAACAAGCTTCCCCATGGTGCAATGCCAAAATGCCTCCACCTGGACCTACAGGCACCAGCTCCGATTGACTGGGCAATCCAATATCCATGCTCCCTGAGGCTGTAACCTCTCCACGGAGACTGCAATAAAGGTGACATTTCATGCTGTACATGGGGGTGTTTTTCTTTTCTCAGTGTGAAAGTTTGTCTAACGAACTGATTTGATGGCTATTCCAGTCACATATACCAGTGAACAGCCGTCAGATTGGAACAACTTTCACTCATTGTCTGCCTGGATCAACTTCGTATTACTGACCAAGAAATGAAAAGATTCATATCTCATTACCAACTCCTTCACAGTCATCTAGTTACCTATGACTAAAATGATTCTATGAGCTAATGTAGATCTGAAAAGGGGAATAAGAGTGGTGATTATGTGCATTAGATTTTTCTTGTTAATCAGGGGCTACAAAAGGAAATGTATCCAATTGTTTTTAATTAATAGCATTTTAGTATTTGCCACTTAAAATCAGTAGGGATACAACATTTCTGTAGCTCTTGAAAGTTAGAAACAAATGTTGGAATTGCTTCCTGCTCATTGACTGAATTTCTCTCTCTCTGACTGATAGTGTAGTTTTGTCAATAGTTAATGGTATGTAGACTGTAGGTGATTTCAAAGACAGATATTTTAGCCAAAATACACACAAAAAACACAAAGTAAACCCTGAAATATTGTCAGACTTAGGTTTCCTTATTTGTCATCAAAAGTTCCCTGTTAGTTTAACATAACTGACAAAAATGATAACTTCCTTCAAGACTCTAAACATTTTCTTACTTCATTTCAGTTTTTCAAGTGCATTTGAACTTTGCTTTTGGAGGTTTCTTTTAGTCTCTGATGACCACCTTCATTGATAGCAATACAGTAAACTTGCTTTTTTAACACCATCTATAATGCATCTTATAGTGGTCATGACTATCTCCTATGTCATGTGGCCTGGCAGGTAACACAAATGTGGTCACCTGAACTAGCATACATTTTCATTACTTGTTGAAATAATATAGTTGCAGTGGGTTAACATGACCTGTGTCCAAATGATGCAAGCCAGTCCCAGTATAGAATTAAAATCAGATTTTAAAATGGCAGAAACAGGTAGTTAGACCCTGATAAAATAGCCAGTTTATGTTATGTATATTTAAATTCTTAATACTCTTGTCTTGAAATAAGGCAACACATCCAAATATCCTTCACAGACCATTAATTTCAGTTGAATGCAGTGGCATATTAATCAAAACTTATGAAAGAAATATTGTCCGCAGCTGACTGCAGTACACAAAAGATAACTCATTGCCTTTTTTCAAGAAAGCGTGTTTTTCTAAGAGCCCATACAGTCATTAGAGGTTTTGGTTCCAAATTGAAGCTGTTAGCAAGAACATAACTGAATGAGTATGGAACTTACTTTTTTTTTTTCTGTTAAAAATTCCTTTAAACCTTTTGGCTTTATCAATGGTAGCATCTTTGTTATGAAACCTAAAGTTTGGAAAATTTCTTGCATTTGCAGTTTTTCTATTTCCTTTGAGATTCTGTGGAAATGTAGAACCTAAGTTAGATGTGGGAATTGTATCAAGGGCTGTATCAATCTGCTTTGAGGCCTTGCAGTAGGGAAGGAAATGAGTGTATGGGGATGGCCTCCCGTACATCTCCACTAGACCCCAATTCATTAATGTCTTTCCCCTGTTTGTAGCATAGAAGGAGTTCTTCAAACAAAAACAAAGGAAAGGTCCTTATAGACTATTAAGGTTGGAAGGGACCGCAGGAGGATACCTAGTTCAATCTCCTGCTCAGAGTCAGACCAATAGCAAATAAATCAACCCAGCCAGGCTTTCCTCTCTCTTTTTCCTGCGGGAGAGGGAATGACCGTCTCTCTCTTTCCCTTGAAGGAGAAGGGAATCAGAGTAAAAGAAAAGAAAGGCAAAGCTCGTCTTTCTCTTCAGCAGTTTTTGGATCAGTTCTTTGGGACTTGGCTTATCAGCTGGTTTAGTGTTGTTAATTAGGATCTCCAGCCCCTCCTTTTGGGGAATCCTGCCTTATAGCTAGTACAGGTAGTTTCAGGGACAGTGACGCCTACAGCTGCCTCCCTATTGGCAGATCCGTGTGCACAGTCAACATGCAGTCACTGTGCTACAACAGTCTTCTTTATGTTCATCACCCTCTTGCTGTGACAGGTTTTCCCTTTCTAAGCTGTCTATCCCCAGGAAGACCAGGTGTGCCTATTTAGCATCGATCAAGTGTGCCTAGTTAGCATTGATAAAGCCCAGAAAAGTTTGATAGTCTCCTTTTGTTACAGTGAGGGTGTGTCCCCCTTCTCAGGAAGGAAAAAAAATAAAGAAAGTAAGCACCGGAACCTCAGGGTTAGACAAGTTAAAATAACTGTTGCATCTAAACTTGAGAAGTATAATGAGAACAGGGTCATGTTTACTGGTGGCCAGAAATCAATACCTAGACAGCAAAAGACACTAATTCCATTGCCCCTTCATTTATTAGTTTTTCTGTCTTCTGGAATTAAACTTTCAGAGCTATGTATCATGAATCAGTTTCATAATTGCTTTGTTCTTTGTGTTTGGCTAACAGTGGAAAATTTCCTTTGAGGTTCTGAATTTTTTTTAAAAATGCAGTTCTAATTTGTAATAGCTCTTTGCATTTCATTCTTATGTGCAATATTTTCTTGCTGCGACAATTTCAGACAAACTGTCTATTCAGCAAATGAAAAATATAGTTCCATGAAGCTTTGAGCAATGTACTAGGCTTTGAAATGCTTATTTAGAGCAAATACTTTTGGAATACTTAAATAACTGATTGTTTACACAGACTATTTTGGGACTAGAACTTAAAGAAATCAAAGTTTTAGTTTTTGCAATATTATATTCCAGATTGTGTCTAATTCACAGTAGTTACTTGATTTAAACTTTTTTCTTTTTTTTGTGTAATATTAATTTGTAACATATGTTCACATGATGTTAAATCATGATGAAAGGATTGTAGCCTGGTGCTGCAGTATTCTGATCTAACAAGAGTTCTGGAATCAAAGTATAAAAATTAAAACATGACTAAAACACGAACATGCATTGGCACCCGTTCTCACTCCCCAGGCTGCAAGGGATAGGGAGTCCCTTACGTTCATCCATTGTGACCCTTCAGATATAGGGGAAGGAGTAACCATCTTCAATGAGTCCTATCCTTCCTGTCCTCTTTGAGTTGGAAGATGATGAGGGCCTCAAAGAAGTCTGTGAGAGGTAGTTATATCAGAGTAACATTATGATCGCTAAGATTCAGTCAGATATCTGGGGAATCCTGGAAGTGGGTGGGAGTCTGAGGAAGAGAAGGAGCAAAAAAAAGAAAAAAAAAAGAACCCTCTCCAAAATAACAAAATACAGATGGTTGCTATGGTTTGTAGGAAGGCAGACCAGTGAGATAAGCAGTGCAAACTCCAGGCATTTGGATTGTTGTAAGAGGCCTTTGGAAGTGCTGAGACATTTTCTAAGAAGCATTCCTTCATCAATCCAGACTTCACATCCCTAGGATAGGTTGTTGGTAATATTTATTAAAAGCGACTTTAAGAAGGCATGGGCTAAAAGATAGAATAAAATAATATTCTAGTTCTAGATTTTTAACTACTCAAATTATCTCTACCCTTTTCTGGAATCTACAGATTCTATCACATTTCATTACTTTACATTGTTTTTTGTATGATAACAAACAAGACTGAAGAAATACATTTAGTGTTGGAGAAAAGTTACCATTGGCTCTGTGAGACTCACTGCTTAGTAAGGGGTGCTGGATGATAGGAATAATTAGATGCATTTTCATTTTAATATAACTGAAATAATAAACCTATCTGACAGCAGTTATTTCTTGTATTGTTTCTTAAATCCACTCTGTCACAAAAGGAGAATTAGTTGATCAGCAGACTTAGAAGCTATCTGTTCTAAAAGGCAACTAAGGTGTCACACGACATTAAACGCTTGTTTTCAGAGTGGCAGCATTGACAGCAAATAGCAGAAGCTCTTTTCTTCTTCAATCATACATGGCTTCACTTCTTTAGCATATAAACCTATTATTGACTCTCATCCCCACAAGAAGCTTTAAGAACAAGGGTTGGGTAGAAGGATGGTATAATAGAACATGGGCAATGAAGCCAAGGAATGTGCACAAGACAACAAATGTCATAGTCATATGAATCATAATGAAGAGCCTTGATCTCTTATTGTATTGCTGATTTATAGTTTGAGGCAAGAACATGCTTGTTGCCTGAATGGGGGCATAAAAATGAGAAGGCACAAGGGGTACATCCACACTGGAGCCTTAGGTCGACTTAAGGATGGTTAAGTCGATCTATAGACCGCCGCGTCCACACTGGGCGCTTATTAAGTCGACGTAAGTGCTTCCACCTCTGAAGGTTGACTTAACTCTGAAGTCGACCTTATTAAGTCGACGTTATCCAGTGTGGATGGGGAGTGCCCTTAAATTGATGTAATTGGCCTCCGGGCCCCGGTGCAATGTGGGACAGCTACCAACAACGCAACACGCCTCCATTGACCTAGCACCTGCTAGTGTGGATGCAGGCAGTTGACTGGCGTTTTCAGTGTGGACTCTCTAAGTTAACTTAACAAGGTCGACTTTAAGTTGACCTAAAGTCAACCATGTTACGTTGATTTAACTGAGCCTCCAGTGCTGACGTACCCAAGGAAACCTTCCATACCTGCCTTGATTCATTGGATGAGGGCAAGGCACAACTGCAATCTTTGTGCAGCTCTCCTGTGCTGCTCCTTTCTCTGCTGGCTTGCCAATTATGCTCCCCACTACTACCACCTGTGAAAATGGGGGTAGTGGAGTGGAGACGGTTGGGTTATGCATGTTGTTTGGGAACAGAAGTATATATTTCACACCTGTCAAAGGGAATTCAGTCTCCAGGAGCTTCACAATATTGTGTGCCTGCTTGACACGGTGTCTCCTGAACTCCTGTTGGGGAGCTGTGTTTCTGCCCCACCTCCTCCACATGAGGACTGGGCATTTGTAGCATGTCCAAAGTCCACTAAAGTGAAGGTGAATCTTTCCATTGCAGCAGGCAATGAACCGAGCCCTTATGGCATAATTAAACCTCTACTCTTTAATATAATGTATGTCTGAAAACAGAGCAATTGCCTTGAAATAACTCTCGGTGAAACTCTCACCACAGACTCTCTGATTATTAAAACAGTGTGTGAGAGAAAGAGTGAGAACACAGTTTCAAACTGATGAGTAATTGCTCCAGTGACAAATATGTTAGCTTAATCAACTGCTGGGAAACAATCAACTCAGCCCTCAATCAATAAAAGATACCACTGAATAGCAAATATTATGTAAAAATCACATTAAGGATAAGCATGTTGAACCAAAAATCCATATGTTTCTGCATTGCCTTAGGAGCCTTTTTTAACTATACTAAGTTAAAATTCCTTATCCATATGTTGTGCTTTTCAAGTGACAACAAGGGCTTAAAATGTAAAATGAAACAGATTTTAACCACCTGTTGCACATAAATTCATATTAATATTCCATTACATTAATGTAACAATATTAAAAAAAAACTCTTTGCAGCCGTAAGGTTAAGAACGTTATGGCTGGTTGATATTGAATTCTCTCATATTACACGTATACCTCCCTCTCCACTAACTCCTGCTTGTCAGCTTTTCCCCCACTAGGTCTGCAGTATCATGGACTTGTTTACAGTTACCCCTTTTATGTGTTGACCAGAAATTGGTCCTGGGGTTGTGATATCATCTGAAGTCTCAGGTCAATAAAAGAATGTCTTGATTTCCCCTTTTATGGGTGTAGAAGTAAAATTTTAGACTTCTGTGGTGTCTATTTAGAGTGGAAGAAAATCTAAAATATTTTCAGTGATTGATCCTTTAATAGAAACCAATATTTTAAATAGCTGGGGAGGAAGGGAAGTATTTGCTTATGTGATGTCTTATTTCTCGTTAAACTAAATTTGTTAAATCAAAACCTTTTAAGATTAAATGACTGAGGAAGTGTCTATGACATACAAATCCTGAACTTTGATGTAACTTTTTCTTTCTAGATCTAAGAAAATAGCTATATTGATTTTTTTTTAAGTTAAGTTATTCCTTAATTGAGACCTTTCTTGCAAGGATCAGGCCACAGCAAATAGCGCCCTCGTAAAACCCCACAGAAATTCTGAAGCAGATTTCACTGGAGAAATGCAGCTATAGTGAATGTGGCACATAAATAATCAGAAATCAGGAACCAGGTGTGATTTGTGAGAGGTAAATAGACAGGGGCCTGACTCTCTTTTTCACTATGCCCCCTTTACACCAGTGTTGCACCATCTTTAAATGGATGTCTTTTACATTAGCAGTTACTCTGAGGCCCCTTTAAGTCTCTTTATAGTGCCAGTGTGGTGCAAAGCAGTGGTTCTCAACCTTTCTAGACTACTGCGTCCCTTTCAGGACTCTGAGTTGTCTTGTGTATTCCAAGTTTTAACTCCTACTGATTTACAAAATCAAGCATAGAAGTACAAAAAACTGTCACAGCATGTTACTGAAAAATTACTTACTTTCTCATTTTTACTCTACAATTATAAAATAAATTGATTGGAATATGAATATTGTACTTACATATAGTATACAGAGCAATATAAAACAAGTCATTGTCCATATGAAATTTTAGCTTGTTCTGACTTCACTGGTGCTTTTTATGTAGCCTATTGTAAAATTATGCAAATATCTAGATGAGTTTATGTATCCCTGGGAAGACCTCTGTGTACCTCTAGTTGAGAATCTCTGTTATAAAGGAACATTTATGTGAATGAGACTCAGGCTATGTACACACGAGAAACTTGTCCTGCAATATTGCTTAAGCGCAGGAGTGCCTGCCGGCACCCGAAGCTCGGGAGCTGAGCTGGGGGGCTGGCTCGAACCGGAGCCGGCCCCCCAGCTCAGTCCAGGGGTTCGGGTGTCAGCAGGCACTGCGGCGCTTAAGCGCTGGAGCGCTTGCCGGCACCCGAAGCCCGGGAGCTGAGCTGGGGGGCTGGCTCGAACCGGCATGGGCAGCCGGTTCGGGCCAGCCCCCTAGCTCAGTCCAGGGGAGCTGCCAAACTGGGCAGCTCCCAAAAATACTCAATTTCACTGCTCTGCTAGAGCAGTGAAATTGACATATATGTCAATTTCTCTGCTCAGCTAGAGCAGTGAAATTGACATATTTGACAGCTCCAATGTCCCAGAGTGGCCTTGATTGGCACTCTGGGACATTTCCGGAGGCTGTCTATTGCACAAAATGAGTACACACGAGCATTACCGTGGAACAGCTGTTCCGCGATAATGCTACCACTCTCGTTTTGAGTGGTTTAACTATTGCGCGGCAAGAGAGTGTTGCCGCGCAACGGGGAAATTGATCGTGTGTACGCTACTGGCTTTATTGCGTGGTAAGGAGCCTTACCATGCAATAAAGTGATTGTGTGTACATAGCCTCAGATGTATATCTATCAGGTTACCTCTCTGAAATCACCCTGATTTCCTGATCTTCCAGCCATCCACCATGTGAGTTTTGTTATATCCTTACTAGTATTGTTTTGGCATTTTTCCACTGATACAAAAAAGTAAGAAATTTGATAAGTGTTCATTGATAAAGAAACACTAATAAGATTCACTCCTGATTCTACCTTTAATGTCAGTGATGGCTTCTCATTTATCATATGATTATTTCAATAAATTTCTAACAAGCACCAAATAGTGGAAACAAAATAGTCAGTAAGCCTCTGAGATTCTCTACAAAATAGGATAAAAAGTTTCAGGTCCTCAGGGTGAAAGTTTTGGATGTTTAAAAAAGTGTAGTGGAATTGAAAAATTCAGCTGTTGGTCAGCATATGAGTCTCTTGGGCTTGCTTATTTAAGAGAAACAAAGGTCAGAGTTAAACTTGATATTAATGAAAATAAAATGGAAATAAAAATATGCAATTAGTGGGTCTCTCTTGTTTCTGTAGCTCATTCAGAAGGTTTTTCAGCAATGATCATTATTCAGTTTAGTAGAGGACCACACCCTCGCTGCTTCAGTTGCTTTTTACCCAGTAAATGGTCTTTATGACAAAGAGGAGGGTTAGAAATTCTATAAAAAGAGTTATCTGCTACAATTTCTATATCCCACATGTAATTTCACAAGTAGATAAAACACTGTTCTAGGTTATTCATAATTTGTTTTCAACTGAAGTAAAGCATTTTTAGCTTTCAGAAAACCTTAAATGCTTGTACTGGGACTACAGATTCATTGTTCATCAAGGGCCTGATTCAGAGCCTACTGGAATTAGTGGAAAGAAACTCACTGACTTCAGTGAACTTTGGATCAGGCCCCAATTGATGAGGCCACCATATTTTTGGATACATGGATGGTTGAAATGACAGTGGCCTTTAAAGATATTCTGAGACCTCCTAGAAACTTTGACTGATATGGTAAAATGTTGTAGTAAAATCCTGCAGTTCACCTGGAAGAATTTCCATCAAATATGATCCTGGGAAGGAATGCTGGACATGGAGAGGGGGCAAGAAAGCCCAAGGCTCATGGTGAAAGAAAATTCCATATTTTCAATTCTGGGTCTTTTGTAAAGAAGGCCTGCCTCTTTGCACTACTCACTATATTCCCCTTCTTACTAAGACCTTGGTTCACCTGAGCTAAACCTGCACCTACAGGGCATAGACTGCATGGAGTGGAAGTAGAAGCATTTCTTCTGATGTTTTTCTTGGTGCTTTCACTGATTTCAGAAGGGAGAATGATGAATAAAGTAGCTATTTCTGTTACACGCCCACTTGGCTTGACTCACAAATCCTCTGACCTATAGAGCCTAAACCATAGGAAGTTGTTGAGAAGTTACCCCGTTAGCCTCCCAGAAGGGGAGAGGTGCATGCTTGAGACATACTACTTCACACTTTTGTACCTTCCTTTTTTTACTCCATTTGTATTATTTGTTTTGGGATTTTGTTTTATGCCTTTCAATTCTTATACTTTTAGATTCTGTTTGCCTATGGCATCTAGCGATCAGTAACTATCTTTGGTTGATGGTCAATTCAACAAGAGTTTAATATGTATGTGGAAAAGCAGACTGTCTTCTAAGCAAAAACAATGTAAACCCAGTGTGAAATATTTGTTAGAAATGTGCTTCTCCCATCTTTGAAGCTGCTGTAATTGTACATTTGGGGAATAGTTTCATGTTCACGTTGTGAACTATACAGCTATTTGTACTTAGCAGAATATTTTTGATGTCTTCCTTTCTTGTTCCGTTTTTTTGGAGTAATATGTTATATCATAATATAAATAAAGTAAGGGCAATATGCATAATTGATGTATACATACACACTTCAAGTCACATCAGCCACGAAGTAAGAAGCTAGCCAGGGCAAGAAATAAATAAAAAGAGAAGCGGGATGGTCTTGAATCTTCTTCAACAGAAGTCAGCTGGCTCTCCTAACACAAGGGAAAGGGAACGGATACCTCTCATTATGTCTGATGGCCAAAGGGAGCTTGGTGACTAGCATATCATCACTCTTGGAGAGAAAAGCTGACCAGCTGCTCTGACTTCCCCCCCTATCAGTAGACCAAATGTCTCTTGCTCAGTGAAGCTGGCTTCATGTATTCAAGTCGTTGGGACAATTTCTGCTCTGTCACACCATCATAAATTGGGAATGGTGCCAGTATTTCACAGAAGTTATTCCAGATTAATATCAGTTTTATAGGGAGGAGAATCTAAAAGTATAAGAATTGAAAGGCATAAAACAAAATCCCCAAACAAATAATACAAATAGTTATGGGTTTCAGAGGCAACAGTGTTAGAAGTAAAATTGTTGTTTCAAATGGGCGTTACCCTTAGCCTTTATTCTACAATCATATTTGGATGTTACTTCAGCAATTAATATTTATATATTTTATTTACTCACAAAAGCTGAGCAAGTAGTTTAATATAATTGCATCGTCCTTTTCTTTTTACAAAACGATTCATGTTTATTATTTTCTTGAATTTATTTGTTATTTGAAATGACAGTGAATAACTTCTGTAAATAATTCTTGGTCTGCAGAGTGCTCATGACAATGAATTGCAGGGGTGGGATATTCACAATGTGGAATTAGAGGTGAGTTGGTTAGTTTTTTGATGGGCGAGAGAAATCACACGGTGCTATTTCTATTCCCTGATTGGAGAAACAGAACTCTTAAAATCAGGTTTCTGACATACATAGGCTGAAATTTATTTTTAATTTGCTACATCACTGCAGTATTTCAGTGGGCCAAGCTATATGAGTATGTACTATTCAAAAGGGCTTCAATCCTGCAGGATCTTATGCTTTTGAGTATCTTTACTGAATTCAGTGGAAGGCTCCTGCCATGTCTAAGAGCTTTCTGGAACAAACTTCACAGTAAAGATTCCAGGGTCCATCCTTAAGGGTCTATGAGGCAAATTTAGCTATCAGCTCACTGATGCAACTTAACTGACAGCAGCAGAAGTTGTATGTTTTTCTACAGGGATTGTCACCCTAAGTTATTAATATTTCGCCATTATTTACTGATATGTTTCGGTCTTCACTGTCTTGATTGCTACAATTAGAGAAGACTGATGTGTTGGAGAGTTTAAGTCTTTGAATACTTGAATGTTTATTTCTATCAGACCATGGTTATGGGTTAGAATCTGGAAGGGCCCATGACAGGTCATTGAGTCCAGTCCCCGGCACTCATGGCAGGGCCAAGTACCTTCTCAAACCATCCCTGACAGGTGCTTGTCTAACCTGCTCTGAAAAACTTACAATGATGGAGATTCCACAACCTCCCTAGGCAACTTATTCCAGTGGTTAATCACCCTGACAGTAGGAATTTTTTCTTAATGTCCAACCTAAACCTCCCTTGCCGTAATTTAAGCCCATTGCTTCTTGTCCTAAGTTAAGGAGAACAATTTTTCTCCCTCCTCCAACCTTTTAGGTACTTGAAAATTGTTATCATGTCCCTTCTCACTCTCCTCTTCTCCAAACTAAACAACCCAGCTCTTTCAATCTTCCCTTGTAAGTCAAGGGTTGGTTACTATATTACATATAATTAATGTGTTTGTGCTGTTATCTGTCGGAGTACCCACAAATGCTTGATTTAGGGGAGTATTTAGGATTCTTGATAACTTCTTCCTCCCTCCCACACCAAGTTTTATAGGTTGGGCTGGCAGTACTATGGTTTGTTTGATTTTTGCTTGGCTATTGTGCCATGGGTGGTATGTGTCATCCAGCATGAAAATATTGAAACAAACAAAAAAAAGTGTTAGAAATGAAGGAAACTGCCTGTGCTTGCCTAAGCATTAATCTCATTAGTAACATTACATTAATATCAGACACAACATTGCAGTCAGCATATATTTAATGGTCTACCTACCTTTTTTCTTTACACAAGTATATAATCAAATCATTTTCTAATTTTGCACTTCACATTGAATTTATAGCAATATGAGTCCTACGGTGTATTCACAGAGAGAAATATATTGAAAAAATATTCTATATTATCAGGAAAATATACATTCATCATTCTTACATTACAGCAGTACCATTTCTACTGCAATACTTCAGGATTAGCAAGAGCTTTTGTTATAAACTCTTTTTTTCAGAAGTTTATAACTCGACTGCACAAATTTCTGTAGAAGCAGAAAGTTGGCACAAGGGCTCCAGTAATGAACACTGTACCTTCCCTCACATACCTCTAAAACCAGTTCTTTACTGTTGCATTGTTGTGTTTAAACTAAATTATGTAAATCCTGTCTGTAGTGTAGATCATGCACTGTTGAGATTTAGATTACTTAGACTGTAAACTCTTTGAGGCAGAGACTGCTTTTTTGCTCTAATTTTTTACAGCATCTTGCATAATGGGGTCCTGGTCCATGACTGTGACTCCTATACTCTACCATTATACAAATAATCAAAAGAACATTCAGATTTGAAATCTCATTTAATTTTGAGCATTTACAGCATACATTTATACTTATGAATAATAATAATAATAATAATAATAATAAATACAGTATGTGGAGCAGAGTCTGATCACAGGTACACCAGTTTAAATCCAGTCCATATTTTGACAGTAACTCCACAAGAGTCATATTAATGTTTTGACAGTTTCTATATTGTAAAACTAAATGATGTTCAACAGAGTCCTGTGGCACTTTTAAAGACGAACAGATTTATTTATCGCATGAGCTTTTGTGGGAGAAAATCCCCCCAAAGCGTCTGACGAAGTGGGATTTTCTCCCACGAAAGCTCATGCGATAAATAAATCTGTTCGTCTTTAAAAGTGCCACAGGACTCTGTTGCCTTTCTACAATAGACTAACACGGCTACCCCTTTGGAATTTGACTAAATGATATTCATTACTAGTCATCTGTTCATAGTAATATATTATTATTGCATACATTTCTTGCACAGTTGCATTACTGTAGGAGTATTTCTCACAAACTGAAATGCCCAAGCTATTGTGTGTTGCAGGTGAGCCAAAATGGAGAAAACGTCTGGTCTTGAGTAGCCTTTCAGGAGACAGCTTTGCAGGATATGTTTGCTCAGCTGTACCCAGTTAGTGATGGAAACAGTTGAGGTGGCAGACTGTGAAGGCATAATTTGTTCCCCAACTTTGAGGACAATCCTATACAGTTCCCTCATTCATAATGAACCCCCAGATGCTTTTAATGCTGACAAGGTGACTAGATGCCCTTTTTCTAGTGCATCTCATATTAACTCAGAATGGATGCAGAAAGGGTTTGCTATAGACCTGGTAATGTCAGCCAAAGATTCCCTTGTGCAGGAGGAATCTTTAGATATCCACTAAAAACAGCTTGCTGATCCCTTTGCACCATGGGAGCTGCAAAAAGGGGCCAAAGTGGAGTCTAGGATCTGGTCCTGTATTTCTTACGCATCATCACTTATTGACTATTAAAAACTAGTGTATGTCTTTTTAAAGCTCTTTAAGCATAACCATGGATAATTATGCAGGATTTGTTCATAGGCACATACCATGTGAACATTTGCTAACATCTATTTAGGTTAAAGAAATTATGTGAAGACAGAGGGTGGCATTTCAGAAAACAGGATTGATGAAATAAATAGCTGTTGGTTCAACAGCTGGGGAAATATGTAGATCAAGAAACAGGAATAGAAACTAATAATCCTGGCATTAAAGGATCAAGGAACACTACAGCAGTCCTCTCTTACTTGTAAATTGTACTTGCAACTATTGGGCTAGATCCTCAGCTAGCAGAAATTAGTAATTTTATTGACTTAACTTAAAAAGCTCTGATTGAAAAGCTGTGTTTAGACCGGCTCTGACTGAAGTCAACAACGAAACTCTCTGACTTCAGTGAGGTCAGCGGAATTGAGTTAATTAGGAAAAAATATAACTGCCTATGGAGACATGTGAGGCCAAGTCTATACTGTCGTGGCAAATTCACTGCTGTCGGTTCAAACTCTTTGGTTCGATTAAGCAGTCAGTCAAGACTGGCTCAATCAAGCCAGAGTTCCACTCAGTAACTCCACCCCTGTAAGAGAGTAGCACTGAGTCAAAGGGATGGCATTTCCCTTTGACTCAGCACAAAGGAGCCACAGAGGTAAGTGGGAGTTAGAGTCGAAGGAAGATACACAAGTTATTTTACATAGCTGGCGTATCTCCTTTCAACTGCCAGCAAAATTGTGCCATCAATCAGATAGTTGATTTCAATACAAAACAATAAACTGGGCCAGGGTCACGCAGTAACGTTTTCATGGAGCATGACCAAAGATCCCTGCTTGTAATGAAATTCATAATCAGGTTTGTTAGGAAAGTGTCAGAGAGACTTTCACCTCTATATTAGTGGCTTCCAAACTTTTTTGGTCCACAGCCTCCCATTACCTGGTCTGCTCCTCCTCCCCCTGAGAAACAGGGGCCAGAGCTGTGACTGGGATCGGATTCAGGACCACAGCAAGAACCAGGGCCAGAGCTAGGACCAGGAGTGGAGATGGGAATCAGGGGCCAAGGCTGGGGCCAGGGGAGGGGCTGAGTGGAGCTGGGTAGTTCTCTCTCCCTGCCCCATGTGGGGCTGACCCAGATCCTACTGCACCCTCCCAAATGTTCCTCTTGCATCCTCCTGGGGGTGTGTGTGTCCTACAGTTTGGGGATTACTGTACTATATTTTCAGATCCAGAGCAGCTCATTCTTTTTGAAAATAGATGTGTGATTAGAAAATAGCAGAAAAATATAAAGCCCATTAGAATTCCTTGTTAATACTTTAAATGATTTCTAAAATTTTGCTTTCTTAAATCATAGTCAGATAGGAGCCAAAGAGTAGAAATGGGGTCAGGAGAAAACATGAATAAACACTCACTTCTACCCAGACAGAGATGGGTTGGAGGAGGAACAGTGAGGAAGGAAGAGTCAAGCTCCCTGCTGCTGTTTCATTACAGTGTAATAAGATGCTTAAAACATTCCTCAGACAGCTCAGCAGTAGTCTAGCTCCCTGCTAAGTTTAGGACCAGTACAACATTACCACCTGTCCTTCTGATAGCAACCTTGGCTAGGTGCTTGTGTGAAGTAGCTATCCTGTAAGTGAGAGGTCACATGCATAACTGCATCCTTTCACCCCGATCCTGAGCTTTTCATCATATCTGGTTTACTTCGTTTCTCATTTGCAGTATATCTGCTGCACTTTCTATTTTAATGGATTGTGTTGCATCTTCCTTACAGTCATTGTCTTACAGTGTCTTTGTACAGAAAGTTAACGATCACCTTTCACTTTTTGTAATTAGAAAAAAAATCACTACATCTGAAACAATGATCACACAATAAAAGGAAATAAACATTTTCTTTCCCTATAATATCAGAGGGATTTTGGTGAAATCAAATTAAAAAGATAGTTGTTGTTCGGAGATATTATTCAGAGGTATTGTAAATCTGTGTCTTGAAGTTTTAACCAGGCCATATTATAAATAATATTATAAATAATATTATAAAACACAGTAAATATCTGGCTGACGTGTCAGGAATTTCACACCCCTTTAGATATAGGGACCAATGTAACCTGCCATAGAAGGCTTCAAGAAAGATTTACATATGCTTCATGCGACTATAGGAGATAGAGAAACATCTCACAAATAGCATTAAAAGCAGAATTCTGCAATAAGAAAGATAAAATGGGGTAAGGGATGGGAAGGCAAAGGAGCTGACTCAGATCTTTTCAGCTTTTTGACTGCACCCAAAATGTGGAGAACAGAAGAACAGTCATAATGGATAGCCTGGCTCACAGAGTGGCCAATGCCAGATACTTTCAGCAGCTGGAGGTTTAGAAACACCCCGGTGTTGTGTCCCTGACATTCCTCGCTAATAGCCATTGGCGAACCTAACTTCCTTGAACTATTGAAAGCTTAATCTGTACAAATATGATCTGACTGAACCCTTAGTAATATGGATACTTATTTGAAGCCCTGGAGGTTTCCTTACTAAACCTGTGCAAAATTGTTTTCATTTTGCAACTGGTCACATAGAAAAACACTCTTGAGTTTTTACCAAAAAAGTTGGTATTTACAATTCTTGCAAACTCTGCCAGCAAATGCTTCTTCTCGTTCTTTTATTGCAAAAAGTGCTTTCTGCTTGGAACAAAATTTTAAATTGTAATACCTTTGTTCCAAGCAGAAAGCACTTTTTGCAATAAAATTTTGCCATTGCAAAAGACAAGCTGGTGATTTTGTAGATACAATACCAGTTGTTCAGTTTGGTCAGTCATTATTTTTCACTAGTTTTGTTGCCTGAAAGAATGTTTTTGTATCTTTCACCCAATTCAGAAATAACCTAATTTTTCTTCACTTTCAAATCACTCCTTCTGTCCCACAAGCTCCCTAAATTTATAACTTCTCCTCCAATCACATGCCTGAATTAGGGGTGTCCCTGAATACATTGGCCCATTCCCTCCTTTACCCATCATATCAAACCAAGACAAGTCCCAGCCTTTTCAAAATCCAAAGATAGTAGTTGGCCTAAAAGAGGGTGCCTGAGTTGAGATAATTTTCAGCATAAAAGGGAAGCGTCTTGCTGAGGGACAGTGGCGAGTGGAAGTACCTATTTAAACATTTTTTACACCTAAGGTAGATTTGGTATAGGTTCTTATTGTAATAGTTATTACATTTTTCAGAGCTGATACTTCGAATATTTAGTAAAGAACTATTTGCTATAAAACGTCTAGATTGCTTTCTAATGTATATTCCGGTAAAAGTTGTTTTACATAGATAAAATAGGGAGAGAGAATATCGGCCAAAATTTTCAAGATATCTAGTGATTTGGGGCACATCCGTTTTTGGGTTCTCAACTTGAAACACTTATTTGCAGAGTGTCATCACAGGCACTTGCTAGTATATCAAGTTAGATATCTAAAAATTGAGGCATCCACATTCACTAGGCCCTTTAAAAAATCTTGATCGTAATTTAGATTTGTTTTAAAAAAACAGTAAAATATCAGACATATTCAGTGTGTTCTTGCAAGAGTATGGTTCCAAGGCAGAGAGCAGCACACTGTTTAAATAATTGGTCAGCTAAAATTAGACGCTATGTTAGATTAATTCCCAGGTGTCTGTCAATTTCTACCTGCATAGTCCCAAATACAGCACCCAAGCAGTGGAGAGTCTACCTACAAGGGAGAGAGACCTCCAGGTTATGTCTGTCAGACTGCTTGAATGAGCTAAGCAGGATTTTACTTTAGTGGTTATAACATTTCAGATAATCATGTGTGTGTGTGCTTGTAATGCATTTCATCCTGTTATAGACTGTAGAGTGATGATGCTCATAACTTTCCTATTTTCTGAGTTTACCCCTCAAACCTTGGCCAAGCTTTGAAAGATGAATGATTTAGGGGTGATTTGATTTAGGTGATTTGACCTTACCTTCCTGTATATGCTGTTCCCCAGTGTTTGAATCCCAACACCTATTCTGATTTGCTGTTACAGCCTGACCTGATCCTGTGTCATATATTTCCCTGCATTTAATTTCCTCCCATTCTGTAAGTTCCCCATCTTCAAAGCATCTGATGAAGTTGAATTTTCTCCCATGAAAGCTCATGTGATAAATAAATTTTTTAGTCTTTAAAAGTGCCACAGGACTCCTTGTTTGTTTGGCTGACCTAGACTAACATGGCCCTTGGAACTTATGAGTGCAGTTTTTAACAATCATTTGCAGGGCAGAATTGTACCTAACAAAAAATCCCGACTCACAAACCCGCTCTGTCATCTTTCCCAAGCTCGCCCTTAAATAATCTTAAATCTTGCAGTGCTATGCACTTGTCATAGGTTTACAATCTCTTATTACTGTTAATTATTTATATTGTGCTAGGAAGTACAAACAAAGTCAGAAAAGAACAAGATAAATTGCATCTTTTCATCTTTGGATTCCGTTACTGACCATTCTCGGACTTGTGATAGGCCTCAGAGACTCTGACCATACCTCAAGCCTCCACAGGCCTATGGCTACACAGGGGATATGGTTGGTGTAAAAAAGGAAGGGGTCCCAAGCAAGCCCAGCTCTGCATGGTAATCAGGGCAGGCAGTCATCTAAGGTTTCAAAATTTTACAGGCAACAAAATGTTCAGTAAATTGTCTATATGGAAGGCTCTGGGTTTGTAGAGAAGGACATTTTTCAGTTTGCATAGAAAAATTGCTATTCCTGATTCAGTTCAATGAAGCATTATATAGAATACCTCTATAATGAAGGCTCACTGGTGGGCAGAGAAATTGATACCAGCATGTACAGGCTAATCTAGGGGCTTTGGCTGATGCAGACTTCGACATCAGATATAAGGTATTAGGGGTTTTAAGTAGCCAAAGCTGGGCTTTAGTTTTCTGTTTGTTTGGGTTGTTAAAATCTGTTTAACTCAAACACCTGACAACAAGCACCTTGGAGCAAAGCTGTCTCTTTGAAAGTCTTTGGCAGTGTGATTACATTGGCCAACCATGTCAGTTCAGAAGGTTACTTGAGCAAACAAATAAGGTTTGCTATCCACATTACAAACTGAAGTGCAAAACATAAAAACTTCCTCTTCCCTCAAGAATACATTTAAAACAAAACAAACAAAAATTTTCCACTCCCCTTTCCCTGTATCATTATGTTAGACAACTGCATCTTTATGGATCTGTTCCTCCCACTTAAACGTTCCAGTTTCTTTCTGAGTAAGTTAACTCAGTGGATAACTGGGACCTCATCTCATGGGGTCAGATTCATTATTGTCCTGCACTTTGTATAGTCATTTACATAACTCTTTGGGGGCAGGGACCATCTTTTTTGTTATGTGTGTACAGTACCTTACACAGTAGGCTCCCAACTCCTGAGTCATCCTTTTTAAGTGTCACCACCATGCAAAATAATAAATAAGAACTCTGCACTCAGTTTAAATGATGGCACAAGATATATGTCAGTCATGAACAGAGCCATGATTTCTGTTATGTTATTTATTATTTGCATACAGGTAGCAGCACCTAAGTGCCCCGGTCACATACCA
This sequence comes from Pelusios castaneus, assembly GCA_007922175.1. NCBI lineage: Eukaryota > Metazoa > Chordata > Testudines > Pelomedusidae > Pelusios > Pelusios castaneus. Next base: position 17,526,011 of record ML685786.1, read on the forward strand.
GGGTTCCACTGTGCTAGGTGCTACACAAACAGAGAACAAAAAGACAGTCTCTGGAAAGATTAGTTTGCTGTCAATTTGAAGTTCGTCAACCTTAGAAGAAAGTTCTTCTGAAAGGATTTTTCAGTTGGAAACTGGTGAGATCCTTTGACTTCAGTAAAACCAAGATGGTTAACAACTATGCTTTATTAAAGCTGATCAAATATTTTCACATGAAATGATTTTTACATAGAAAAACAGCCTTTAAAAAACTGCGAATTCCAAAGGGGTAGCCGTGTTAGTCTATTGTAGAAAAACAACAGAGTCCTGTGGCACTTTTAAAGACGAACAGATTTATTTTTCGCATGAGCTTTCGTGGGAGAAAATCCCACTTTGTCAGACGCTTTGAAGATGGGAAGCATACAGAAATTAAGTTTCCCATCTTCAAAGCATCTGACGAAATGGGATTTTCTCCCACGAAAGCTCATGCGATAAATAAATCTGTTCGTCTTTAAAAGTGCCACAGGACTCTGTTGTTTTAAAAAAAACCCTGTGTGTGAAATTTTCCATGATATTTCTTGCTAAAATATTAATCCAAGTCATTTAAATTTTTTTTCATTTATTTATTGAAAAATGCATTTTCTTACTAAGAAAGATTTTCAGCAAATTAAATATTCTGAAAATGATTTCAGTAGAAATCTTTGTTAAAATTGTGAAAATTTTTGCAAGAAATGGGAAATGGATCTCTTCTAGAATCATAGAAACGTAGGGCTGAAAGGGACCTTGAGAAGTCCTCATGTCTAGCCTCCTGGCTTGATGTAAGACCAGGTAAACCTATACCATTCCTGACAGATGGTTGTCTAACCTGTTCTTAAAAATCTCCAATGATGGGGATTCCACAACCTCTCTTGGAAACCTACTGCAAAACAGAATGATCCTTATAATTAAAAAGTATTCCCTAATATCTAAACTCAACCTCTTTACCACAGATTAAGCCAATACTTCTTGTCCTATTTTCAGTGGACATGTAGAACATTTGATCACAATCCTCTTTATAACACTTCTTAATATGTTGGAACACTTATCAGGTCCCGCATCTTTTCTCAAGACTAAACATGCCCAGGTTTTTTTTAGACTTTCCTCATATACCATGTTTTCTAAACCTTTTATCACTTTGGTTGCCCTCCTCTGGACTCTATTCAATTTGTCCATCTGTTTCCTAAAGTGTGGTGCCCAGAATAGGGAATCATACGTGAGATGAGACCATACCAATGCAGAGTACTTTGGGACAATTACTTCCAATGTCTTTAGTATTGTTGATAGATCCGGGAATGATCTTAGCATTTTTGCAACCACATCACATTATTGACTCATTCAATTTGTGATCCAGTAAAATCCCCAAATCCTTTTCAGAAGTACTAACACCTAGCCAGTTATTTCCCATTTTGTGATTGTGCATTTGATTTTTCCTTCCAAAGTGAAATTTTTTGCACTTATTTTTATTAAATTTTATTTCGTTAAATTCAGACCAATTCTCCAATTTGTCAAGGTTTTTTTAATTTGAATTCTAATCCTGTCTCCAAAATGTTTGTAACCCCTCCATGTTTGATGTCATCTACAAACTTTGTAAATGAATTCTCTACTCCATTATCCAAGTCATTAATGAAAATATTGAGTAGTACCAGATCCAAGACAGACTCTGTGGAACTTAACTAGATATCATCTTCAAGTTTGACAGTGAACCATTGATAAGTACTCTTTGAGTATGATCTTTCAACCAGTTGTACAACCACTTCATAATAATTTCAGCATTTCCCTAGTTTGCTTATGAGAATGTCACGTCATACTGTGTCAAAAGCCTTGCTAAAATCAAGATAGATCACCTCTATTGCTTCCTCCCATCCACCAGGTACCATGCAGGTTCCTACAGCTGACACACAGAGGGAGAGAGTGGAAACACCTATTTGCTCCCTCAGGGCAGGAGAGTTGTGGCTCACGAGTAATTGCTCTGTCCTCTGCAATACAGGTAGCAAACAGAAGGGAGAATGGAGTAAGGGGATCCTTACACTCCTTTACTACCCTCTATCAGTGAGCAGAGAGGGCCATGCTATGAGTAAGAGAGTTTTTCATAACCTGAACATTCCCTGCCCTCCCTCATTTGCACATTCCAGATTTGTTTGCATAGCTAATAGCACCTACTCTCCTGATATTTCAAGATCTTACTCCCCATTGCAAAAGACATTGGGGTGAGAAGTCACAATGCTTGTAACTTTAAAAACATTTTTTGCTTACATACAATTATTTTGTGCTGCTTTTATCTCCCATGGAAGCATTTATTTATTTAATAGAACATTTGGAGAAGGCAGGAGGTGTTTTGTGGGAAGTAGTAATGAAAGATTCATGAAAGATTAAAAATAGTTGGGGGGTGGGTTTCAGGTTTTATTCAGAATTTCTTCATATTTCCCATTCACTTCCTTTACTATTTATACTGAATATCAACATAGGACAACTAAAAATAAAGTTGGATGAATGATGAGTGTGCAGGAGTGAAACAAGCAATAAGACCGCTATTTTCCAAAGCAAGTGTCTAAATTCAGGCATCTGCATTCATAATCAAGCACCTAAATGAATGGCCTGACTTTTTCAGAAGTGATGAGCATTATAGCTCTGTTCAGAGTCACCAGGAAGTGTGGCTATTCAGTGACCAGAAAACCGGGCTACTTCTTTAGGTACCTAATTTCAGCCACCTAGATTTGAAAATTTTGGCCAAAGACATTAGCGTTGTCTTCAGATTTGTACTTCAGCCAAGACTGAAATCTTTCTGTTTTACACTTCAGTGACTGCTCATAGAATCTAAACTGGACAAATGGATGTTAGAATCAGGAGTGGAGGGGAACAACAACTGGAGCCTGGGGTGGTGTTTGTCCTGAAGCAATGTTACTTGAAGGGTTCCTTCAACACTGCTGTTTTAGCTCCCTGCCACACCAGGCAACACCACAGATGAGAGGGGAACCCTACAAGTGTCATTACCTCAATGCAGAGCATGCCCCACAACCTTACTTCTCAGTCCCACCCCTTCCAGTTCAGTACCCCACTGAGTCTCATGCCCCACTACATTTCAAGATGGATGGCTACCACGTCCCTGTTTTCTTTCCCTACTGCCGTATGATAAAGACCTTTGGGGAGGTTCATTAGAAGAAAGACACACGCTGAGGAAACACAGAGGGCTCAGCAGGGCAGAGATCCTCTCTGATCTGCTTGTCCCCTCCTAGAATCTTGCAGCTCAAGCCCTGTTTCTCCCCAACAGCCCAAAGCCAGGTTTGTCCTCTGTGCACCAGGTAGCAGATAACCACCATAGTTGCCCCATGTCTCCCCACCAGTCCTGTTGTTCTCTGCTCCAACACATTCCTATTCTTCTCCAGGCCCTAACACATCTGCTACCTAACACTGATATGTATATGCACAAATCAAACAGAGATATTGTAATGAATTCAAAACATAGGGCCAGAGCCTCCTCCCAACCCTTTGGTGGAGAAGGCATGTCAGGGACGTTGGAGTGCTGCAATAGTCTAGCAATCCCGAAATGGCATAACGGGCTCTGAGGGGGCATTAACAGTCAGCACAAATTAGTTAGTTATCCTGAAGATAATTTAATTTATGCCAGTGGGATAGACAAGCACTAGGAAGTCTCAGGGGAATGAGAAGTTGGCATTATCTCTCGCCCCACCTCATTCCCATGATATACACATACACTTGGGTCTTGTGCCAGACTCTAGGATCAGGGATAATAGTGAATTGTAGATTTTTCTAGCATTTTCTATTAAAATCAAAGCTATCCAAGCAAAAGCAATTTCAATAGGTAAATTCACTTGTATTTAGTATTTTTATGTAAAGTTGAAAAAGTGAGCATTAAAAGCAGAAAGTATTGTTTCTTCCTTAAATTACAGTTTCTATGGTGCCAAAAGTGTGGAAAGTGCTTTACAAGACAGTTATGAAGATAAGAACCTTGACCTCGGTTAGCCCTTCACCTCTTCTTTTCAGGCTTCAGATGATTTTTTTTGTTTGTTTTCTTTCTTTTACTATAAATAAGATCTACAGAAAGATGTTGCCATGGTGAAACATTATACTGTACTTAAAAGCATTTGTTACCATTACGTACTATAGAACCGTCTCCATTTACGTCTGTTTAAGGATGTAGAAAAACCAGCATAGCCAAAAAGTAGATGATTTATTAATTTAATTACGAAGATGTGGAATATTTGTTTTGTGCACAGTATACATCAGTCAAACATCCAAGCTCCTGACTTCATTTCCCCTGAACGTGATATAGCAAATAGCTAAATGGAGCCAAATTTGTTTGCCAAAATCAATGTACTTCAAACCTGAGACTCGGGTATATTTACTAACTTGCTGTTTCTTGGCCATCTTTGGATGGCATCTTTATCTGAACTCCTGCTTTGCAGAAAAGGTAAATCAGATAGTACCAGGAAAAACCTTAGTCACTGAAATTTGATTTATCCACAGCTAAGCTGATGGCTGCATGAAGAACTATGTGAAATTCCATGGTTTTACTTCTGTCTCTTTGCCTTCCCATCCCGTGCAAAATTAAAAGCTTTCCTGGATATTTGCAGTTTCAGCTTACAGGGTCAGAGGGGAATTATGTGCTAGCACCATAGTTTCAATCTCAAAGAGAGTAATATAAACAAGAAGAATGTAGGGGCCAGATGTGATTCAAGTCTGAACTGGAAGGAAAATAAAAGAAAGGTAAAGAACAGATGCAGAGAGGAGCTATTAGGGTGACTAGTAGAACGTGCAGCCTATCTTACCAGCGATAACTAAAAGAGCTTGGCTTGTATAATTTAACAATACAAAGCTAGAAAGGGCATAGCATTGCTCTTTATAAATACATCAGGGAACACATATGAGGAGGGTGAAGATCTACTTAAGCTACAGGACAATATTGGTACAAGAACAAACGGGTATAATCTGGCCATGAATAAATTTAAAATGAAAATCAAAATGTTTTTAACCATCAGAAGAGTGAGGTTCTGGAATAGCCTTTCAATACACATAGTGTGGGCAAACGGCCTTCCAGTTTTAAAAAGATGTTTGCTAAATTTACAGATGGGTTGCCTATGATAGCAGAGGACTGGAGTTGGTGAGGTTCCTTCCAGTCTTATATCCCTACACAGAGTTAGTATACATAACAATTAAATGAAAACAAAAATTAGGGACCAGACTTTACCCTCTTGAAATCAATGAGAGTCTTTCAAATGACTTCAGTGGAAGTGGATAAAGCTCTAGATTTCAAATATATAGTTAAGGGAAAGCTGAAATACGTTGGGAGAAAGCAATTACATATGCTTTCTATGTTAATAATATTGATGCTATTTATTTTAGCAATAGTAAGTTAAGGAAGGGAGCATCGCCAGCATGTTGGGGTTGGAGAGCTGCTTCTTTGATACCATATGTTCTACAAGATGGCAATTCTCAGCTGGCTAGGAACAAATCTTTTAAATTATTGTTGTTCTGGGAAAGTTGGGGATTTTGCCATACTTTCTTTAAAATTATGACGCTATCAAATGAGATTACATCTGTATAAAGGCTAAGATCTGTTTTGAATAGGTGGCTGGACAAAGGACCCAGTTTTCAGAATTAGGTATGTGTAATTGACTACATACATTTGTCTGCCTAATCCATGCAGAATGTGTGCTTTCAAATTAATTATTTGCACATGGCTAGTGGGTAGTGTTACAGAGTGGCAATTGCTCTTTAAGAGGGAAGAGGCAGTGCACCTGTGACTGGTAGACCCCGACTGTGAGTCAGCTTAAGAGAAGGCACCTGGGCCCTGGAGGAAACTGTATGAGCAAGGCCTGACACTCATTCAAGAAAGGGCAGAGAGAGCAGACATGAAAAAATGGAATATGATCCCTGGGGAAAAAGGAGACAAGCCAGAAGGCCTGGTAGGAACACTTCCCTGGGAGAAGCTGCCAGCATGCCCTAGGAGGGGAGACTGCAGGAATATGCCAGGTGGAAAACAGTCTGCAATGAGAGAGTCCTGGGAGGCAATGCTCAGTTAACAGAGCATGGGAGAATCCTTTATTAGGCCCTGAAAGATGAAGAATTGAGAGAAGCAAAGGAAAAATTCCCCTGTGGCTGTGGCGCAGGGTGGGCTGAGTAACTGTTCTTATTTGTTTGCCTATGTTTGGAATAGAAGCCTGTGCCCAGAAAAGAGAGACTGGGTGTAGCAGAGGGTCTTTTGTGGGCTGGGGACAAGCGAGCATCTTATAACAACTGGCCATGTGCACATGCCTGAGTAGCGAATTTATTTTGGGTGCTTTCGTACACATTAGGCATGCACTAATGTCTGCATGCAGTTCCACGGGTCAAACTTTCAATATTTGTTTCATAAGTGCCTGACACGGTTGCTGTACTACCAACAGGGGCTGCGTGCTCTTCAGAATTCTCATAATTTGACAATGTGTTTAGTTAGGACATCTCTACAGTTCCCCTTGTTAAATATGAGCCCTGTGAGTGAAATCCAAGCCCCACTAAAGTCAATGGCAAAACTCCCACTGACTTCATTAGGGTCAGATTTCATCCCATATTTTCAGGTCTGAGTCTCAGCAGTGATCTAGAAAGCAAAAGAATATTTCATACTGTATTTGCTAAAGTAATGACTGCACAATTATCATCTTGCCTATCATTTTATTTAGATATCTGCATTGTGCAGGTGATCAGACTAGATGATCATATTGGTACCGTCTGACCTTAGAATCTATGAACTTACTACCATATGCAGGCTACGAGGCTGTATCAGTACCAAAGAAAATGGTAATGAAAGGGAAACCAAATGAAAAGTAAAAGGTTACAGATGTTTACAGTGGTTTCCTTGGATTACCTCAACTGAGAATATTGTTGAAATAACAAAACAGCTAAAATGGCTTTGATTTCCTGATGAAAGCTTCCACAATCTACCTAACTTGCCATCTAGCTGCCCTGCAAAGTGAAGAACAAATATTCCATGGTCGGAGTATAGAGCCTCCAGAGATTGGACAACCTAACTCAATATACTGGAAGCAATGTATGTTCCAGTTAAATATATATATATTTTTGATAGAGCCAACATATGTACATCTGTTTTAAGTAATCTTGACTTCAGGAATGACTTTATCCAGATTTTGAAATAACTTGCTCTGGTGTGTGGTGTTCCTGGTCCCTTTGTGGTTACCTGTAGTCTCACTATGCTGCCTCAGTTCGGGACAGCACAGATTGGTTCTCCAGGCCTGCCTAGAAAGGCTGCCAATCAGAACCAGCAGGTTCAAATAAAATTTGCTGGAGGGCCTTAGCAGGTCAGTTTCTGGCTGAGGCCAGAGGAACAAGGAAGTATACTCCTATCTAGTCATAGAAGCTATGAGAGGGAACCAGAAGGTGGGTGCTGGTAGCTTTTGCATTCAGCAAGCAGAGAGAGGATCTGAGAACTTCAGACCTGAATTAAAGGGCAAAGCGAAGGGGCTATGTGTGAAAAATGCCTGAAGAATCACAGCAGTGGTACATGGCTGATGTTTATAGGGTCTCTGGGTTGGGACCCCGAACAGTGGGTGGGCTCATGTTCCCCCATCTGCATAGAGGCCTAAGCCTCAATAAGGGGACAAGGCTCTTTTGGGAAGCACATGTGGATTTAAAGGGGCACAGGGGTGGAGTGGAAGACTCTACTGAGGACAGTGTCTTCTGAATTCTTTGCTACTTTGAATAGAGTGGACAACTTTCTAATTTGTGAAAACTGGACACTGAGCACTGGAATCTCCTCCACCCATTCCCCTGAGGCCCCACCCCAGGTCTGTCTTTTCCCCCGAGCCCCACCTCTTCTCTCAGGGCCCCACCACTTGCTCTTCTCCCCCCTGCTCTTTCCACATCTCTCCCTCTGTTAGCTGAGCAGGGCTCTAGAGTGGGGGATGACTGGGACAGGACAGGGGACGAGAAGCCACGCTCTGGGAGTGGGCACTGGGGGACTTGGGCAGGGAGCCATTCATAAGTGCTCCTCCAGGCTCCAGCAGAAGCTGCTGTTCTTTCCACTGAAAATCCAGCTATGCTTTGAGGGATCATTTCAAAGAAGGTCAGTTCCAGATACATTCAGTCATTGGCCTCTGCTGAGACTGCCAACAACAGTTTCAATTGCTGCCACTTATGCAGTCATTTGGAGAACGTGGCCAGTTAATATTCCAAGAACTGGACTGACCCCACCAGCTCATTTCAGTTGTCAGATAATTCATTTTTATTTGTTAAGTTTGCTGAAATGTAATGAACTGCTGCACAGTGTCAGGAAGGTTAATAGGGCGGGAGAAGTCTTGTGTTCACTTGTCTTTAGATGCATGTAATCTTGCTGAGTAACAAGGAGTTGTTCTGCCAGATTTCCAAGTCCAATCACCCTTTCTCTCCTCCTTCTGAATATGAACTCATCCAGAATCTTGTTGGGTGTCTTCTGTATGACTATTTAGAGTGTTTCCTATTACTGACAATCTAGTTATAGTTACAAAGTGCAGCTGGCAACACATGCAGGACACGATTACATGTTTTGATTCCAACAGAAAGAGTTTTAAAAAAAACCCTCTCAACATTCAAATACAAGCCTTGCAGGGCTGGGGGAGCGGGAGAGAGAAGAAGAGCCAAATATAAACAAAGGGATGAAAAAAGGGCTATGAATAGGAGAAAAGGAGACTTGCATGGATCGGATCAGAAACTATGCTAAGCAGTGTGGAAGAACTTCTGTGTTTCCAAATGAAATGTTTTCAAACAAGGCAAAGTGATTACAGCTCATTTACAGTTACAAATGTGTAAATTCTGCAGTTTTAAGACAAAGACATTTTGGAGTTCGCAAAGCAGGAAAAAAAAGGTGGAACAGTTTGAAGTGGGAATCACAAAAGAAGCTATATGGACTTCATTCAGACTTTAAAAATAAATTACCTTTGAACAAAGATGCAGCACAACAATTTTGGTGAATGGGTTAACGTGAGAGTTCAGCATGGAATGGCCTTTCCTGAGTGTCAGTGCATGGAGCAGGGAGCATTGCAGCTACACAGAAACCCCATCTGTTCTAACTATCAGGGGCCCCAGCACTCAGCATGCAGACATACAGTCTGTCTTAGTGAAAACCAGCCTTTCACCTTCAAATTATGTCAAGCGTCCTGAGCACTAGGAAATGAAATAACTACAATGCAGTGCAACTAAATTATTAGGGAGGATGTTTTAAAAGTCTGTAATTTAATTTTACATTTTTCATCATTCCAAATTCATAAATACTCCCTCTGGCACACTCCCTGGACACATTTATTATTACTCTTGATCAAATGTGAACATAGTACTTTACATTGGTATACAATAGACAGAAGGTGAAAGGGGTAGTAGCTCTGTCTTGTTATAATTGGTGTGCACCCTATTTATCTTTGGTGTCCTCTGTTCAGAGTACTATTTATAACATTCAGGGCTCTTTATAAGGTGCTGGTATGAAATTCCTTCCTGTTACTTTGTATAGCACAATCTTTAATATTTCTTCTGCCTTTCTTCTCACACTCTCTGTTCTACAAGAATAGCACTCACACTGGGATCTGAAGACATGAATAGCCTAGTGGAATTTCCAGTAGTAAAATAAAATGTGAATGTGTGTCTTTGCATTGCAAAATGAAAATCAGGTTTTTTCCTACTTCGCATGCTCTAAAAATCTGACATATATATATATATATATATATATATATATATATATAATCATAGAAGATAGGCAAAAGTGTGCGTGCGCATTCACGCGCACACACACACACACAAATACAATAAACAAACATGCTGCATATAGAGAAACAAAGATCTGTTAATGAGAAATGTAACTATCTGTTGTGTCATTTCTCATTCATGGTCCAGGAACACTGCAACTCAAATATATGGATATATTGACATACACACATAGATGTATATTCACATCTAGCTAGCTAGCTATTTTTGTATATTGTTTGAGCATGACGTTGTGTTTTTCAATAGTACTATCTTCCTCCACTGTATTAAACAATTTTCAAGATTTTTTAAATGGAAAAATAAATTGCAGGATTTTTCTTCATGTTTCATCCAGTATGTTGCAGTTAGTTTCCATAGCTACAGTATGTGCTGGTTTCCTAGGAAGCAGTTGTAGGATGGAATTTGATTGGCTGTGTTGTCAGATTGATTGTCAGAATTGTGGGTAGAGTTTTGAGTGGTAAATGTGTGCAGGTGATGCACACAATAACCTATTGCCTGATCATATAAGTGTTTTTCAGTATTTCTAATATATGAAAGCTTCAATGAAAATTAGGTGGGTTCTTCTTTTGAAATAAGTTATATCCCAGTGGGCTAATTTACCCTGAGTGACAGAAGAAGTCTGATTGCTCTGAGGAGGTATGAAGAGGTGAGTTGAATGGAAGTGCTGTAATGATCTTATTTTGTACCAAAGTTGAGTTTTTGTGCTAAAATCATTTCCCACTTCTATAGTATTAACTGAAGATGAGGGCTACACTGGAATACCCTGCCCCAAGGATGATAAGGCAGAACTGAGGTAATTATTAAAGAGCTTCCTGAAAGGCATCAGCACTTCAGAACACATTAGGGTCTGGGTTGCATTAGAGCCCAGGGCACTACTGACAGAGAGGATTCTGGGGTATGCTCTCTCCCATATTCATGGAACACCATCTCTGAATTCATCTGTAAGGCTGTTACTCTCTCCTTCTGCCTACAATAAATATGCCACCCGCTGATGATTTGGCAAGGACAGCTGATTCTATTTATTTATTAAATATTTAGAATCTTCAAAAACCTTCAAGTTATGCAATAGCTATCTCTGCATGGTTTGTTTTTCAATTCCCTTTATACCCCCTCTCCCTATCTCTTCTTTTGTTTATCACTCCCATGTGTTGCATCTTTTCTCAGATTTGACGGTAAAGTCTTTGTGAGGGCACTGTCCCTCACTGCGTTTTATAGAACCAAGTAGAATAGGGCTCTAATATTGACTGTGGTCCTTGGATGCTGCCACAATACTTCTATTACAAATATTAATAACAAAGAATAACAGAATGCTCAAAGCTCTGGTTTCTAGAGCTCAGGAGAAAGTGGAAAGACAGAGGTGGGTTCTAAAATGTTTTGACCAGCAGGCACGTTTCTCACTTGTTCCTTCTAATAAGAAAATGTTTTATTCACTTAGGGTATGTCTACACTTACCAAAGTTAGTTCGAATTAGTTAACTTAATTTGAACTAGCATGGCCCCACTAGAATGCTAGTTTGAACTAAGCAAGTGCCATACATGGCACTTGCTTAGTTCAAATTAGTCAATTGCATTAAGCTCAATGTGCTGGTTACTTCAAACAAAGCAGTTAGTTCGAACTAACATGGCCACATTGACTTAATTCGAACTAACTAGTTTGAAAAATTTAACTCTTGCCAGGAGCTACAAAGAAATTTAGTTCCCTCAGCTACCCTTATATAGCTGCTCCCCAGCAAATGCCAATCAAATTATTGTGCTCTTCTGGTTCACCTGTACTTTGCATTATGCACATCATGGCCACTTTCTACCACTGAAACCTCCTCCCCTGGTGGATTTTCTTCTGGGATCTTCTGCCAACGTCCCATTATTATTACTGTTAGTAAAAATTAAAAATTAGATGCTTTCCCAACACCTAAAAAGGAGGGGCTCTGCTCCAAGAATCTCTTCATCTAAGAACAGATGAAGGTTAGTGGGATGGGAACCAACAATAGGCAATTTATTTACAATTCAAGATTAATCTAGTCCAACATCTAATTATGTTAAAAATTAATTTCACAGTGTTAGCAATTTCAGCACTACTATTTGATTGGTGTCCCTTATGTCAGTGCTTTGCCTCCCATTTGGGCTTTGGCAGGAGAAGTATAGTTACTAGGGCAATATTGCAGAGATGCTTGAGATGCTATGACTCTGTCTCAATCTCTCGCATTGCCTTTGGCAGTCAGCAGTGGAATAAATATATAATCTGACTCAGTACTGTACTTGTGAGATAGCATGCTAGCCTCATTCACTGTCTGTCTATCGTAGTTATTTCTAGGGCACCACAGCATATGAATGCCGAAAAGTGTCCCTGGCAGGAGCTGAACGCACACATGCAGTCTCTGCAGAACCATTCTAACTCCTGACACCAGAGTGGTAGTTCTGGCAGCGTGGATTTCTTTGGATAAAATAAATGACCCGACCTTATGTCTGCACTCAAACTGACCTTGAACCAAAACTTCTCTGGTGTTTGAAAAAATTTGATGACTAACTTTAATTCTTCAGTTTCCTCCCATAGACTTCTTCATTTGTAAGGCATGCTGAAATAATTATTTCTGCCAGAACCAGAAGCAACAAGTATTGGAAATCAATCAAACAATATAGTTCTGCACACACACCCCAAAAGGTTTAGTCAGTCATCCACATATGTGGATACTTATCTAAACCAAACCTCCTGAGATTCTCTAGTTCTAATAGCATGATCAATATAAAGTGATTATAATTTATAATGTCCTCAGAACCTTAAACTGTGTTCTTAACCTTCAAATAGATCTAAGACAGGAATCATGTTCCAAATTACATTTTATATGAAATATCCTTCCATCTTTCAATGTGCTTATATTTTGCACACAAGTAAGTAGAACGTAAATAGAAACAATGGACAAAAGCTTCCTACATATTTATAATTGTATCTTGCTTTTAGAACAGTTATGGTATAACTCACTTGCTGAATAGTAGGAGTACCAAGACATTAGAGGCTATATCTTCACTGCACAAAAAAGTGAGGTCTTTTTCTGTAAGATAATGCATAATTAGTTATTTGCTATAAAATCCTAATGCAGACAAGGCATCTGTAGTTCTCGCCAAAAGATAGCAAGGCAAGGTCAGACTTATACACCGAGCCACTGTTTAACTCCCTAGTTTACCTCGCAGTAAGACTACAGTGTTTCTTTCGTGGGATTTTACAGGGGGCTAGCTAACATGCCTTAGTTATCCTGTGATAAAACACACCTCTTTTTAGCATTAAAGAGCAAAATGGAGGTAGGTCAGCCAAAAAAACCAATGTTGTCCTCATTTGCACACCCAATAATAGTAAGGTGGGTAACTGTCGCCTGTAAATGTGCAGTCATAACTAGATATGTAGAAGATGAACATTTTGAAAGTGAAGATGTATTTTCAAAATCAAGCTCCATGAAGAGTTAGTGAGTTTATTGTTAGTTTTATTCCAGTGGTGTTTTGTTTTATTTATATCTTATGAAGTTCAGATTATATTGCTATAACTATATGGCAGTGACAAATAGATCCCTTTGTACCTCCTAACTTACTTCAGTTACAGTGCTGTGAAATATGACCTTTTCTTGGGGAGTGGGTGTCAGGATTTTTGTATTAAAATATGTATGTATATAAGTGTCCTTGTGTAACCTAAATAAAATTTTCAAGATTTGCATTATTGCAGAGCTGTATATAAAAACAAAAAGAAAAATCTAGGTTTTTTTCAGTCTCAAAACATATCTTCTTCTAATAGCCCCCATTTCAGCATTGGTTGATTTAATCCAAAATGGGTAAACATGAATGCTGTGTTAGTATACTAACTATGAATGATCGTATCGCTTATGATCTGCATGCAATAAGATACACGGACTACTTCTGATGTGTCTAATGAAATACATTGGAACAAGACCTTCCTACCCGACACATTTTTTGAAATGGCCTCATCCCAAGTTTGTGGCCTGATCCAAAAGCTCATTGAAATCAATTAGTCCATTGAAGAGCAATCACACATAGGGCAGAAAATTTCCATGCTCTAGCTTTTTGGGCTACTACTTTCAGGTGTGTGCAGGAATTAACAATATAATTTCTAACTAGTAAAATAATTTTCCAGTGATGCTCAGAACATATCTTTTGAAATAGAAGTGAATAACTAAACCCAGAAAAGCTATCAGGTTGGAAGTACAACTAAGGAATCTAGCATGATTATCTATTATGAATTGTCCTTGAGAGAGAATATTCCATAGAGTCTGACAGCTGGCAACACTTAATTTTGCTGGACAAGGAAAGGAAATTCAAAAAGGTATAATGTACAACTTTAAAAGCTCTAAATTTAAATGTCACCCACACTGACATTTATGGTATTCAAATATACTGAAATTGCTTATTTTTATAAAGGTTTCAGCAATTAAGATGTTCTTGTCAAGGAAATAATATAAACATGCTTCACCATTATACCAAATAATATGGAAGACAAATGCAAACACACTGATGTTGTTAAATAAATGTTTGGCCCATTTCAATTAATCCTCATGCTTAAAACATTTTTTTTTTTAAAATCAAATGTTCACTTACTCTTTTACTTACCCAGCTGACATCTGCCAGGCAAAGACACAGTTCACATAGAAATGTTCATGAAAATACTCCATTTTCCAATAGCCTGCTTGCCCAGCATAATGAAAATCAATACAAAACAACTACACTCTTTAAAAATGTATATATTATTCACTACTTCTGATCTTTTAGTTTTGGTTGAAATGTTGTCAAAACAAGTGAACCAAGACTTCCTTCAGCAGGACATTTTGCCCCATTTTGTTCTCAACAATAATATTTATAAGCCTCTTTTAATTCTGTATCCTGAAACCTTAAAATGTAGGGCACTTTATTAAAAATTGTGCCAATTACTGTATTTTTTGTAATGGATATTGTCTTAGTATAATCACGTATACTTGTTGATGGGTTTAACCCATATATACATTCAGCTATCATTTCATAAGTTGAACTTTGTCAGCCCATAGAAGGAAAATAAAGCAGAAAACCTTTGGTTTCTTTCTTTTTTATAATTTTGCTCAGTGCTTTTTTAATGATGGTACATAGGGGTGCAGAGTACCGGCACCTTTTTTGCAGGCCCTGCTGCCAGTTGTGGGGGCGAGTTCAGCAGGAGAACAGAGCGTGTTGCTCCTGTCCCTTGCTGGTACTGCTTCCCAGCTAGGGGGTGGGGTCAGCAGGGGAAAGGAGCATGCTGCTGCAAGAAGAGGGGTGGCGCAGAAAAACAAGGGGTAGGAGAGGCATTTTTCAAATGAGTACCAAGATATGAGTACCAGCACTTTAAAAAAAAAAAAAAAAGATTGATTTTGCTTATTATTAATTTAAGTTCAGTATATACACTAAAGACTTGAACACTGAAGAACTTGGATTTATTACAATAAGAGACTGGAAATCAAGGAGAGAGTCAAATAGAATGGCAAAATGGTCAGAATGTGGAGGAAAGGAAGATAATGTTATTAATCTAAATCTTTTAAAAGAAAACTAAAAAGCTCAAGTTAAATGATTTACAGGGTATAATTAATAACAATTACAAAGATAACTTTAGAGGAACAATTTTTTATGCCAATCATATCAGACTATAAACTATAGAGTTCTTGCACAAGACCAACTGTCTCCTGTCAACATTTATTCTAGCGGACAATTATTAGGTTGATTTACTTAAGATTAATGCAGTCAACATCAAAAATATTTTAATTTCGTAGGGCCAAATCCAACTTTTGCAAGCAAAATCCAAAAGGAATATCCTTGGCTCTATCCTCTTCCATTTTTGCATACAAAATTGGGGCATGGAAATCCCATATAAATAAATGGTAGCTGTTGAAGGTCTCATGTGGAGTAGAAGACCCTGGTCACAACTCCAGTGTATTTCTGGGCTGTGCATAAATGCACAGCCTAAGTTATTGCTGTATCTCTAACATTCCTACTTCTCATCCCCTGGAACCATATGTTGCTACTGTGGAATTCTGCTGCTAGGTACAAAGGGCAGTGTATTTACCTAAGAACAAAGAGTATTGTCTACACTGAAGGTGTCCAGCATCTTATGCCTGATAAAAGGGATGGAAGTAGCAGGAAGAAGCCCTAAAAACTCCAGTTCTGGCTAGGGCAAGATTCCTCTTGGGCAGGTAGCGTGATGATGGCCATAAGGACCCCCTTGTAAACATGTCAGGGGGTGGAGCTGTGAAATGCTGTTGAAATTCTGGGCAGTGTTGTGGCCCATAGTTCAGCTCTGTGAAACTGCTACAATTTAGACAAGAAAACATGGATAATAATTTTTAGCATGCGTGTGTAACTCTTGCTTGTCCCCAGCACAGGCAAAAGCCAGTTTTGTAATAGCAGCACCTTGCAGTTTTATCTTCTTCAATAGTGTGCTGGATTAAAGTGATGATGACCCTGTTCTGTGGCTCCCCGACTGATCTATTGCAGTGGGGTTCTGCTCAAAAGAATTCTAAAATATAAGCAATCACAATCAATATAAAATATAAGCAATCACAATCGATACATCTGCTAACTTGACACATGGAGGAAAATTGGGATCGAACGAATGGAGTAAATATGCCCTTCTTGTGAAACCGAGAGGATTTTTCTGGTTCACAAGGAGATCTTCAAATGTTTGAGTTCTGTAGCAGCTGGGAGCATTTACTAGGTTTACCAGGTAGCAAGTGTGAAAAATTGGATGAGAATGGGGAGTAATAGGCACCTATATAAGAAAAAGTTCTTAAAAAAATAAAGGGATAAAATTGGGACATGTAGTCACCCCACTGTTTACCGTACTTGGGTACCATGGCATATTCTACCCAAGAGCTCCTCAGTAAATGCCTCAAATGCCATAATGGGCCCAAACATTCCATCACACCACTTTCTAAAAACTCTTAACTTCCACATTTTCCCAAACATACCCGACTGTCAAAGGTAGGCAATCTTTTATCATACAGCTCCTCAAACACTATTTGTCCCTTTAAAACCCCTTCAGACATGCTGTTATCTTCTTTGTCCTTCTTCCTCTTTTCAGGTCTTTCACTTATTTTTCCATCTTTCTGTCTCATTGTGGCTGAAAAGAAAGGCTGGGGAAAGAATATGACTGGCCCCACTACAAAGTTCTTCAACTCTGGACAGCTGAACATGTAGCCATGCTTCTATGATTGAATCTACATGCATATTTTAGATATTCTGAACTTGTTTTGACATAAACAGCTGCCAGTAAAGACAGTTACTTACCTGTGTCTGGTGTTCTTCGAGCTGTGTTACTCATGTCCATCCCAAATCAGGTGTGCATGCACAATTTGCCAGAACATTTCCTCCCAGTACCAAGAGAGTTGACTATGGAGCCCCCTGAATTTGCACCTTCATGGCACTGTATAAAGGGCCATGCCAACCCTCACCCTCTTCAGTTCCTTCTTGCTGGACAATTCCAACAGAAGGGAAGGCAGGTGGGTTTTGGAATGAACATGAGCAAAACATCTAAAAAAAACTCTACTACAGGAAAGTAACCATCTTTTCTTCAAGTGCTTGCTCATGTCAATTGCAAATCAAATGATTTCCAAGCCGTATTTTAGGAGGAGTGGTTGGAAATTAGAGGTTCGCAGAATGTAGGACTGCTCTTCCAAATGCGGTATCATTTCTTGCTTGCTGAGTAATCGCATAGTACTCTGCGAAGGTGTGGATTGATGACCACATCGCTACCTTGCGCATGTCTATGATTGGTACCTGTGCTAGGAACGCCTCCAAAAATGCCTGCACTCTTATAGAATGTGCTGTTATTGCTAGTACCGGCACCTTTGCCAGCTCATAGCATTGTCTGATGCAAGATGTGAACCTGGATGAGATGCATTGTGATGACAGAGGCTCCCCTTTTATCCTGTCTGCCACCGCCATGAACAGCTGTGACGTCTTCCTGAAAGGCTTTGTCCTCTCAATATAAAATGCAAGAGCCCTTCTAACATCCAACAATGCAGTTTGCTCTCTCTCTTGTTTGTGTGTGGCTTCAGAAAAAAAAGAAGGAAGGAAGATGGCTTCACTCATATAGAGCTGCAAGCCAACCTTTGGCAGGAAAGCTAGATGGGGGGCACAGTTGAACCTTGTCCTTAAAGAACACCATGTAGGGTGGCTTTGATGTCAGGGCTCTGATCTTGGACACCCTCCTAGTTAATGTTACAGTGATGAGAAAGGCCACCTTCCAGGATAAACAAAGGAGCGAACAAGATGCCAAAGGCTCAAACAGGGGTCCCATCTGTCTGGAGAAGACTAGGTGGAGGTCCCATTGAGACACTTGTGGGCACATAGGTTGAAACAGTCTAACCTCTGCTAGAATCTCTTCCCCCTCAGATTGGCAAATTCTGAAATGCCCCCTTCCTTGGAATGGAAGGCTGAAATGGCTGCCGGATGGACCTTGATCTATGAACCCAATAAGCCCTGCCACTTTAAGTACAACAGATAGTCCAATATTAACGGAATAAAGCCCCCCAATGGACTGAACCCTTTCCTTGCTGTCCTGATGGAAAACCTCTTCCACTTTGCTAGGTATGTGGCCCTAGTGGATAGTTTCCTACTGCTAAGGAGAGCTTCCCTGTCCTGCTCTGAACATCCCTACTCCCCAGAGTTCAGCCACGGAGGTTCTATGCCGTGAGGTGTAGAACTCAGAGATTAGGGTGCCTCAGCAAGTTGTGGTTCTGGATGAGCAGATCTGACAGGAGATGGAGTGAGTCTGGTGTTTCAATGGAGAGATCGAGCAGTGTTGGGAACCAATGCTGCCAAGGGCAGGCTGGGGCTATTCGAACCACTGTGGCTCTGTCTAGCTTGATTTTTACTAACAGCTTGTGGACCAGAGGGATTGGTAGAAAGACATAAAACAGCTGGTTTGTCTGCGGAATGAGAAAAGCATCTGCTAGTGGCCCTGTGCTGTGTCTCTGGAATGAGCAAAACTTCTTGTACTTCCTGTCAGCCTCTGATGCAAAGAGGTCTAACAGGGGAAAGATCCACCTCTGGAAGTCCATGGCCAACACATCTGAGTGAATCGACCACTTGTGAGTAAGGAAGGTACTTATCTAAGTTGTCAAGGGGGAAAGGTTCACTTGCTAAGCAAAAGAGAGTTACTGTTCCAGTGACCATCGCAGGTGGTAAGAAGGAACTGAGGAGGGTTAGGGTTGGCAGGGCCCTTTATATGGCACCATGAAGATGTGATTCCAGGAGGCTCCACAGCTGACCTGGTGGGTACTAGGGGAAAATGTTCTGGCCAATCGTGCATGCAGTGCATGCATACCTGATTTGGAATTGACATTGGTAAGCACTCGAAGAAGAACATACAACTTCTTACAGCCTTTCTAGTTCATGCTGCAGCACAGAAAATGAGCAACTACAATAAGAACAATCAAGCTCAGTTCTTCAAAAAACAAAAACAGAGAAACAACTTTTTGTTAACAAAGAGAAGCCAAAGATCAATGGATGGTTCTCAAGACCACGGAAAACCATGACAATAAGAAAACAGCAACAACATATTTCAAGAGGAAAAACTATTAGCTTTATCTGAAAGCATTAGAAGTTTCTTCTTAGAATTATCTAGCAACAGTATAACATTCAGGTACCAGGGTGATGGGAACATTAATACCTAAACAGAAAATTCAGTATAGAAGGAAAATTTACAGACACAGAGAGAGGCTGCCTGGAGTGCACCTTTGTTGAGATGCAGCTACAGCATTCTGCTGATATAACACCATTTAGAACCACAGCAGATATGAGAATCAACCCAGACCTCACAGCTCCTGGAAGGGTCGATAGGAGAGCAGCCAACATTCAGATTAGTCAAAAGCTGGCAAAACAGGAGTTGCGTATCATTGGGTCTCTATTCTGACCATTCTTTGAGTATGCCGTAAGCTCCATGAGGAACATCAAAGTGAGGGAATGGATCAGAAGACTGAGGGCTAACCAAATTCCATAAATGTAATTTGGTTACTGAAAAAGGGAACTTTTTTGCATGGCAGAAAACAGGGAGAAGGAAGTTAAATCACAATAGACAAAAATAGGGCCAAATTCTGCAGTGTTTACTTCACTCAGCTAAAGCTCCTTTGAAACCAATAAAGGTTTTGCCCAAGGAAAGATTAAGGCTCAGTTATTCAGTGAGCTCTGTGTGGGTAGAGTCTTGTATGCTCACATATACCTTATTGACTTTATTTATAATTTTTCTCACAGTGGTATGGGGTTTTCTTTGTGTGTATTTTACAAAAGTCAGCACCAATCCTATCATTGACAAGAGATTAAAATTTAATTTGCCAAGAAATAATGGTGTCCATAACACTTGTATAGCTTAGAGACAAATTAGTGCTAAATAATCGTCCTTTCAACACTTCCTATTTTTCTGTTAAACATTATACAAATTACAAAATCTGCATTAAATTATTTTAATAGATCTTGTTTACAGATGACTAGACAAAAATCAGTGAAAACTAATTCAGTTTGACTGCTCTGTCTGCAAATAGAATTTGTATTTTCTTACCATAGTCTGAAAAGTAAGGAGAAAAAGCCCTTAATTGAATGTAAACACAATATGCTAGCAGCACGTTATTTTTCTGTTATTACAATATGATATTTTTAAGTTTGAAGAAAGGAATTCCTTATACAATAAAGACCTGTTCTCTTTATTGTGAAAAACAATAGTATAATATCTCTGGCTTACTTAGTTTCATTTAGATGATTTGTGTTCTAAACACCCTTATCATTCCTATGCTGTTGATATCTGGGGCATGTACAGTGCAAGTCCATCTGTTATAATTATTCATCAATGGCTAGTAATCAAAATGCTGAAATATTATAATATACACTTTGCCCCAAAATATCTACAAAATATTGGTAGCCTTCAGGGCCCCACAAACCTACAGAAGACTATAGTATTGTGGTTCTAATTCAGCAGAAACCCAAAAATGCCACTGAAATCTTTATGCAACAAAATGCATGGACCTAAGTTGTAGAGACACTTAGGAGGCAGAAAATTTCATATTTCCCATTCTCTATCCCCTAATTTATATTTCTATCCATGATCATGCTACAAGAGGAAAGCCACAGAATTCCATACTTCTGGTGAATACAGTAGTAGGCATGAAATTAAACTGTAATCCAAACCGTGTTCAGAATTTAAATTTTGTATTGAGATCTCCCTGTGTAAAATTCATACTTTTAGGGTCTCATCTAGTGCCTGCTGATATCGAAAGGACTTCTATTGACTTCAGTGCACTTTGGATTGTACCCATAAGTCTTTATGAGTGTGGAAGGGGACCTTCACCAGCGATATTGCCCAGGAGTTGGGCAGGGGTCTGGCATGTTCTTTTCCACCCAAGCATCCCTGTTTCTTACAGTTGCTTTGCTCTGCAGTGGTACATCCTTCTACTGGCTCAGCATCCTGACTGGGTCATATATTCAAGACAGTGTATGTATAAAGTGTATGTATAAAGAGTCCAATAATGGGGGAACCTCAGGTCTCACCCAGACCTTTTTTTAACATTTCTGGGTCTTCTTCCCCCTGCCCAATCCTCAAACTATGTTCCCTACATCGGGGTATGCCTGTGCAGTTGTCCCTCTTTAGGGACTGGTAACGGAGTCTAGGTCAACCCTCTCCACAAGCACCAATCCAGGGCCCAATAGTAGGCTGCTAAATCCTGGTCCTCTATGGAATTGCCTCTCTGGATCACTTCCTATCAGTCCCGTTTACTTCCCACTGAGTAAATAGTAAAGAACTAAAACACAAAGATAAAGGATGTATTTACACTTAAAACTCTATAGTGTGTTGCTGTAGCACTTCGGTGTAGACTCTACTTATACCTTGTTGGCATAGGTAATCCACCTCCCCTGAGAGGCCATAGCTAGAATCATAGATTCATAGAACAATAGGGATGGAAGGGACCTCACAAGGTCATCTAGTCCAACCCCCTGCAAAAAGCAGGACCACTCCCACTAAATCACCCCAGCCAGGGTTTTGTCCAACCGGGTCTTAAAAATCTCCAAAGATGGAGATTCTACCACTTCCCTAGGTAACCCATTCCAATGCTTCACCACCCCCCTAGTGAGAAAGTTTTTCCTAATATCCAACCTCGACCTCCCCAGCTGTAATTTGAAACCATTGCTCCTTGTTCTGTCTTCTGTTACCCTTGAGAACAGCCTAGCTCCCTCCTCTTTGGAGCACCCCTTCAAGTAGTTGAAGGTTGCTATCAAATCTCCCCTCAGTCTTCTCTTCTGTAGACTAAATAGCTAGGTCAATGAAAGAATTCTTCTGTTGACCTAGTGCTGTCTACAGCAGGGGTTAGGTTGCATAGCTATGTATCTCAGGGATGTGGACTTTTTGCACACCTGAGAGACATAGTTATTCCAATGTAAATTCCTAGTGTAGACTGATCAAAGTCTCTGACCTGCAGAGAGTCACAATTCCTTTTTTTATAGACTTGGCCTGGTCCCTATAGCCAGGCCTCAGGCAGTCAGAGCTCCTGTAGTTCTTCTCAGGAGCTCAGAGTGTATATCAGTTTATCCCATGTCTGCCTGCCTGTGAAAGCTTTGAAGGTGTGGTGGGGTAGGGCTACTTGGCCCCAGAACAACTCTAACCCTTCCTTTTCAATGTGGGATTTGTACACCCCATCACAAGGGGAATAAAGCATTAATTTATATTCTTATTATAAACTACAAAGGCTATCTTATTTTCAACTTGAAATTTATAACACATCATCCTCGGAACACAATTTAGCTACTGAATGTCATATATGACACAGGTATAAGAATTAATATACAAACAAGAAAGAAAAAATGTTTCAATCTCAAATCAATTGTTATCCAGACCTTCTAATGAGTATAGTCAGAACATGTGAAGAACAAAGGAAGAAAAAACAAATTCCTCTGGAGTTCTATTCATCATAATTTTCTTCTTGAAGTATAAATTGATAACCTACCAAAGAACCCTAGAGAAAAAAATTAGGACTGAACTATGTTTCATAGAACAGAAGGTTGAGGACCTTTCATTGTTCACTAGTGAGAGACTGGATTTCCATTCAAATAAAGCAGAGAAAGAACATTTAGTTAAAATAATGTATGCATGGAGTCACTGAGAATAAATGCTGATGAATTTTTGAAAAATATCCAGCTACAGAGAGAATTTAAAGACATGTTGGCCGCAGTCCTGCCAAGCACTTGATCAAATGCTTAATTTTAAGCATGTGAATCATTCCATTGGGACTACTAATCCTAACCCTATATGGCATGACTCACACATTAAAAATTATGCATGTGATCACAAGCTTGGTTGAATCAAGGCTATTATTTGCTGCATTCAGAGAGCCCAATTCAATGACTGGTGAAATTAGTGGGAATCTTTCCACTGACTCCATCAGGCATTGAATTGCACTCTGAATGCAGCAGTGGGATTCTTTCCACTGACATCAAGGGCATGAGATTGGGGCTCGAAAGCCTCACTATATAACTCCTCCAGAATGGAGGTGGGGGTGGAGAACAAGCTAAACTGTGTAGGAACTATGAAATGGAAGCTCCTGCTTAATCAGTTTGAGACTTTCGTTTAAAGTTTCTTTCACAGAACAGTACAGAGTTCCATCAAAATCTTCAAGAAACACAATCTAGAGATAGTCCATGCATGTCAGTAAAAATGAATGTAAGCCATCAGATGCACCTACCAAATCTCTGCCAGAAGTGTTTTCTATCCAAGGAACATTGCAGTGGACTGACTTTAAACAAGATTTCTGTGCTGCCATCTCCCTTGTGGAAAATAAGAGTGGCAGAAATCACATCACTATTTAATTTACTAAAGGAAGCAGGATGGAAACTAATGGTGAAAATGTGTGGGCTTTGGCTGAAAACTCCACAGCTCAATGACAACAGAAGCAAATTACAAAGCTTATCGGGGCGGTAGAGAACATTGACTGGAATAATAGAAAATCAAGTACTATAAAAAAATTAAAGGCTACGTCTACATCTGGACACTTCAGATCCAGAATTCTGAGCAGCCTCCCTCTGCCATCCCCTGCCACCTCCCCAGTGGTAGTGTAAACAAGCCTCAGGGTTGGGTAGGTGGCATGAAAGTAAAATCACCTGAGCTGATCTAATCCTTTTCTACACTACAGTTTCCACTACTGTTATTACTGTCTTAAATGTGTCCACTGGGAACTACAGGTCCAAGAAATCCTTGCATTCACAGAGCCTAAAAGTGGTAGATATCTCTCCAGGAGAAGAGTAATTCAGAGCTGCTTTCTTGTATGGAAAATTTTCTGCCAAAAATCCTAAATCCTGATGTAAAGTTCTTATCTACCTGGAAAATAACTAACTGCCTCCCTAAGAAGAAAGCCCATAAAACCTCTCAAGAGGGAAGCACTCTTATGTCTGTATCCGATCTGAGGGGTACAGAGAATAGTTCCTGCACAAGCGATAAAATAAATTGGAACTTAAAGGGCCCAATTTCTCAGTTCCTCAGCTCTGTCAGCCGCCATACAAGTTAGCAGAAGAGTCTGTGCTATTTCGAGAAACAAAAATTGGACTGAGGAACTGAAGCTCTACTTTCTATCTGGCAAAAAAATGGAGTCACCATTGATGGAAATCATCTGTATATTCTGAGACATCAGCAACCAGATTCCTTGACACTATGAAAGACACTGATCAAAACCAAAACTGTAGCACAACAGAAACTAATGAGGATTTAAAGCAGGAACCACAATGTATGATATTTAACCTCTTACCCTTCTTCTGTCCTATAACAACAATATTCTATGTACCTTGGCAACACAGTGTATCAGTGCTGCCTATTGAGTCAGGTAGAAGCTATCAAGTTAGCATAGTGGGAAATTAGAACACTGTCTTTTGCAGGAGTATCTGTTTAATAATTGCTCAGGTAGTTTCCCTCCCTGCCATCACCAAAAAACCAAGAAATCCTGACATATAATTAGTTTTTGCATGATGGTCCTGATTAATTTTAATGATAGACTATAAACCTTTACAATAATACATTTTTCTTCTCTTCTTGGCTTATTCTGGCTTTGTTTTTATAAAAGAGTGAGAGCTAAAAAGTATGGGATATTACTAATAACCATGAGCTCTGATTTTAGTGTGTGCAGTCTACGTAATGCTGGCTGTATTTCTGGATGCCTGCTCAATCTGTGCACATGGCTTTTTCAAGATTTATTTATCGAATAAAAATTTTTAAATGATAAAATCCTTCCGTCCTGAAGGGGGTTCTCTGCATTGCAGGCTGGATTTGGTGGATTAGCTGTTGGTATCTATATGAATCTGCAGAAACTCAGCAAGAGGTAAAAAGAAATTTGCCAAAGCTTGAGAGCATGTATATGGGAGTGATGATACGCAGGCAGGAAGATACAGCTAGGTACAACTGTAGCCCCACAGGAGCTGGAGAATGTATGGCATAGATGGGGAGGGAACTGAGCTGCAATCCCAGGGCTGGATTATCACAGGGGCTTTAGGGGTTTAAGACCTGGGCTCTGGTCAAAAAGGGGGCCCCGGACTCAAGCCTCTAAAACCTCTGCAATAATCCATCCCTGCCCGGCTCAGCACCGGCAGGGCAGAGGGATAGGGCCCTGGAGCCAGAGGCCAGCCTGTACGCTACACCCCTCCCCGGGCCAGCTGACCTGCCCCTGGGGGTGTTGGAGCAGGGCTCCACACTGTGCGCCAGCCCCCAGTCCGCCCCCCGCCAGCTCCCAATCCCCACCGACTGGCCGGAGCAGGGCCAGGGTGGGAGCGCCCTCTTGCGCCAGAGCCTCCCCCCTCCAGTTGGGGGCTTTCCTGGGGGGGCGGTGGTTGGGGGCGGGCAGGTGGGGCGGAGGACCTGCGGTCGGGGGCAGCCCGGGGTCCCCAGGATGGTTAATCTAGCCCAATATAGAAATGTAGGGTTGGAAGGGACCTCGAGAGGTCACCTAATAGTTTATCTCCTGCACTGAAGCAGGATTAAGTATCTAGACCTACATATAGTTGTCCTGCTCTCCCTTCCTCTGAAATAGGAAAAACTTCTAAGGGAAATGTAGATTAATTAAAAATAAATAGCTAATTCTGTAAAGAAGAAAAGATCTTTTCTGCTTGCCAGAAGCTGGGAATGAATTACAATGAATGACAATCACTTGGTGATTACCTGTTCTATTTCCATTGAAGCATCTGGTATTGGCCATTGTTGGACGAAAGGATACTGGGCTAGATGAACCCTTGGTCTAACCCCCGGTATGCCTATTCTTATATTCTTACGTACTTCACAGAGGCTTTTTAAAATGGATTTAAGGACTGCCTAATTTAATGTCTCAACAGTGATGGAAACTCATTTTGAAAAATTACCTATTTGTGTCTTAAAACAATGCCTGTGTTTAGGCAGATCAAATTATTTTATTTCTAGCTGGTAACTTCCAAAAACATACTGCACATGCTACCTCTCCCTTTTCATTTCTAAAAATACTGTGAATTGCAGTAAGTCACACTATATGCATCAGGGAGGGACTCTGGGAATTACTACCACTATAAACTTTCTGAATTCCTGGCCTACATTTATGTCACCCAGTATGCGATAGAGCATGCTCCAAACCAGCACACTCAGATCAGGATGACCTAACACACAAGCAAATACAAGTAGTATAAGACCCTGAAAATGTTCCACAGAAATTTTTGTGATTTCTGTTACAGATAGATTCTTATTTTCTCTCCCTTATTTGTGGAAGGCATCCTTCACATCCCTCACATGGAAATCAAAACAAACAAGGAGTCCTCTGGCCCTTTTAAAGACTAACAAATTTATTTATCGCCTGAGCTTTCGTGGGAGAAATCCCACTTCATGGGATGTTTGAAAATGGAAAATTTACAGTGTGAGTGGAAAAAATAAATCCAGTAAAGTGTGAGTGATAGGTATGGGTCAGAGTATTTCGGCAAATCAATCAGATTGTTTAGATTCAAACTGTGTGGAACAGCATATAAGAAGATTGGGAGCCTGAGAGAGCTGAAAATCACTTTTTGTAATGAGAAAGCCAGACAGAGGCGGCTTTTGGGGTAGGCAAAGCAGGCGCATGCCTAGGGCCCCGAGCAGAAAGGGGCCCCGTCTCCTGCTTCACCTACCCTAAAAGCAGTGTGTGTCTCCATCAGCAGCAGGAGGAGGAGCTGGACTCTGGGGCTGGAGCCGGGGGCAGGGGGGCCCCTGCAGACCTATAGGGGGCCCCACAATGGGCCTTCGCCTAGGGCCCCCAATAGCCAAAGGCCACCTCTGAAGCCAGGCTATATTCAATTTACTACATATGAATTCTAAGCTCTTTAATTTCTCTTTTAAGCTTTGCTTTAGAATTAACTTCTTTAAGTACTGCAACAGAGATGTCCTTCAGGGAGTGATCAGGAAGATTGAAGTGTTGTTCTATTGGTTTTTGGATGTTGCCATTCCTGATGTCAGATTTGTGTCCATTTATTCTTCTGCGCAGAAGCAGCCCAGTTTGTCCATTGTATAAGGCAGAGAGGCCTTGTTGGCAGATGATGGCATATGTCACATTGGTGGATGAGCAGGTGAATGAGGCCTTGGTGGGGTAGCTGGTTTGATTAGGTCCTATGATGGTGTCATTTGTGCAGATAGGTGGGCAGAATTGACAGTGGAGTTTGTTGCAGGGATACATGCCTGCCTTAGTGCTGCTGTTGAATGGTCTGTAGTTGCTGGTGAGTATCTGCTTAAGGTTGGGGGGCTGTCTGTAAGCTAGGAGTGATCTGCCTCCCAAGGCTTGAGGGAGTGAGAGATCGTTTTGCAGGATAGGCTGTAGATTCTTGATGATGTGCTGCAGAGGTTTGACTTGGGGGCTGTAAGTGATGATTAGTGGTGTTCTATTATTTTTCTTTCTCGGGCTTGTCCTGTAGTAGTTGATTTCTGGGTTCCCATCTGGAAATCAAAAAATCTCTCCTTCCCCCTCACATGAAATTTCTTTTTCCTCCTCACATGGAATCACCATTGTACTCTGAAAACAGCAATATGGAGTTCCATGCGGATTATTTTTCTAATATCTTTCTAGCCTAACTGCCTGCACTGCAAACTTAGCCTGGTATCTGGTAGTTAATTTTGTGGTTTTTCTCAGGCTCAGACCTGAACAGCAATACAATTTCTGCACATGTAGCTTAGTTAAGAATTCTACAAATTACTTAATGCATGAGCTAGAATGAAATCTAGCTCTTATAGCTTTTCCTGCATATGTTCACAGGAGCAAAATATGGGAACAGATCTGTGAAATAAAAAAAATCTCATTTTTACATGGTTCCTTTGTTATCCTTAACCGCACCCTAAACTTTCATGTAGTTTTTTCATATACAGATTTATTTATATACAGCACTTATCTTGATGGTGTTTGAGTGCTATAAATATACAATTGAAATAATATTCAAAACATTTGTGGGAGGAAGAAAAATATTACTTCCAATTTATAGATGGGAAATTTGGCAAAGGAGAGTGAAGTGACTTGCACCAGGTCACACATGAAGTCTGTAGCAGAGATGGTAACAGGACTCAGATCTTTGAGACCTGACCCAGTACTTTAACCATAGGCCTTCTTTCTTCATGGCTGATAAAATGCCAGTCTTTTAGCTGAGGAGGACAGTTTTGCAATCTGTTTAGAGTCAACGAGTGATTCTTCTTAGCAGGACAGAGGAGTCACTGTGAGGGAACTTGAGGTACTTAGTTCCCCATAGGATTTGCTCACAGAAGAGAGAATCCCCTTCTATAGCAATAAAGAACACTGCTATTGGGACAATTCAAGGATCTTTCTTTAGGCTCAATATCTGTTCATATCTACACGAGTTATTCTATCGTTCTTTTTTACTCAGTCATCTCATATAGGCACTACTTGTTGGTAGATTTATTAAAATAAAGTGTTTTTCGAATGAACAGGATTTTAAGTATTATGATCTTTAAAATCATGAAGCATAACGGTTTTGTACATAAATATCTGATCATATATGTCATATTAAAAACCCATGTATTTGGACAAATGGTGTATGCATTTAGCTGTATTTACTACAAAACTGTAAAATGTCTGAGAACAGTGCAGTGAGTAGCACATCACTTACATAATATTATGCTGTAGGACTAGAAGCACCTTTATATACATCAGTGTGTTACATGGCACGTTATCTACATCTCTACAGAAGTTGCTTCCTGAAGATCCTTGATTTTGTGGTTTTGCAGATCTATACTTTCTGGCTTCTCAATGAACCACCAGACCTGTCCCCTTATAGGGCAGCATGCATATTAAACTTCAGGAGACTGATCTCATGCAGTTGCCTATAGGATTTCCTATGAAAGGATATGACATAACTCTTAGAAAACAAATGCAGTACTAATTTTAATGGGGAAGGGATGTATTTCATTCATTTAAAAAAACACCACCACCTGAGCAGCAGATTCTCAGCTAGTGTAAATCAGCAGATCTTCATTGAGTTCAGTGGCGCTGCATCAAATTGCAGAAGAGAATCAGATCCTTAATTATTCTCTGTGCATGTCTCTCTGGGTGCGTCTACACTTACAAGTTAGGTCAACTTAAGCAGGCTTAAGTCAACCTAACTTACTCCATGTCCACACTGGGCTTTCCTTAAGTTGACTTGAGGAAAGCTTAATTTGACATACCACCACCTTGTGGAATTTCAGTCTTGCTCAGATGGAAAGAAATTCATTCCCCATCTGTATATCTTAAGAGATGTTCTTTTCAACCTTATTATTTCTAACTGAAATCAATAGTTACGTGATTCTGGTGCACAGGGATCTAAATTATTAATTTTCAAAATAAGGTGTTTTCGCCTTAATTGAAATGAATTTGTTATGGCCTTTTAGAACCTCAGAGTATCTTTTACTATTTAGAGAAGAAAATCAAATTTTCCCAGTGGGAAGTCCTTAGCCAGCATTGGATGAGCAGGAAACAACTTACTCCCAAAAAGATTATATTCTAGTTTAAGACCTTAGAACTGTAACGAGACCAGACAATAGCCCATTAATTATCATTGCCACTCCAGCTTTCATTAAGTCCTAAATTTCAGAGTGGCCACAACTGTTCGGTGTCCTCCTTCTTACTGGGGCCGGGAACATCAGAAAAGTGATGCAGTCACAATCTTTATATAAGTCAGAGGTAATAGCTGAGTGATGATGTGCTCACCAGCATTATTACTCTCTTCACTCTATAGTAAGATGGGGATGTGAATTGGGCATTTTATTCATAGAAGGTAATTCCTTCCCTCCCATCAGCAGAGTGAATGCAGCATTTGTCGTGGAGATGGCTGGTTGTGTGAGAAAAGCTTTGGAGCTGGGGTGAGACTCCCAGCTTGTATAGAAACAGAGTCCTGTGGTGCTTTTAAAGACTAACAGATAAAGTGCCACAGGACTCTTGTTTGTTTCTCTGCAATAGACTAACACGACTACCCCTTTGGAGCCAGCTTGTACAGACATCCTCACGCTAACTTTCATTGAGCTAGCATCCTTAACACAATAGAATAGCATGTGGGCAGTGGTAATGGGCTAGCTGGGCCAAGCACAAATCAGCTAAGCCCCGTGGGTACATACAGAGCACAACTAGCTCATTTCTCCATTCACCACTGCCAGCGCTATCCCAGCTACTCTGCTGTTTTTAGCATGCTTGCATAGGTGAGAGACAATATGTGAACCGGAAGTCACACCTCTTTTATGTAGTGAGAATATAAGAGTGCTTGAAAGCTAACTCAGATGGACTTCTACCGTGAAGTGAAGGCAGAGTGTGGTTCAGAAGAGCTGATACAGAGTGGCCTGGAACCACAAAGACTTTTCTTTCTTTTATGCTGTACTTTTGATAGTTTTGTTGAAAAATAATTGGATAAGAAAAGCACTTCAATAAAACGGATGGAAAAACTTTCCAGATCTATGTGGGTCAGCTTTATTACCATATGCTGGCGATGACAGCATGGATGAGAAATTATCCAGCACACTAGAGAAGATCTTGTTTTAAGAGTCATACTATATATTAGAAATGTAAGTACTCCAGATTCGTGTATAAAATCATGGGGGCAGAGGAGGAGTGGGAAATGTGAAATGCCTTATTTAAAGGCGGTGTCGCTTTTAGGGGCACATCTTAGACAAATACGAGGTTATTGCACTCGAAACTTAAACTTCAATAACTATGTTTTCTTGTCAGGACAAATTAAGTAAATGCAAAGATGTAGTAGGTTTTGCACCAGTTTGTGTACCTCTTTGTCATGTGTGTTATACTTAAATAGTACAATATTAAAGGGACACTGTCATATAGTTTATGACCAAAATTTAAATCAACCTTGAAGCTTGTACAAACTGTCCTCCAGATTTGAAATACATGTATTTTAAATCCATTGCTTTCCTGTTTAGGAAGAAAAACAAATGCCAGGAGTCACTGCCTGTTTCTTTTAGTCTGTTGATGCAGAGGCAGTAGAGGGAGCCCAGCTTAACTAACAAACCCATCCTGACATCATCAACACAAACAAGAAGGATAAGAGACATTACATGCGTTTCCAAACAGCATCCACCATTAAACAGTATTCTCCATGCAGGAGGCAAACTTTACCACTTAGAAGTTCAAATCAATGAAATTGTGCTTCTGTAACCACATACATTTCAGGCATAGAAATATATGGCCCAGGTTATTACCTGAAGACCTACAAATGGAAAAAAAATTATTCCATATGTGGATTTCCCTTTCCTACTTTGGAACAGAGTCTTCCTGGGACACCACTGATTGCTCCTTGTAGGGCTAACATCCACACAAGGGGGAGGTGATGCATCTAGATGAGCCATGGTTAAGTCCAGAGGGCCCAGTCACTCCTGTTTTAGTACTGTGGAGATCTCAGGAAAAGTAATACCATTGTTCTACCTTTTTCACACCTCCTCCATGTGGAGTAAATCCCTTTAAAGGGGTTCCTCTCAGCAGCTATGGCTAGAGAAGGCCCTGATACATGGCTCTGGTGAAGCTGTACCACCAGGAAACAGAGGAGAAGTCCTGCAGTCTCTCTGACAATGTTTATAATGGACATCATCATTCTCAGTTCTGTGCACATCCCAAGGAGTTAGAGAGAGCAGCATTAGTTTCTCCTTTCTTCTAAACCATAGGAGAGCCGTGTGTGTGTGTGTGTGTGTGTGTGTGTGTGTGTGTGTGTGTGTGTGTG